>CM077301.1:26981665-27499165 GCA_039654925.1 Anguilla pacifica
CCCCCCCCCCCCCCCCCCCCCCGCCCCCCACACACACCCAGCAGCGGTATAGCCCCAATGCACCAAGCAGCCCTTTGCCGGTTGAAAACTACGACTATCGCAAAACGAAGATTCAACACACTCTGCTGCTTACTGAAGTACTGAAGGAAGAGCTTAAGACAGCGAGCAGCTGAAGGAGATGTTAGAGGTGTCAGTAGACCCAGGACAGAAGTGCTAATACTAGAAGATGAGACCAGACCGCGTAAATTGTGTTCACATTGTCAGGAGCACAAAGGAAGCATTAGAGTGAACACATCCTTTCAG
The DNA here is from genome assembly GCA_039654925.1 of Anguilla pacifica. NCBI lineage: Eukaryota > Metazoa > Chordata > Actinopteri > Anguilliformes > Anguillidae > Anguilla > Anguilla pacifica. The sequence goes on from CM077301.1 coordinate 26,981,969, forward strand.
AAGGGCAGAGTAAACAGTGCTCTCCCACATCAGATTCAGAGCTGTCCACGTGTCAACAAAGCTCTCACACATTCTTATCTCTAAACACAGGCAAAGATGCTATTCCTCTTCACGTCAGCGAGCACAATAACAACACTCACACAAAAAAACATGGATATCCTTATAATAAAATATACCATTGTAATTTTCACCTCATTGCATATGTACTGTCTGTATTTTTTTATGCTGTTCTTAGTCAAAATGGATTCAGCCTGTTGCTGTATGCACTTGGAAAAGTCATTAAAAAAGACTAAAACACACATTGCACAATGATTTATAATGAAAGTGTTTGGTTTTATATCCCTTCTGAAACACAGTTTGTGGCACATTTACTGACTGAAAGAGTAAATTTTAAAAATTGAGTTTTAAAGGTCAGAGCTAAGAGCAATCGTTATAAACAAGTTTAACCTTAGCTTTTATCAGGTTGACAGACACTGATTTCCAGATAAGTTTATATTTCACAATTTGTGTGCTTTGTTACATTTTATGTCATCTTTGTTTAAAGCTGAATAAAGTGACTCAGGTTAATACCCATCACTCAAATACATAAATCTTTTTTATAAGGTCCAGGTCCTTCTAGCTCTATAACAATTCCTGTTATACCGCTCACCAAAATCTTTAAAAAAGGAACAGAAAAAAACTTAATAAAGCAGTTAAGAACAACAGACCAGCACTGCAGTATATCAGCTTACAGGTACTCTGTAGCTGTGTTAATTGTCCTGGTACAAAGACAGAAAACACAGTTACTTTGAACATTTTATATTAATATTACTTTTAATACTTTTGACTATTAAACATATTCTTCAAACTATATCAATGTGCTGAAACTTAACAGTAAAATTTAAAGCAGTTATCGGTTTTGAATTTCACAGAATTGCAGTCTCAGCAGGGCGAGCTGAGGTAGGCTACAAGGCATGCAGTTAAAAGCGGAACGCTCCAATCCAGGAGCAACAATAAAAAAGTTCTAAGTTATAAAAATAAAAAATAAACTACTTGTTTATTGACACAATATAGCTAAAGTATTGTTTTTTTTGTGAAAATGCTAGCAAATCTCCATATAACTATTTCAGCGGCAGTAACAGCCTGGTAATGTGCACTTATTCAGACTCTGTTATAGCCGAGCGGTATTACCCCAGAGCCCTGTACTGCACATTCATCCCAGAAAGAAAACAGCGTTCTGAAACCCGCAGGAAATGTACCCTAGATGATGAACTCACACGTCGTGTAACATAAACAGCAACAATCTCTCCCAAGGGAAGCTGGGAAGTTGATGCAGGGCTCTTATGTTTTAGATTAAAGCAGAAATGCTAAAGAATGCGTCAGAGGGGAAACCAAAATACCTGTAGAATCCGAAGGGAGTAACTGACTGAAAGATGCAAAGCAGGTTACACTCACGTACATTCGCATTCGAGTGTACATACACGTTCACACAGGTGCATGCACAAGTGTATGCACACACACACGCACATACACACACACACACACACATATATACAGTATGCATTTCTATGTATATATGGAGAAAATATATGTGCTAATAACTCAGTCTTGGCCTAGGGCTTCAGTTATAGTGAGGGGGTTGAGGGTGATGTGGATGGGGTGGTGGACCTCCACTCTTCCATCGTTAGCCAGTAACTACACCTGATCCTGGACACAGTAGAAGGCAGTGGGCGCTCTTCTGGGCCCAGATTCCAGGTCTAATCTTTCTCACGCACGCAAGCTTAGACTGACCAGCGGCTACATCCAGAGAACTGTAATTACCCTTCCTGAGCTGAATTTCCTACACTGAGCTCTTATTTACGTTCTTGCAGAAACAAAAAAGGTTTTGCATGTAATTCCAATTGTACATTGTTTATTAATATATTAGCCATGTTACTGATCTATTGGCTGCTGTTTGATAAGTCAAATTAACTGGTAGGCAGTATTTAGTATACAGAAACGTCTGTCTGTTGCATTTCCTGCATACTACCTTAATTCATGTTTCATGTTATCTTTCAATTGTCCAACAGCATGGTATATACTGTATGAGTTGTCTAACTTGAAATGCTTTAAATCAGAAGTGCGAATCCCATCATTTGAAATAAAAGCGAAGATTACATCGGAAGCTCTCACACATCAGGTCTCTGCAAGCTCCACAATGCATCATGACTAGTCTTCCCTGACCCTCCGTGTCTTCTGACCTGAAGAGTAAGGTAAACAAAACCAGTTCTGCTAGCCTGTTGGCAGTTAGGGTTCAGGGAGTTCTTCAGGTCTTTCAGTGTTCTCACTCAAATCTGTCACATGATTGCGATCTCCAATCGGAGGAATTCTGAGCATTCCTTCTCATTTCAGCCACGGTCGCTCAGGAATCGCAGAGCCGTCGTGTTTCGTTTGTGCCCGGTCACATGCCCCTGTCCCTGCTCTGACCCCGCCCGGCTCATCCTGGCCTTGTGACTTCCTCCCCTGACCTCTCTGAGCTGTTTGATAGATGGCAGCCCCAGATAATCTGCTTCCCTCCCGCTCCCACAGGCTCTGTGTCAGCCCTGCAGATCCCATCGACCCAGAGACCAATCGATTCTCTGCGCAGGCCGGGGGCCGGGGCCCCACGGCGAACGCTGTCAGAACCTTGAGCGGTTCCTGAAACCCGGAGACGAGTAACGTCCTGGTTCTGGGCCAACGTTGAGACGTGGCAATTCTAAAACTTTTTTTTCAGTTGAGTTCAGTTCTCTTCGTCGGCCATTTGTGAATTAGAGTGTGTGTGTGTGCGCATATGTTTTGTGTGTGTGTTTGTATGAGTGCATGTGTGTGTGTGTGTGAGTGTGTGTGCGCATGCATGCATGCGTGTCTGTTTCTGTGTGTGTGCGTTGCCTTGCTGCTAACACTGCTAATGAAAGGCTTTCAAACAGCCAATCAAAAGGCTGCATGTTGGTTGAAATTCTTTCATTAATTGGGGGAAGGGGGGGGGGAGGCATGCTTATTCAACATGTGCCGATGATGGAGAGTGTCATGTGGGGTCAGCAGGCAAATCTCTGCGAAATTGCCCTTGCTCCATGAGGAGTATGATGCTAGCACGATAACCGGCTCCAGTATGATCTTTCACAGTGAAAAAGCCATTTGCTTGAATCTGAAATACGGTCATTAATTTTACGCTCAAGTTGTATGCACAGCAAGGCCTGGGCTGCCATGGTAACGTAGCCCAGGGACAGACGTGTTTGTGCGCCTGTTTGGCTCAGCTGGATTCTGGAAGCATCAGGAGGGTGCGGCTGAAGTGGAATCCCAGAGACGGGACGATGCGAGCGTAAAACGAACCCCAGACCGCTCTGGAGCTGCGCTCTCTCACCCCGTCTCCATTGGAGGACATCCAGCAAACAAGGCGATGGAAAAGAAAAATACAAGAACATTTTTGTCCTGGGTCTCCTTTGGGACCCCCCCCCCCCGCCCCCATCTCAATTGTCCCCTATTTTATTTAAACACTTCAGTGAAGGAGGTTTAGCTCTTAGAACAATGCTGAGGAAGTCAAGACCCCAGTAAGGTCTTTGGTGTCAAAGAGCTTCTAAGATGGACGCCCTCATGCGTTCACTAAAGTGGCAGCGCAGTGCTGGAGCGCTCGTCAAAACGCAGGCGCGAAGCTCAGAGCCGAGTGGGGGCCGTCTCCCCGGCCCAGCCTTCCCATGGTGCTTCTGTGCGACGAAGCCGCAGACTGCGGTTCGAGCGACTCAGCATTGCAGAAACACACAAATCCCGGACTCTTAAAGCACAGCAGTTGCTGATGCAGCATCTGGAATAACCATTACAAAAATAAAACTGCCACGCTGTTTGGTTCCTGATGATGACTAGCTGTAAATTGGACCAGAAATGTTTTTGTGTTTTTTCTTTTTTTGTCAAGAATTTCACCACACATTCCTTCTATGTAGCGGTTGTAGATTTACAACATGCCTGCGGACTTCCTGCTTTGTCAGTGCAAATTTGTGCAAACCACTGTTCTCAGAAAACAGCTTAAAAAAATATCACTGAAGGGATGCAATACTGAGGGTAGACACGCACACACACACATTCACACAAATACACACACACACACACACACGCACATAAACACATACATGCACACACACACACACACATTCACACAAATACACACACACACACATACACACAAACACACATGCACATAAACACATACATGCACACACACACACACATTCACACACACACACACACACACACACACACATACACACAAACACACATGCACACAAACACATACATGCACACACACACACACACACACACACACACACAAATATGCACACAAACATGCACACAAACACACACATACACACGCACACACACATGCACACACACACACACGCACACACACACAGATGCTCAGTTTTCCTGAGACAACAGTCACCCCTGCCCGGATGTTGTCTAAAAAAAAAAAAAAAAATCATGTATTGTTGCATAACTGTTTCAGTCACTGTAATGTAATTATTAATATTTTCCCAAGGCTAAAAATGGCTGCCCGTGGCTCAACTCCGTCAGAACAAATAGGAAAGGACGAGGAAGAAGCCGGACTGCAATGTTCAGACAGCGTCCGTTGACTGAGGGTTAAAGATATTAGCGTCGCTGAATTGAATCAGAGTAGAAGGATGGTCGTAATGGAGGAGACGAGGCCAGCCTACCCTGATCTGATTATGAAACTACTGTCTGCACGGACAGGACTCCTCTAGCTGTGTAGGGCTTTTGGGAAACCGGTCTATTTTTGGACCCGTCCTCGTTTTACCCAGAAAGCTAAGCTCTTTCAAAACAACGCTGTGCAGAGTCATCTTCGGTTTTACATGCGGCAAACTCTCTCCCTTCAAAAGGGAAGTGCTCCACACGAAAAAAAAAGCAGAACTGTTTGTTCTCGGCGCGAGAGCGCCACATTTTCAGAGGTAGGACGCTAGTATACTTGGGGCTTCTCCTGCTAAGGCACTAGCCCACAGCACGGACGGGCTCCACGGTCTGCTATGGGCCGCATGACTGCTAACTGCAGCGGGCAATCTCACAGCGCGGTACACAAGTCGGCTCTAGCTCTTGCCCAGGGAAGGGAGGGTTTCAATTGGCCGGGATGACAGTGACTCATCGTGCACCACTGAGACCTCCACTTCCTAAGCTTTAAATGTAAAACTTTCATTCTCATAACACATACCTGGGCATTTCCAAATGAATGCATGCGCGTGTGTGTGTGTGTGTGTTTTTGTGTGTGTGTTCGTGATATGTGTGCACGTGCATGTGCATACGTGCATGCATACGTGCGTGCATGTGTGCGTGTGTTTGTGTGTGTGTGTGCATGCGTGCGTGTGTTTGAGAGAGAGGGTGCAGTGTGGGGGTGGGAGGGCTGCAGTGTGAGGGTGGGGGGCCACAGTGAGCGTGTGTGTATGCGTGCTTGCGTGTATGTGTGCATGTGTGTGTATGTGTATGCGTGCGTACGTGTGTGTGTGCATTGCGTGCATGCATGTGCGTGCGTGCATGTGTGCGTGTGTGTGTGTGTATGCGTGCTTGCATGCATGCGTGTGTTTGAGAGAGAGGCTGCAGTGTGACCGCGTCCCCAGTGACGGGCCAGTGCCTCAGGGCCGGGTCCGAGCGCCCAGCTGCCTGCTGAGCGCACACAGGGCCGGGTCCGAGCTCCCAGCTGCCTGCTGAGCGCACACAGGGCCGGGTCCGAGCTCCCAGCTGCCTGCTGAGCACACACAGGGCCGGGTCCGAGTTCCCAGCTGCCTGCTGAGCGCACACAGGGCCGGGTCCGAGCTCCCAGCTGCCTGCTGAGCGCACACAGGGCCGGGTCCGAGCGCCCAGCTGCCTGCTGAGCGCACACAGGGCCGGGCGCTCCCCGGCGCGCGCCGCTCCCCCACACTGGGCTCTTTGTCACGCTCTCCAAAGGAGGCCATTGTGCCGCCTCGTGGGAACAGCGCAGAGCCCTGTCCCCCTGTCCCCCGGCCAAGGCCTTCCACACACAGCCACGCTTGTGTTCTCCCCCTTTTAACTTATCTTCCTAGCATCCAATAACCCCGTTTACCCCTCTCCTCTTCCCCCCTCCTCCCAGACGCGGCGTCTATTTTTACACCCTTTTTCATTCGGAGACGTTTCGTCAGTCGAGCTGCAGTTTAGGTTTCTCCATCATCGTCCCCTACCCTCAGGGAAGTGGGCCCCTCGGCCGGAAAAGGGGGAGAGGGAGGTAGAGAAGAGAGAAAGAGAGAGAGAGAGAGCCAAACAGGCCTGTTACGCAACCCTGCTTCTCTGTGAAGTGTGTTGCATCTGCCCAAGTACTGCTGGAGATTCCCCTGGGGGGGGTGGGGGGGGGGGGGGGGGGGGCGGGGGTCTGACTACCCACCCCCGCCCTAGCCCCCTCCAATCAGAGCACAGAGGCTCATCTGTGACAGGGCCTGTGTTACTAAGCAGCAGACCTGCTGAAGTGCAGGCTTACACGGCCTATTCATAAGCAGGCCTGTAACAACTATGTGCCCTCTCAACCTCCTCTCTCCAGAGTCAGCACATAAGCACTGTTTCATGCTGCCTACCATCAGTCTGCCACTCACACTGGTGGGCGTGTCTGCACCACAGTGTTCCGTTTATGACAAGACCTACACTGGGTTTCAAACTGTGAACTTGTACTCTGTCTTCTCGCGTTCTTGTGTAAGAGCACCCTTCCAGGCACACTTACAAGAACACACTATCAAGTGAAAGAATGCTTAAAATCCGTTCAATGTGAAACATACTTGTACTTTGATGTCACCACCACTGACCGCTAACCTTAACAAGAAACATTTTGACCTTACAAAAATCCATAAATAACATAAACTTACAACTGTACACAACATCTTCCTGCCTTCTGTCATCCATTTTCTTAGCCGAGTAAAAAAACTCTTATTCGCCCTCAAATACAGAGCAGAAAACGAGATGGCAACAGAGAAGGGAAAGCATGGAAAAGTATGCTTCGAAAGTTGAGTTTGGGACGGACTTGATCACATGACATTTTTACTTCCATACCTGCTATACACTCCAGACAGAACACAAGTATACAGTTAGATACACAGCCCCAGCTTCCCTGAGGGTTGTGAGCTCACTGGGCTCTGATCCCTGTAACCCTTGAGCAAATGTGCTGCTTTATTCCAAAATTTCTAATGCATAATCAGCAGTGAAATGGGGCGTCATTCTTATTCACAGAATGTGGAAGATCGTAAACAAACAGCTTGAACAAGTTCCCCACTGACCATCTAAATCACATGATGTGCAAGACAGGCTTTGTTTTATGCAGGTGGGTGTGTTTGGTCCTTGTTCGTCCTGGTATCCCAATGCGCTAACCTGGTTGTCCCATATTTTCTCAGCACTCAGACAGGAGAGACCCACACACAGCTAATGACCTCTGAGACTGTGAACAGATCCTAGGCGTGTTACCAGACCGGCCTACTGGCAGAATGAGTAAGATATCTGTCCCCCACAGCGTTTAGACGGTGTTTTAACGGTGGCACGCGAGGCTGAGAGGGGGCCGGCCCAGATGAGGTATTTTAGGACGTCACGTCGCCTCATGGTGCCGCTTGGCGGAGGTCGCTACGCCGTGTTTTTGCCCGGAGTGACGCAGGGAACGCACGCAGATGCGCGAAGGCAACCGCACTGGCGTTCCCCCCTGAGGGTAAATGTTACTCCAGAGCGTTGACCTTGGATCGGTCCCAGCTCTCGCGCGTACACTTCAGGAACGGGCTCGCAGATCCCAGATCAGTTGTTAGGCACGCAGTCGGTGCAGGTCATTTGAGGCGCTGTTGCTCTTATTTGGAGACACTATGACCCAGCAGAGAATACCCTCGCCACACCATGCAGTCTGGATCTCTGGGTTTCTGGGGTCTCTTCAGATAATTTTATATGAATTAAGAAAAAAATATCAAAATAATTGGACAAATTGAGTTGGATCAGATGCCTCGACTTTGAAGGTGGTCCTGAATGATACTTTCAATCAGTCACCAAACCCCCTGTTCCCCCGACATGCGCATACACGTGCTCACTGCTGCTGTTGTGTGCTGCACTCTGCTAGAGGCTGCGTGGTCTGTGCAGAGAGCCACGCCGGGCCCTTAAAATGGTGCCGGCAGAGCCATCCGGAACCATCCGGAGGCTAGCGTCTGTCCCATGTCCAAACGCCCAGTGCAGCAGCAAGCGTCCAGCATCCTGAGTCATTTTCCAGCATGGTTTTCTGGTTTTACATTCCAGGTGCAGATGGGGGTGATTGTACAGTATTAGAAGGCCAAATGGTCTTTTCCAATTGGCGGTTATGCAGCAGAGCAAAGCAGGACACAATGACATCAATGCTGCTGCCCTGATTTGACTTTCTCAGTGAAGTTCAGTGTGAACAGCACTCATAAGAAGCAACAATCATTTCAAAAGCCTCCCTTTAACAAGCTATCAGTAAGGAGTACCAGTATAATGGAGTTCAGTCTCATGACAGGCGCCCAACAATAAAGCCCAAGAAAAATCTTTTAGCGCTCAGGGTATAGAGGCCTCAGAGTGAGTGGTGGGTCGAGTAAAGCTACTTTGCTGAGCTGGACTGCGTCTCCCAGCAGCCTCTGTGTTTCTCAGGCTGGATGAGTTGATCAATCACTGCCACGCCCAGGCAAATGCAGGGAGAGCACATGACATGGCTCAGGTGCACTTTCACACTCAGGTTTGTTTTCTGAATGGAAATATCTTCTTGTGAGGCTTTCATTCTGGCATCAAAAAACCTGCCTGTCTGAGCAGCGACTTCAGAATGTTTGAGAAGGCAGGGGAAGCCAGGGAAGGTGTGTGTGTGTGTGTGTGTCTGCATGTCCGTGTGCGTGCGTGTGTGTGTGTGTCTGCATGTGTCTGTGTGTCCGTGTGTGTGTGCATGCATATGTGTGTGTGTGTGTGTGTGTGTGTGTGTGCATGTGTCTGCGTGTCTGTGTGCATATGTGTGTGTGTGTGTGTGTGTGTGCGTACGTGTGTGTGTGTGTGTGTGTGTGTGTGTGTCTGTGTGCATATGTGCGTGTGTGTGAGTGTGTGTGAATTGGGCCTGGGACCCTGCTGTGGCATTCCTTGCTACTCAGCAGATCTGGCAGGGCTTGCGGGTTCACATTTGTTTGGAAACCATGGCACAGTAATCTTTTCAAAGAAGGGTGGATTTGACCGGCTGCCAGAGCAGGGAGCCAAAGCATTTCTGGTTGGGAGCTGGCCCGCGGATGACCCGCGTTTCGGGATAAACAAAGCGGCGGTATTGAGCCGGGGCGCTGGCGGGACGGCCAGGGCTTACGTGGGTATGAGGGGTGGGGGCGGGGCCGGGAGAAAAAGGGGGGGCCCTGCCCGGGAACAACTGAACCGCTTTCCTGTGTTAGAGAACAAAACTGTCTGCTTGTTCCCCTCGAGAGTCTTATCGGTAACACGTGAGGACTGAAATATCCTCTGCTGTGCTCTGATTGGCTGTCTCACGCTGGCTTTCTCTCTCCCTCCTCCCCACATTCTTTCTGCTCGTGTCCACTGTTCACCCCTACCCCTCCCTCTCCACACTCACTCTGTTCACCCCCCCCCCCCTTGTCCTCCCAGCCCTGCAGTTAAAGCCCAACACAGGCCGTACCGCCACTGAACTGAACGGCGATGTGATGCTGCCTGCTCGCCGTTGGATGGGCGGAGCATGAGCAGAATGCGAGTCCGGCCTCCTCCTCCTCTTCCTCCTCCTCCTCCTCCCTTGCCTGGCGCGTGGGAGGACACACCGCCGCCTGATTGTGAGTTATAACCGTTGTCAGGACAACCATCATGACCTCCCACTAACTCCCGCCAGGGCAATGGGCAGTAATTGCTGCAGAAATGCGGCCGCTTTTCCTCGCAAACATTTTTCTTTTCTTTTTCTAAATGACTGAGAGAAGACAGGCAAAGAGACAGCGATAAACACGGAAGGCTTTCTCGGACCACTGACGCGACAATTCAACACGCAGGGTACAAATTTCACGAATCCGTGCTGTGTTCATCTCCGCATTTGAGAAGGCCACGCATCGCCAAGCCACCGTGGACAAGAAGAACGTTCACGGACCACAATACATCAGACGCCAACACCTGGAGTCAATCAGCAACGGTCTAATGGGCATGCTACCTATCCTCTCACAAACACAAACTGAAAACCACCCAATTTAATAGAAAACCTGGTGTTTACATATGGAAAAAAAAAACAACAACAACAAGGCTTACATTTACTTGTAAGTCAAAGTTAGGGACTACAAGTTGATATAATCCAGGTGCGGCTTCCCGAAATTCTCCCAGACTCATCAGCCTGGGCCGGAAAGAGCATTATGAGTTAAAACGTCATTCCCCTTTCTGCAGCTCCAGTAGCAACAGAGTACCACACTGTCAATCCTGATCACACACTACCCAATCAAGAAGAGGACGAGTTATTTCCGGTCGAATGAGCGCTACGTCTGATTTGTTATTTCTCTTCGGTGGAGTACATCGAGGTCCTGCTGCCTCCCTCTGGGAGGTCAGACTTAATACGTCTGCTGTTTTTCGAATTTGTTTCATGACTGCTTTCTTGATTTACCGCAACTCTGTCTGTTTGTACTTTCAGTGACACGCAAAGTGAATAAAGGCAATGTATAAACTACAAAAATGAATTCCCAGCTGAAAACGTTACACATGTTTACCATTTGAACAAGTCAAATACTGTATACTCGATGAAAAAAACCGCATCCACTTCAGACTTGATTACGCATAAACTGATTCCAGTACAGTGGCATTCTCTATGTGGTCTGCTGAAAGGAGACTGAACTCAGGACATCCTGCTCTTTCACACGGATGTGTGTGACTCCCAGCCTGATAAGGACATGAAGGTTGTAAAAAAAAAAAAAAAAAAAAGGTAAAAGTTCAAATAAGTTAAACAAAGGAATCCTTTTAGAAACATCCAGGAAGAACCTTGGAAAGGCAGCAACAGTTTGAACAATTTTTAGCCGGTTCAGGGTAGTTTGAACAGGTTTTTAGCTGGTTTGGGGCAGTTCGAACAGGTTCTGCTTGGTAGAAGTTTCAAGGGAGTGTCAAGAGACCTGCATTTTTGTGACTGGAACAAATTCTCAAAAATGAATTGTTCGGTTTCCGTTTTACTAGTAATCTACATGAACATCACACACGCATGCATACACACACTTACACGCACACACACAAACACACACGCACATGCAGACACACTCATGCACTATACACACACACACTCATTTGCCACGCTTAAGGACAAAGCACTGACCAAGCACTTTTTAATAATAGTGTCCTCTCCGCTTGCAGCAGGCTTTGGCTCCTAATATCACTGCGATATATCGATCTGGTTTCCATGGCGCCTGCGGGGGTGTCTGGGGTTGTGATGTCGTGTGATTACAGTGGACTGAATGGTGGGGACCGGGGGAATGCTCTGGAATGCAGACACCACAGTGGGCGGGGCCCTGATGACTCTGCAGAAGGGGGCCTGGACTGAGGGACTGCAGGAACTGCCGTGTCTAGGCAACAGTTTCCATGAAAACGGTCAGAGCTTCTCCTTCATGCGTATTAACGGCCTGAGCTAGGCTGCGCGCCTCTGTGAGACAGCTCTGTAAATCCCACTCAGAGAAACAAAGGCCTAATGGCTGAGCCAAACGCTTATGCCAGGGATACTCAAATCAGGCCCTCAAGGTCAGCAGTACTGCAGGGTTTCTCTTCTGCCCGACAGTCCACAATGCAATAAAGTCACTGATTGCACAGAGATTACACTCACCTGCTGCATCAGGTGTAAACCAGCCCCTCATTAGAGGGGAAGAATGAAGACCAGCGGGACTAGTGGCCCCGAGGTCACATCTGAGTATCCCTGGTTTATGTGGTTTATGTCAAAGGAGGCCACTGACGTATATATTATATATTCCTGAGTATCCATTTCCAATAGCTCACCTTTAATTTCAAGTTCCAGTGGAACGTCCATGTTAAACTGTACATTTTCATTATTGTTTTTAAGAGAGCTGACGGTCATCTGTCAAATCTGGAGTACTGACAGGATCCCATTAAATCAGTATCTGTTCATAATAGTATTACCGTAATTATGAGTTAGTTCGTTTGCTATTGTTGTTTTCTGTCTACCCATAATAAAAAACAGCAGTTTGGATAACAGGTACCACAGTGGACACCATGACATGACAAGGACACAACACAGCACATTGTACATGCCTGTAACTGCAGCAATAACAGCATATTTATTGCACCTCCTGTTAATATAGTTAACATTATGCAGGAAGTCATATTCATTTTTATGAAATATCTGCAGGCCCATGTATTTAATTGTAGGAGTAATGCTGTATCTAGGGTATTGATGAAGTGGAAGGTTTTGGTGTTTTCCCTTAGACCAGAGGGCCAGTATTCCCAACTCCTGGTGTAGCTGGCGGGCCAACAGGAGGCAAATCCGTTTCTGGTTCAGAAATGCTGATCCCTCATGACGCCCCATGTTTTTCAGCATTATGACATTTCTTTCTGAGCAACAGCCACCGAACTCCTCCGCGACGTGTTTGTACAGAAAACAGCCCGGTAATGAACAATGGGCCACAGATATATGCACTGATAAGCCCCCACACAACCCTGCCCACACACCCCCCCCCCCCACACACCCACCCACCCGCTTCCCACCCTGCGCCCTCCATCTTTATCAGGAACACAATGCAAGCGCCGGTCTGCCCCCCCAACCCCCTGCCCCCCCCCCGGTTTGAGAGGGCCTCCCGGACGCACCTCGCGTTTGAACAATGACTAAAGCTACAAACACGGACTTCCCTTGGAACCCGCCAACACCGCAGAGTCACCATGCCGAACACCTCCATCAAGAGGCCCTCTGCAGTCAGGAAAACGCGCTCTCAAAGCCCACAAAGGCTCACCTCCCGCTACTGGGGGGGGGGGGGGGGTCGGGCTATAAACACACAAATGGTTCTGAAAGGCTTCATACACCTCAAGAGGAAATATAGCATTTACTATATTATGCTCTTCTGTTAAACTCCCAGCTTCAGCCAATCGCTTGTCAGTTCTTTAGCATAAAGACCAGTCTCCAGAAACGCGATTCAGGGTTCATGCAGTACGTGCTGTTTGTATACAGTGAACGGAGGAGTGGAAGGGCGTGATTTACACAGCTCCGCAGGCAAGACAAACAGGATGTTTTGCTTGAAGCCCTAGAACATTCCAGAAAAGGGTCAAAGAGTCATACACTCAGCCTTTGTTTGGTTTTTTGGGGGCATACGCCCCATCGCACTATGCCAGACCTTTCACTGAACACAGATTGAGCAACGCTTTGGCAGAGAACCACATTGCAGCAGTGGGCATTTTCTCAGCATGTGCCATTGTGTGGATTCACACGCAGGTTGCGGGAACATATTTAAGCCCTTCGCTTTTTGGCTCGTTTCTTGTTCCGTTTAGTTTTTTATCTGTATGTTTTCCCCAGGGTTGCTCTGTTTCCCGTTCTTTTCAGGCCTCTTTTCCGAGAAACCAGAAACGTTTTTACCGCCGACGCGCGGAACGCACGCCGGGGTCCCGCGGGGCCGGCGGCGCGTCGTCAGCGCGCTCGCTAAAGATCCACGCGCTCGCGTTTGCCCTTTGACCCCGGCGAGTCACACGCCGTCCATGCTGAAGCACTCCCACTCCAGCGCCTCGGGACTTTCCTGGATGATCGTGGGTGGGAAGAAGTCTGGGTCCGCACCGTGTCTCGTAAATATACACGTCCGATGGGACTGAGCCCCACCATAACCCTCCGCTTATAACCCTCCCTCCTTCCTGCTGCTCCACTGCATCCATCTTTTTAAAGTCTACATGTAATAACAACACGGTTGTCATTTCAACACTTCTCAGTCTCTTGTTTTTCATTGTATCTATCAGATTAAATGCTGCATTATCGTACGTTTGGGGAAATACTTCTCTTGATGATTACGTGAATCTAACTCAGGGGGGGTCCAGGCTCAGCGATGAGGAGCGTGCTGTTTCCTTTGGGTGAGCACAGGACACCTATAATTAGCTGAATTAGGATGTTTAGACTGCTACAAGTCCTTGATTTTCCCCCGCTCCCTGCTCTTAGCGTATTGAGTTAACTCACTCTGCTAAGCTCATTAATCATTTCCTCCCGGCCGGCTTGCATAAACAACAATGATATAACAGCAGAAATAATCATTTTTCTGAGAAGTCATTGCCCATCTGGACCTGTTTTTGAGGCGAGAGTCATGGGTTTGTCAGGCTTCCTGCCTACTAGTGTAACCTCATTCCCTTGACTGTAGGAGAACCCGCCCCCCCCCCCCGCCCCCCTCATCCGCTCGGAGCCTGGAGCGTTGGAGGCATGCCACGTTATTATGAGTTTCTCACACTTCCTGTTTGAACCTGAACTCACTGTACCCAGGGTTTCTCTGGGCCCCCATGACTGTGATCTGTTTTTTTTCATTCCACACGCAGTGACAGAATGTCTTGAGCAACAGAATAAGGGAATACACACACACACACACACTCTCTCTCTCTCTCTCAGACATACTCTCTCCCACACACACACACACAAACACACTCTCTCTCCTCTCACACACACACACACATACACACACACTCTCTCTCACACACACACACACACACTCTCTCTCTCTCACACTCACACACACACACACACACTCTCTCTCTCTCTCTCTCACACACACACTCTCTCTCTCTCTCTCTCTCTCTCTCTCTCTCTTACACACACACACACACCTGCGTATTTTAACTCGGAAACCACAAATCTTTGGTGTCCCAGAGGCAGTGACACCATGTGAGCCCAGTTTTACCTAAAGACCCCCTTTCAACTGATTTCAGAAAACACTGCAAGTCATCTTTCTCTGAAGCACTGGGTTTAACAGAATGGGCAGTTACGGATCGCATACCCTGAGTCACATAACTCTTCATAAAGCTAACGGCAAAGACACAGCAACAAAGGATGACTAACCCTGAGTCATTAGGAAAAGAAAATATAGACAACCATTCATTAGGAGATAATCCCACCCTACACCGCGTAACAACCATAATAAAACACAAAGGAATGCGTTCTGAAGTGAGTCATTTAGCTGTCTGTTTGAGTCATTAGTCTGTCTGCCTGGCTCGCTTTTGATCGCGTCGCTGTTTTTTCGGGTACTTGCGGAAACAAGTCGGAGGGGAAATCGTCGAGCTGTAGCTTTTGTGAATGGCCCGAGGGGAACAGTTTTCGGAGGAAAATCCACAACAATGGAGATCCCGTTCATAGTGTCCCGCAGGCATCTATGGAGATCGCCTTTCACAGTGTCTCGCAGGCGTCTATGGAGATCGCCTTTTGTTTAATTCAGTGACATCACAACTGTCACCACAAACAAATACGAACACTCAGTGAAATGGAGCAACCGGGGTGTTATCGTGTGTAACAGAGCGTGTAACTGTAACTGATTTCTTTGTTTTGCGGGGAACATCTTTGTTTAACATACGTTGGATATACTTTCTTCCTGCTTACATGATCAGTCAACTTAATTTGACCCAGAACGACGTACAATAAGTCCAAACTTAATGGATGTTTAAGTCATGATTACTTAATGTGTCCGAGACTTTTAATCTTGATTCTTTCCTCCAAGTGCTAAAACTCACCAACAACCAGCTATAACCTGACCAGACAAAAATGCCAGATACTAGCATTTCTAGAGTTATATAATTGAAGCTTAAATGTAATATAAATTGGAGTGACAGTCTTGAAATGTATAATTGACAGAACTCTTGTTTTAGCAGCTGTGCAGTAGCATCAGTAAGGCTGACGAGTGCATCAAACTGCATCCCCCAGTTTCCCTTTCTGCATCACTGGCCAACAAGAACAAGAACAAGAACAAGAACAAGAACAAGAGAGCGGAAAAAACCGTTTCACTTATCCTGGTCTTCATTAGCTATTCAGGGAAGGATGAATGCTATCCATATTCTTTCAGCGTTTCGCATCATAACCAGCACACTTAAAAAAATATACAAATACATATGCATACATGCGTGTGTGTGCACACGTGTGTGTGCGTGCGT
The DNA here is from genome assembly GCA_039654925.1 of Anguilla pacifica. Classification (NCBI taxonomy): domain Eukaryota; kingdom Metazoa; phylum Chordata; class Actinopteri; order Anguilliformes; family Anguillidae; genus Anguilla; species Anguilla pacifica. The sequence goes on from CM077301.1 coordinate 26,998,043, forward strand.
GCGTGAGTAAAAATGTTTTTAAAAATAGCAGTTCAAATATAGTGTCTAACAATAAACATCATGCAATGTGAACGTGCAAAGAAATATATATAGAAATATAGCAAAACTGCATTTAATTGTAGCATTGGTTTGATATTAACAGTGATATGAACACCAGTGAAATAAATTCCTGGAGGCTGAATTTATTTACAGAAAATGAACGGAACTGAATGAAATGCAGGCCAGCAGGCTCCTGCAGTCAGCTGGCGTATGCAGGCACTCCGGAGCGCCGTACCACGTGGCCGTGCTACTTCCTGGTAAGAGTACCCGTGTTTGGGTGCGCTTTGAGCTGAAAGCAGATAGTTTTGGGAAAGCGAAATCTTATTGTGGTTTTTTGTTCCTATCACAATAAAAAGGATGATCCTTTCAAAAGGGGATCTGAAAGAATGTGTTTTAAAATAGAATTGAACCTGGATAACAATGCCTGTAGACTACAATGCCTTCCTCCATTTACCATAGCCATACATTCATGACAATAGAGCTGTCAACTGTGGCTGCATTTTGATATTTTGGGTTTATGGTGATTAAAATAAAACTAACTAACTAAAACACACACACACACACACACGTACACACATGCACACACACACCCACCAACACAAGAATTCTTCACTGTGGATCCACTTCATATTTGTTCAGTGAGCGTCTGTGTCAGTGATAATATACACTCCTGACCTTCCCCTGCCCAAGCATGCCTTTCCTGTGGGTGGTGATACAGCATCAGCAGGTGAACCTGACACGGTCAAACTTCCCACTCCCTCGGAGTCCCTGTCCAATTGCAGTTTGGCAGGGGTGCGCATTTTCTTTGTTAACATTTCACTTGAGTCAGCTTGGCTTCATCGGCTGACTCATGGTCAAAGCATGGGGAGATGGCCGTTGATAAGGTTGCACAATTTGTGGAATGGTATTAGATACACGTCTATACTTTTTATTCTGTCTGCTTTTTTTTAAGTTTTCTTTGGCTTTGGTCCACAAGCAAAGCTTTGACTGACTACTTTGTCTCCTGAAGCAAGTTCTGCTGCTCCACTGTAACCTAAAGCAGATCACTGTGACAGCAAAAGCATTGTATTGGCGAGGTGTGGTCTGACCTATTCCTGTCTGTAAAGGGGAAAAAAAGACAAAACAACTTCTCAGAAAAAAGAAAGGAAGAAGAAACACATCCCCATGCGTGGCTTCACCTGTCAGTGAAGACAGCAGGGCAGTTTAACAGGTGTGCTCCCGGAACCAGCCTAGCATGGCAACACCACCGGTTCTCAAAGTGTGGCCACTGTAATTTCGGATTCTCTCAGGTAAACGAAGAAGGGCATTTTAAAGATTTAGGGATATTTGTTGATCTATCTACTACAACTTATCAGTCATTCAGAATAAAACAGATTTCATATTATTACAGCTTCTTGACTAATATCCTACTTCTTATGGCCATTTCTACACAGACAGGTCGTAGCACAATGTGTGTGTAGGTGTTCGTGTGTGTGCGTGCGTTTTTGTGTGAAGACAAACATAGCAGTTCAGTGTGTCAGATTGCAAAGCACCTTTCTTCATTCAAACAATGCAGTCTGTTCTTAAAGCCTGTTAGAAACGTCATGAGATGTTAAAAGACTTTCTTATAAAGATTTATACTATCTTTATGGAGGTAGCATGCAATTAAACCATGATTACACACCCCTGAATTACAATCATTAAATAAACTTGGCAATATACTTTCACAACATCGGTTACAGAGCACAGTGATTTCTCCTTCCTATATTTAAGGAAAATGATTGATCCTTGTCACACCAAGAATCGTGAGTAACTGATCAAAGCGCTTTCAAATGTGCGTGTGTGGGGGTTGTGGCGTGGGAGTCGAATTGTGAGGGAGGGTGGAGACGAGGAGGGGTGCGCTAACGTTTCACGTTGCGCGGAAGATTATACTGAGCGTGAACAAAACAAACCTGAAACTCAATGACCGCTCGCACCCGCTGTTCTTTCTCTCAGACGGTGGGCTACACACGGACAGCGTTACACTTTTTGTTTCGTTCATCCCCGTTTGATGAAAACGCACCTGATACAGAATCTCCTCCTGACTGAACCCATGGCAACCGTTACCCTGACATGCCAGACCCCGGGTTATTTAACCAGCAGACCATGAGGGGGATGTTCCAAGACGGGGACACAAGCGATTTTTGGTTCCTGTTCTGGGGCAGACCGGAGCTGGTAGCTCCAAAAGAGCAGGAATCCCTGCACGCACCTTACTCAAGTAAACCATGCATACGCACTGCCAACGATATGACATGGGCCAACAGGCAGACAGAAAAGGCACTCGCACTTTGGGACTTTAATCGCTCCGGATGCAACGATAATCACCCAGAAAGTGAGGAAAACCAAGGAGCCTTAAGCCACACAAATGCAGATACTCCAGTGGGACACGGTTAAGAGGGGAAAAGGGCTGCTCCTCTTTGGCTATGGAGCACAGCGCTCCTTCCCTCCAATATCCAGAGAGGCCTGCAGGACCTTGGACAGCAGCAGGCTAGTCCACAAGCATGCACAGGTGGAGCTAACTGGTGGCGTGATGCAAGTGCAGGCTTACAGCAGAACAGGTAAACCAGCCGAGCCTCACGGACCAGCACCGCAACACAGTCATACAGACCAGCAACACAACACAGTCATATGGACTAGCAACACTACAGAGTCATACAGACCAGCACCGCAGCAGAGTCATACAGACCAGCAACACAACACAGTCATACAGACCAGCAACACAACACAGTCATATGGACTAGCAACACTACAGAGTCATACAGACCAGCACCGCAGCAGAGTCATACAGACCAGCAACACAACACAGTCATACAGACCAGCAACACAACACAGTCATATGGACTAGCAACACTACAGAGTCATACAGACCAGCAACACAACACAGTCATATGGACTAGCAACACTACAGAGTCATACAGACCAGCAACACAACACAGTCATATGGACTAGCAACACTACAGAGTCATACAGACCAGCAACACAACACAGTCATATGGACTAGCAACACTACAGAGTCATACAGACCAGCACCACAACAGAATCATACAGACCAGCAACAAAACACAGTCATATGAACTAGCGACACTATAGTCATACAGACCAGCAACACAATTTAGTCATACAGACCAGCAACACAATTCAGTCATACAGACCAGCAACAGAACTGATGCACGTTTCCTCAGTAAAGATGTAGTTTTTCAAAGAGTATTTTATCAGTGAGATACTCCGGCTATCATAATTCCCGTGTATCGTGGACTGGGATCAATTCCAATTAACATCAGTATCGATTCGATTTAATTTAAAGTAGGACCTAAACTGTTTGCAATGAATTCCCCTGTGCTTATATAACATGGTTTCCGATACTGGCCCAGTTGATCTCACCTATTCGGCAGTTTATTAGCATTACCATGATGCCGTCCCCGGGGCTTCCCAGACCTTCCGTCATACGGAATGCTAATGAGCTCGCACCGCTGTCCATTGACACATAAACGCTCTCAGTCACGGCGATGTAATTACACTTGTCAAGCGACTAGCATGTTGTCTTCAAGATATAATAGCGTCCTTAAGATATAATAGCGTCCTTAATGTGTTTCGTAGGCAGATTGAGCTGTGGGAATTCAGCGTGACCTTTGATTTATTCTGCGAGAACAAGCCTTCAGTCCCAGAAGGCTAAAGCATTCCTTCAACTGACATCCAAAAATGCAAAAATTCAGCAGCTTGGTAGATCGAGCTCCCAGGGACTGGCGCTCTGCGTACTGTGCACATTATGACACACAGGAAGTTGGATAACACGAGTTATTAAGTATTTCCCATGAGACACTGCAAAAGGCCCTGACTCAGCGTGATCATTAAAAAAAATCACATTTGTTGTCAAATTTCCAATCTGGCTCCCTCAATCTGTCCATCTGATCAGCCCCCAGTATAATTTGTTAAATGGCGACTCATAATGCTTGCTGCGCATTACCCTGGTGGGCACTAGTGAGTGGATCAATGGGTTGTATCAAATAAAAGCAATGATTTAATGCAGTTTCACATTCCCCTTAGCAGGGCATCTGTTTGCTGCCCTTACAGAAGCCTGTTAGGCAGTATCATTTCCCTGCAATGTTTTCAGTGTAATTTTCTGCTTAATACCAATTTATTGCCATTTTGGATGTTCTGCACCAAATGCTGCTGTTTCGGTCAAACTCCTGCGATGTTTGAAGATTTAATGTATAATGCCACATGAAGCTTGTAAGTACTACTACTACTACTGCAACTGCTACTACTACTACTAATGCTACTACTACTACTACTACTACTGTAACTGCTACTACTAATTATAATAATAGTATAATAGTAATAATAGTAATAACATTACTAATAATAATAATAATAATAATAATAATAATAACAATAATTGAAGATCGGTCGATCATGGACCAGTGATCATGGTTGGACATTAGTTCTTCATCGTGATGTGTCTGATCTTCCTCTGTGGGTGTTTATGATACTTTAGTTAATGACTTTTATTGACCTAGACGAACGCTCCTCACTCTGTATCTGGCTCTGGGTAGGAGCGCCCGCTAATTGAATATTTTCCGAATCTCACCAGCCCCGGCAAGGACCGCCAATGTTTTCCCGGATGTGACTCATGCCTGCCGCAATTAATGCCCCGCTTCCTGCAGGAGCCACGCGACCCACCTGACCTCACCAGGTGTTCCGCCACAGTCGCCATGGTTACCGGCTGGTATCACACCCAATCACAAGACAGCTCTGTCGAGGGGCCATAACTGCTTTATTTGAGACAGGGGTGGACTGAGGGCAAACTGTAGTTCTGCTCTCCGCAGAGCAGCTGCTTCGGTCCCATCAAATTACACAGTCACCTTGAGAAGAATCACAGCACCAGCACCATGCAGCAGAGTTGCAGGCTGAGGTGGTAGCTTCACAAAAATATTTGCAGTGTATACAAAGTGAATCAGGAAATTTTTTAGAAAAAATGTCTCTCTCTCTCTTTCTCGCTCCCTCCTCTCCCTCCCTCTCTCTCGCCTCCCCTGTCTCTCTCTCTCTCTCCCTCCCTCCCTCTCTCCATATTTAACTGTGTTGTTTTTATGTCCCAGGTTTTCCTGTCTTTCATGACTCCAGTTGATTGTTACCATGGTGACGGGAAGAAACAGACAGGCTTCATTTGATGCTCAGCTCTGCAGACGAGAGACTCGCGGGGGCAGATGTGACCCTTCTGCCGTTGTCGGGAACACAAGACAGGCAGAGAGAGAATGCTCTATGTCACAGAAAAACCAGCACAAAAATCAGCGACTCGCTCTCCATTTTATTTTTGAAGTGTGCCATTTCACTGACACACTTGCAAGTCCTTCAGAGCTTAGCGCTTTCTTTTTACCGCCGACACAAACAGAGGTGCAAATGAGCTTTACCTGCCGATGACACAAATCAGAGATCCAATTCTGCAAACAGTAGCCTCCTTAAATATTAATTAGTGGATTTCCAATGGGGATCTGATGTTTAAAGTTAATTTGCATTTCCATGATCCTTGCATCCTTTCCAGAGAAGTGTTACATTCTCTTTGAAATGCAAAATTATGCAGAACGGCTTAAGGTTGTGTAGAGGAGAAACTGCTGCTAAAAACAATTACCCAGCAAATTAAAAATGCTTAAAATCTACTGACTACCTTTTTTTTTTCCTGGGGAAAACATATACGATCATTGACAACTTTCCTCTCTCATTGTTTTATACTTCATTTATTTACTAATTTATTAATTTATCTGTACATTTTCATCCATTTATAGTAGTGAATTTCAGATTTTAGAATATAGGTCATGTGTCTTCCCCAATGAAGATTCCTAAAGAAGTCGACACAAGCTCTGCAAGGAACTTAAAAATGACATGTAAACATTTCTGTAAAGTTTAATAAAGTTACTTTGTATTTGCTGAATGATAATGTTTCCACGCGCTAGCGTTATGTAACCTCTGTAGCGAGTAGTGGGTGTTGGATAAATGTTCACCATATTATTGCAGTGGGTGGATCCTCAGTCCTAGGGGTGTCCTTTTAGGTGGTTTTGCTAGTGAAGCTCTAACTGCCATGAGCGGATTAAGATTATTATCTCATCCTGACACCTTTCAAGAATTGGCAAATAAACAAAATGTTCTCAGCTCAAGAAATTGGTTAAAAACGTTGAACGGAGACTTCATTTTTATAGTGCAGATTAACATCGAGACCTAATTCCAGAATAGCCAAATCACTAAACAAGCGCGTTTTCAGCCGAAGAAACGGGTTAAAAAAAGACATCCTGAACGAAGGCTCCGATTTTCCAGAGGTCAGCCCTGGCCTGCTCCGCCCAGCCCCGCCAGCCTGTTGAAAGGGGTAAATAATTGATCGGGACAAAGAGGGAGCACTCCAGTCACAGGTGCCCCAGCCCCCAGCCCAAATAGCACAGAAAGGTACTCCATGTAGTCTCTCAGTGAGCCCCCCCCGCCCCCCCCCCCCAAGCCCCACCCATCAACCAGCAAATGGAGCATCTCTCTCCCCACATAAACAACACAGAGCATCTCACCATGGGAGGGGGGCGAGGCACACTAGTACTGCGCAGAAGATAAATTTAAGCACCAGTAAGTGTCTGTGCCTGCCCTAAATAATGCATGGCAGCCATGCAGTATTGATGCTGGCGCCCTACTACTCCTGAATTATATAATGCTTTGTGTCATCATTATTATCTTTTTTAACCCTATGCCTCCCCCCCTCCCTCCCTCCCTCCTCTCTCCTTCTCTCCCTCTCTCCCTCTCTCCCCATGTCTCCTCAGTATTGTCAGAGCCATGGCAGATGGGTCAGTCATTTCACCTTCAGAGGAAGAGGAAGCTGGACCGAATCCCAAAGTGGGAGGGGGGTGAGGGGTGGGGGGTGGTGTCTGGGGAGAGGGGGATTTTTTTATGTTTCAGCTTTTTCATTCATCCAATCTTCAGATGCTGGTCTGGGAATAAAACAAGTCAAGCTCTGACATGCAGACAATCACTTACAATCACAAAATGAATTGCCCTGGTGGTATTTTTTTTCTTTTTCTTTTTTTCTTCCCCTCCAGGTAATGGCTTTTGAAATTCAGGGAAGTGCGCTGGCTATCAGTGTGAGACTGTAACACTGTCGGGGGTGTAAGCAGCAGCAGGTGAGCAGGGACTGAGCGGAGCTCCGGGAGAGAGGATCTGACACATTCACCACGCCGCAATCTTCTATTTCTCTTTGCAGCAGACAGCTCAAAAATAGCTGTGATTACATTAGGCATCTGCAAATTGTATCTTCAAGCAACGCACATCAATGGGAAGGACAGCGGTGAGCATGTAGGCCGAATGGTATAAGCATAACATACGTAAATTTTCTGGGCAAAGATAAACATGTTTTTCAGGTCACAGTTGCTATTCAGTTCTCTAAAGACCTTTCATTTACGAATGCTTTGCCAGAAAGAAGAGTAGAAGGCCCTGCCCCTGATGTCTACAATCATAAATACTGGGACCCAGAAGCAACAATGTCATAGTTTCCCTGAAAGACACCACCATCAGCAAGCCGTCTCTTCTAGGCCTGGCCAACTCTATGGTCTCCAGGTAGCCACCATTGGGTTAAACCACAGCCGTTGCCCCTAGAGCAGCAGCCACGGGCCGGTTAAGTGGTGCGTGAGCGTGGGAGGTTTGGCTGTCATAAGGCTATGTCAAATAAAGGAAAATGAAAAAGTGAAAGTGTCAAGCGATGGACGTGCTTCTCCGCACATTACTGAAGGATGGACTCAACGAACGAAGCAGAGAATAACAAATGAGTTAATAATGTAATGAATAATACTAAGGCTCTTGCTCCAAAAACTACTGGCAAACAAGCAAAACTCAAATCTACATCTTTTTCACACAGTCACGCACAAATGCATGAGCATACACACATGCGTACACGAAAACGCGCGCGTGAAAACAAGCCGTGCTCAAGAACACACACACACACACACAGACACACACAGACACACACAGACACACACAGACACACACACACACACACACACACGAAAACACATATAAATCACTTAGAAGATTAAAACATAGCAGACATGAAACATGTAACCGAGTACAGGCCAAATCTTAGCAAATCCTTTGCATATATGTAAACAGCAACACAACATTTATATGGTTGCAGTGGAGAAATGGGAGTTTTGAGTATACAGAGAGCTATTGTTTTTTTTTGTGGGGGGGGGGGAGGGCTCCCACTCAACAGTGCCTGGGGAGGGATATTGGAGAGTTACAACAGTAAGCAGAAGAATGGATCACTTCTGGAAATAATTTGACAGAATGCATGTATTTTTGTTGGCAGGTAGTTAGTTGAAGAAGTGTCACCTGTAATTAATGGGGGGGGGGGGGGCTCCCTCACGAGCAGGGGCAGGTCGCAGGTCACAGTTCACCGCATTGACCCTAACATGCGGCCTAACGAGGCCTAATTAATCTGCACCGCGCTGTTTGATGAGATGCTTACCCCACCATGTCAGCGACGGCTTTCAGATCCTGCTGCATCATTACTGATACAGCCATAATGCTCAGGTACATCATTACTGATACAAGCCGTAATGTTCAGGTACATCATTACTGATACAGCCATAATGCTCAGGTACATCATTACTGATACAGCCATAATGCTCAGGTACATCATTACTGATACAAGCCGTAATGCTCAGGTACATCATTACTGATACAGCCGTAATGTTCAGGTACATCATTACTGATACAAGCCGTAATGTTCAGGTACATCATTACTGATACAGCCATAATGCTCAGGTACATCATTACTGATACAGCCGTAATGTTCAGGTACATCATTACTGATACAGCCATAATGCTCAGGTACATCATTACTGATACAAGCCGTAATGCTCAGATACATCATTACTGATACAGCCGTAATGCTCAGGTACATCATTACTGATACAGCCATAATGCTCAGGTACATCATTACTGATACAGCCGTAATGTTCAGGTACATCATTACTGATACAGACGTAATGCTCAGATACATCATTACTGATACAGCCGTAATGCTCAGGTACATCATTACTGATACAGCCATAATGCTCAGGTACATCATTACTGATACAAGCTGTAATGCTCAGGTACATCATTACTGATACAGCCGTAATGCTCAGGTACATCATTACTGATACAGCCATAATGCTCAGGTACATCATTACTGATACAGCCGTAATGTTCAGGTACATCATTACTGATACAAGCCGTAATGCTCAGATACATCATTACTGATACAGCCGTAATGCTCAGGTACATCATTACTGATACAGCCATAATGCTCAGGTACATCATTACTGATACAGCCATAATGCTCAGGTACATCATTACTGATACAAGCCGTAATGCTCAGATACATCATTACTGATACAGCCGTAATGTTCAGGTACATCATTACTGATACAAGCTGTAATGCTCAGGTACATCATTACTGATACAAGCTGTAATGTTCAGATACATCATTACTGATACAGACGTAATGTTCAGGCACATCATTACTGATACAGCCGTAATGTTCAGGTACATCATTACTGATACAGCCGTAATGTTCAGGTACATCATTACTGATACAGCCATAATGCTCAGGTACATCATTACTGATACAAGCCGTAATGTTCAGATACATCATTACTGATACAAGCCGTAATGTTCAGGTACATCATTACTGATAAAGCCATAATGTTCAGGCACATCATTACTGATACAGCCGTAATGTGGCACATTCGGGATCTGGGACCGTGTGCAGAATGGAGAGAGAGAGGTATGATCGAGGCAGTGAGGGATGCTGATGATGGCAGCCACCAGCTCTTTGTTTTTCCTGTTCTGCCTTTGCTGTGTGTGTTTTTTATCCATGCAGATGTGTTGTGTGTTTGTATTCACACAGAGAGTGTGTTGTGTATGTTTGTATCCACACAGACAGTGTGCTGTGTGTGTTTGTATCCACATAGATAATGTGTTGTGTGTGTTTTTATCCATGTAAACAGTGTGCTGTGTGACCCTGTGTTGTTTGAACAAGGATGAGGCAAGAGGCTGTCTGTCTAATTCAGCCGTTTTATTCCAATGCACGCAATATCTGAGTGGGTTACCACGGCAACGCACTGAAATATGGATTCAGTGGGGCCATACTCTGAGTGATGTTCAATAGCTGTGCGTTTGAATATCAGAAGTAAGGGTCCATAAAAGTGAATCATTGATTCATCAGTAGCTTCATTATGGCTGCTCAGGATCAAAGGTATTTTGAATTTGAGTTTCTTTGAATTAACAGCAAACATCAAGTTGTTCCCAAGTAAACACTGAAAATGTATTTGCGGAATAAATTTTACAATCTTTTTGCTAAAACCTTGAACATACTGCAAATAATACGGAAGGACACAGTGGCTCATCGCCATAAACAAAAAAATAAATGAACTCAAAGACAGATTTCACTCATTATTTCAGCACTAAATATGGATTCAGTGCGGCCATATTCCGAGTGATGTTCAATAGCTGTGTGTTTGAATATCAGAATTACGGGTCCATAAAAGTGAATCATTCATTCATCAATAGCAATATTATGGCTTCTCAGGTCCAAATTTGAGTTTCTTTGTGAATTTGAGTTTTACAGAATTAACAGCAAACATCTAATTAATCCCAAGTAAACACTGAACATGTATTTGTGGAATAAATTTTAAAACCTCGATCATGGAGAAATAATACAGAACTCAATGGCTCACAGCCATAAACAAGCATAAATGTACACAAAGACACACAGATTTCACTCATTATCCCGAACATACCACACACACACACACACACACACACACACACACACACACACACACACAAACACAATCAATGCCAAAGTCTGCGGCCGTTCTCGAGGTGAGCTAATAAAAATCGAAAGCTCTGTCCGCCCGGTCCTGCACGTGCCTTCAAAAAGCATCAAGATCTCCGTTTAAAAACCCTGGCCCCACTTGGCATTCCATTTCGGAGATTAGATGAGCGAGGACCTCCTCTGACTTCACAACACAGAAGAACTGATGGACTGGATGAGGTCCGGCACTGAGCGTGCCCGGCACTGCGTGTCCTTGAGTTAACCTCCGTGCGTTAAATGTGACAAGCGTTCCTCTTCTCCTTTCATTGATTGATTTATTTTTCTCGGCAGGCTCGCTCAGTCTGAAGCAGCTGACAGAGCATACATTTTACATACTGCGCGCTATAAAACTCTTATGACAGAGTAATTAAGTAAGTTCTCAGTACTCAGGTATGTATGCAATCTCAAGCAAGTGCATTTGTTAAGCAGCCTCCCTATGCTCAATAAGTTGTGTGTATATACTGTATATATACAGAGGGGTCAGTAAGTATTTGGACAATGACACAATTTCTGTTGTTTTGGCTCTGTACACCAACACATTGGATTCAAAGTGAAACAACAAATATGAGGTTAATGTTTTGACTGTCAGTTCTAACTTCAGGGAATTTACATCCATATTTAGTGATCCGTGTTGGACTCACTGTGTTTTTATTTTTTATACATAGTCCCCCATTTTAGGGGATCAAAAGTAATTGGACATTTGGCTGCCCAGCTGTTTCTTGGCCAACTATGTACTGTTGTATCATTAGTTCATCCACAAGAAAGTTAACCGAAGGTCTAGAGTTGATTCTAGGTGTGGAATTTGCATTTGGAGTACAGGCCTGGCAGAGCATCACCAGGGGAAGCACCCAGCATCTGGTTATGCCGATCGGTCGCAGACTTCAGACAGTCCTCAAATGCAAAAGATTTGCAATCAAGACTTAATTTAAGGTTATGTTAATTTGTCCAATTAGTCACGTAAAAAAAGGCTGTAATTCCTACATGGAATTCCAATACGTATGTAAATGCTCTCAAATTTACATCTTACAGTCTGCACTTTAACCATTCAAATCTAATGTGTTGGAGTACAAAGGCAAAACAACAACAAAAAATGTCACCAAATTGAGTGTGCGTGTGTGTGTTTTTGACTCACCCTACATTTGAAGGATATGCTTTGTGTAGTCCAATCCTGGCTATGGACATACGGGGACACCACAGGAAGCTCAGTCATCTGCTCTGCTGGGAGCCAGTATTCTACCTATCTACCTTCATATTCGACGCCACGCAAAGCCAACAAGAGTCCTTATCACGGCAAAGACCAAGCAGAAGGTCTGAGTTTTAACAGAAAGGTTTTTAGGGAGTAGCTGCAGTAAGACTTCCCATTGGTTCCCTTCTCAAATCTGTGCATTTCAAACGACTTCAACAGCAGGAGGCCTTCCCCTCTGCTCACTGAACCTTGTCACTTTACAGAATTTAAAGGCACTCATGGTCACAAAAGCCACAGTCTCATTAATGCAGATGAATTATTAACTGAAATCTCTGAAGCTGTGAAAGACATGTTGCTTCGGTATATTAAATGGCATGAAATCACACTGAATTGGCCAATTTGCCATGGGCCTTGCGTTTCACAGACTTTGACACTGTCCCAGGGTTTGGGGTTATGCCCACAGTCACTACAGAGATTGACAGTTACACCGTTGGCTGTGAAATGGCCAGAATAGCCTGATATTATCTTGCTATGGCTGATGGAACATCAAGGAGGACCACGATGGAAATAAGTCCAGGACTTTTTCGTGTTATCCTTGACAATTTCTTCACATGCAAGTCTTTTGATACATGTGTTTTCATTTTGTCAAATAAACTAAACAAAAAAAACGAAATATTTAATGTCCAGTGAGAAATACAAACGTGACACATTGTGAAAATTATCCATGGTGCAGAAATCAATCTGCTTTTTAGTAGTGGGGCACAAACCTAATGTAGCAAAGCCAGAGACCTGGTACAATGTGGAGGCCTTTGGCACTATCCAAAACATCTAACCACTTTACAAACATATGACACCGTGTAAGAAAATCAGCACACACCAACCCCCCAGCCAGTGAGCAGGAACAGGCGATACTTTGTGATTGTGCATGTACCAGGAGCAGGAGCTGTCACAGGCACACGATGTAGCTGAGCAGACACTTCCTGGTGTAGCTGAGCAGACACTTCCTGGTGTAGCAGGGCAGACACTTCCTGGTGTAGCTGAGCAGACACTTCCTGGTGTAGCAGGGCAGACACTTCCTGGTGCAGCAGGACAGACACTTCCTGGTGCAGCAGGGCAGACACTTCCTGGTGCAGCAGAGCAGTCACTTCCTGGTGTAGCAGGGCAGACACTTCCTGGTGTAGCAGGGAAGACTCAGCTCACTGTTGTCTTCAGTTCTTCTGGGCAGCAGCCGGAAGTTGCCATGGGAACCCTCAGTCTTGTTAGCCTGAGGCCATTCAGTCTGCGGACAGTGTACTGCTGGTTCCCATGCCAGAGCAGTCGCCTTCAGCAAGATAAAGGCTGTTGGTTTATTTTTGCTTTCTTGCGAGGCCTCATCAGGACCTCTTCCATTTTTTACTTCGATTTTTTGTGGCTCCTGGCTGGTGTGTTGTGGAGGTGTGTGGTACCTGGGGACCTTTGAACCAGGAACAACCAGGTCAGCTGTGGGGTTCTCATTCTGTCTGCCTCTCTGCTCTCCATGGCGACACAGAGAGGCTAGCCATTCTGAAGTCTGCAGCACTGATCAAGAATTAACAACCACCTCATCATGTGGGATGACTGGCTACTCCAATCAGATCCCTTTTCCAGCTGATATGAAATTCTACATTTCCTTAATATGAACACTTTTTATGTCCCATAGTTTCATGTCTATTCATAAAATATCTCCTCACTATGGTCTTGCCATCTTTTCGGTCTCTTCCTCAAATGACGGATTGCATTTGCCTAAAAGAAGAGTTTTAGTCTTATTCAAAGGAAAGAGCCACACATATTACATAGTACTGGGTAATATGCCCAAAATACCATGTGATTAAAATATGTCATTCTTATTATTGATGGCATTCTTTATATCATACTGCGGCAAAGTGCCAGTTTTAATATCCACTGGATGAAAAACAGTAAAATGATGTTGATGACGGCATTGCAAAACCATTGCATGAATTCATACCGGTATACCTAAAAATTAGGTGCAGTGCACCACCTAACCCTGTATGTGTGGTGCTGTATTCTTCAGTCACATTGAATGTTAAAGCATTTACAGTTATGTAATGTCATTAACACTGGCTGTTGAGCATGATACAGGAAGGTATGCATTCTACCTACTGCTTTGAGCTGATTGTCTTTCAACAAAAGCTCAACCAAATTGATATTTTATCAAGGGTGTATATCAAGGAACAAGCTCAATAAATGCACTGTCAGAGTGTCAGTCAATCTCAATTAAATGAATAGTCAAGTTACTGATAGTGCTCAACATGCAAAAGTTACTCCATTTAGTTTAATTTTATTTCATTTTTATTCTATTTTTTTTGTAGAGCTAAAATGACTTTGAGAAATATCTGCAATTTCTTCTTGATTTCCATTCAAAGTATAATTTTAATCAAATTGATTTTCTGGCTGCTGGACCAAAGTGGGTTTTCAGACCTGTTATTACTTAAAAGGGAAAGATTGTACACTCAGTGATATAAATGTACACGAAGGCCCATTTAAGGAAAACTTTCTAATAATATCACTGTGTATTATTAAATTTAGTCCCTTGCTGTTCAGCAAAGTATTTGCCATCTCCTCCGCCCAATAACATAGATCAATTTGTGCTGCAATAATCTCAGAATCATCCTAAAGTTATAAAGTTCAAAAAGTTATTGCACATTTCTCTCAAGATCACCTTTGATTTCAGGCCACAGTAAGTATGCAGTGTGCTTCAGCACACTTCTGTTCTGGGGACTTTTCAAAGTCAAACTGCAGTTTGGTGTTTTTCATAACTTCTCTTGTCCTTGTGAGAAATTTCAGAGGAGCCAGCAAAAACAAAAGCCAGAAGTTTCCAAACTTAAAACAACACAGCGCTTTACAGGAAGCTTGAATGTGACTGGACCAGTGTTTCTTCCTTTCTCAGAACCACCTCAAACTTGTTTAAGTTGGCATGAAGTTTAAGAATTTGGATAAAAAATGACATGGCAAGGAAATCTGGCTGCTGTCTGTGAGAATTTTACAAATCTGACTGTTTTTATTTTCATAAACAGTTTTGGCATGCGGGGTTTGAAGGTCTTTAGAGGCCAGTTTAGGTATGCTCGTCTTTGGCATGAGGTTTTCTTCTGTCAGAAATGTTTTATTTATTTCAATGATTGATGTTCATTTCAGTGTTTTTTCTGCTTTCATAATACCCCTTAAAAATACGAATCACCCTTGCCAGGAATTGTTTCTTTTTCTGTCTGTGTATACCCAGAAATGTTTTTTTTTGTCACAGTTTGGCAGTGAGAAAATCTGGTTGGTGGACAACCACTGTTTGGAACCAAACCTGGAAAGTAGTCCACACTACAAACCTGTCAACTTCTCTATACCTCAAAGGTAAACTTAGCTTTTGGCTTAACAAGCAAAAGTTGGCTGTTGAGTCTGGGATGAGGATTATTGTATCGATGCCAACCGTACTTGCTTCCAAATACCAGTTTAGATACCAGCGCCTACACACTGACCCCGGCCCCTCAACCAGCCAGGACTTGTTATTATTCTTCACTGCAGAGTATGCACGAGCAGTGCTCACAGACCTGAAGCTTTCTTTTCTAAATCCAAACTGAATCAAACACTGAGGGGGCAGAACCAACACCAGCAGGCAGCAGAGGAGCTTCTGCGCCAGACTCTTCACAACACGGAGAAGCAACTTTCAGTTATGCTTTGACAAAGCAGCGCCTGAGGATTTAATAGCGCTAGCAGACTTTTATCTTTTCTGCTTGAAATATGCAGAATTCGGCTTAAATGAAGGATAAAGTTGTATATAGGCGGACTACTTTGTAAATGTCATTGTATTGTTTTGCCATGATGGCTTACGGTTAAGTAGACACCATGTTCTCCCTGACTTCATTCACGAGTAAAAGGTGACCGGTGACACAGGAGGAAAGTGGATCACTTTCAGGGATTCCCAGAATGCCTGGGCAAGCTGACGTGGACTGACCATGGCACTGCAGGTTTGTCATGCGAACCTGACCCAGTTCCTCTACATAAGTTAAAGACTCTGGGGGCTGCTGCTGCCTTGACTCATTGACAGGGATTCATATTACGCAAAATGGATTGTCTTCTTGCATATTTATGTATGTATGCGCATAGGATGAGTGATGAATACTGGACCTGCTGTCTACCTGTCTGTCAGGTGACCAGTATGTGTTTTGTATGAAGGATTTCAATAAAAAAAATTTCAATTTCATTTTTTTTTTCTAGATGGTAGCCTTTAAATCATTTTATCATTAGCCATTTTTTCCCCAGGCTCGCTCCATGAACTTGTTTTTTTAAAAATTGGCTGCAGTGACCGCTGCCTGCCAAGCCAGGTGATAGGGGGACAGAGCGACCCCAGAGAGCGATGGTGCAATTAGCCACAGAAGCCCACAACATGATGCTAGCACCCAGAGGGCCGGCCAGTATTCTTTAAATAGAAACAAAACAAGCGACAACCAAAGAGTTAAAGTACAAACAGGCAACTTTAAGTTGAAGGTATTAACACCCACACTGGGTTAACCTTGTAGGAATTAAAGTCCCTTTTATACATAGTTCCCCTATTTTAGGGGACCAAAAGTAATCGGACAGTTGGTTGCTGAGCTGTAAAGCTGAGAGTAAGGGTAAAGCAGTGAGCAGGGGGCCTTTAGTTGAGTCACTTGTTTTGTTTCTACTTTAAGAAGACAGGCCTCCCCTCTGGGTGACCACCACGTCTTGGGCTTCTGTGGCTAATTGCACCATCACTCTCTGGGGTCACTCTGTCCCCCATCTCCTGGCATATGTATATACATATATACATATTTATAACACAGCTGTTTGGAAATTTCCAGTTTTAGAGAACATCTTAGAACTCAAGAAAAAAACTCTAAAAAAAAATTTAAAAAATTCTAAACAACCATTAAAAAATGATGTTTGTGATGTCTGATCTGTTATTCTAAAAAAAAAAAAATATGGACCTCTTCCCATAATCCTGTCATCTCCAGGTCAGTGTTGTTTGTAGTAACTGCCTGGGTTGGCAACAGGGGAAATGAGCCGTTGAGTTTGAAAAATGAAAGATCAAAATAACAGAGCAGAGCCAGCTCCTTTCCCAGCAGTTCTGACAGACAGAATCTATGACAAATAAACAAAACAAAAAAACAAAAAAAAACAGAGCAATTATGTTGTGAAATGGGAAAAATAATGTTTAGGAAAACAATACTGACAGCTTTAATCCAAAAACTACCTTGAATGACGTCCTGACAGGGATCAGCTGAATGCTTGAGCCCTCTCCCGTGCGTGTGGTAAACTAGTTTCGCGGTTTCCTGAGGCCCCTCTTGCAGATGCCAATCACTGCGGCATCACTTCTGAGCAGCTTATATGACCCAGATACTCAGAGAGCCTTCCTGCACTGCGTGGGACAACCTTCACTCAGCCCAGTCATTTCTCTAAGGGAAATGCCCGTATCAGTCCTAGCCATCTACTACTGCAACACTCAAACTTTCAGTTACAACAGGCTACTGAGAGCAATGAGCTCATCTTTCAAAGAGCCGTTAAATCTGACTTTGATTCTGGAAAAAAAAAACATTTTATGTTTTTTTTTTGTCTTTTTTTGTTCCTTTTTGCAGAATAAATGTTGGGTCTGCTTCCTGGCAGCTTGTCAGACATATTAGAACTGAAAGAAAAAGAAAAAAAACAACTTAAAAAGAGCCCAGAAAAGCCATCTCTTCTATCTTGGGGAATCTATTAATGGGAAGAAGAAAAAAAACACCCCGACTTTTATCGCGGTCCAGGCTGGGGGGGGGCGGGGGGGGCGGGGGGGGGCGTTTGAAAGCGCGGATACGCGGGGATTAGTCGCCGCGCCGGGAGCCGGCCTGATCCGCGGCCCTGACGGCTTCCCCTTAAGCCTCTCAGGGCCACCTGCATGCGAGCTGTCATCTCAGGCCGTCAAACGGCTGCCGTGGCAACCGGCCCGCCAGGGCAGCTTCGGAGGAGATTAAAACGTCAGGTTTCGTTTTAAAGGCTGACGCAAGAATGTAAACGAATGGGGAAAAAAAATAACATGGTATGGGCTACTACTAGGAGATGCGGTGATGTAAGCGAGACCTCTGTTCTCCAGTCTGTGGTGATGTAAGCGAGACCTCTGTTCTCCAGTCTGTGGTGATGAGAAGCCTGGCAGGGGGATTATGTGGGCACATCGTGGACAGCCCTTTATCTGACTAATCACGATACAGAGATGACAGACGGCCGGAAGCACGCGCACTGGCGATGCAGCACGGGCTCAGCTGAGTCACAGTTGGCGTGAGCTGCCAGATGTTGCTTGGCCTCACAGAAAGGCCGGTGTGTATGTTCTTTGCGCTTTATGAAAGACTGAAGCGCAGGAGGCCGCGTTTAATCATTCAGCAATGGCGCGCCGGTGTTTCAGCGGGCCGGCCTCCTGGCATTACCCACAGCCGATTAGTCACCCTGGCGCAGTCAGAGGGCCATTCGTATCCGAAGCAGAGGGTGAAATACTGCGTAGCGCGATTAAACGGGTTATTTTAGCATTTCAGCAGCGCAGGCTGAGAGACTGTGACGGCGTGCCCTTCTACAGCATGCAAAGGCCGAAACGCCCGCCGTTATTTTCTGGCCTGGGCTGGCAGTTTCAGCTACTATCAAAACTAAAATGGCCGACCGCGTTCGCAAAGAAAATAATTCCAGGCCAAGAAGTTGTTAAGTTAAAAAAAAAAAAAAAAACGTCCATCCAATGAGTTTAGAAAAAAACTTTTCAGCAATTATTCAGGAAACTGGCTGTATAAAAGCCTTTGTGAATGTGATATTATTATTAGAAGCGAGGCTGGTTTCTACCTCACAGTCCCCTCTGAGGATTCCCCTCGGAGGCCCAGGCTGCTGATCTGTCCACCAGCCTAATGAAGCACACAGCTGTGAGGTTACCACGCACCTGTCTGGGCCTCGGGGTCTGATTGCATCAGCCCCCACCTAGCCCTGGGCCCAGGGGCACGAGACACACCTCGCTCACCTCCTCCCCCCCCCCAAAGCAAACACCACTCCGTGGGCTGCACCTGCCGTGCAGTCGAGGGTGCGAGTGCCGACCGTGGAGCGATTCCGCGCGAACGCTCTCCCCGCGTTGCCGCCGCCGCCGCCGCCCCCGAGCCTCGGGTCCAGAGGAGAGACCGCGCCGAGGTACCCGCCGTCGCCCGCGGCGACCCCCGCCGTTCGGCTGCACTCCTCCGTCTTCGTTTCCACGGCTCTTCTTTCGCTCTCTTCTTCTCCGCGCTGAGGACCGACTCCAGGACCTATCCCTGAGGGCGCGCACTTCGCCAGGCGACGGGAGGAAGGACGGCAGGGAGGAGAAAAAAAGGGAGGGGAGGAGAGAGAGAAAAGTTTTCGGCGTCTCTGTGTTCGTGACAGACGGAAACCCTCGGGCTCTTGCTTCTGTAGTCCGGTGAACCTTACAGGCTGGATTATGAAGAGGAGAGTGTTCAGGAGAGACCAGAAGAGCCACGCCCGCACTTTGAAGACTTCTCAGCTCTTTTATGCCGTTCTGATGATTGTGCTGGTCCTGCTCTGCACCTATTTCCACCTGATTCTGTCCTTCCCCTGGTAGTCACGAACAATATGAGTGTCCAGGGCTGTTTACCGGGCCGTGTGAAAGATCCAGTCAAATGTGTAAAGTCTGTTGTAAGACTATGTTTGTGATTCTGACTGTTGAACTGCTGCTGATTATTAAACCTGTTTCAAATGGAAAATGGGGGATTGGAGTGATTTGTTAATACTGTCATGCAGGCACAGACAGCGCATTTCAAGTGTTTAAAAGTGTTTGTTTGAAGTGGCCAGAGAGCTTCTGTTACATAGCCCTGCGGACGTACCTGCCAAAGACCACTTGATATAATTTTACACGGATCTCCATTGTATTTATGCAGCACAACGCGTATTTAGGTGTTGTCATTAAGTGCACCTGAGATACCAGCTTCCAGTGATTGTTCCAAGTATGTCTTCCACTCAATCACGAATGTGAAGTAGCAGTATAACCAGGCAGTGGAGCATCTGCACCTGTGAGGTTCATCCCAAGCAGCTCACTCCAATGGAAGTACCATCACACTCGCAGGGGTTTTGGAATTGGAGCTCACAGAACAAGGAGCGTCTAGGGATGGATGCCATTAAATGCATTTTTTAAAATTTCTTGCCATTGAAATCGTTTCCACAAATTAGACTGAAAATTGACCAAGGCCAAAATACCCGCTGATGACACCTTGTAAAAATTATCTCGTTAGATTTAAATGATTTTTAGAAATTGCACAAAATAATGGTGCTAATGCACTGAGGGAATTCGTAAAGCCGTGCTGGTCTGATATCTGCGACCAAAGGTGTGTCAATTCATTATTTTGGGCTTTAATTACACGATATACACATATCAAAAAAGACCTCACTATGAGGTGTAAAATTAACTGAATATTAAACCGTCAAGGCTTAGAAATTCCACAGGATCATTCGCACATATTATTACCCATTTCCATCGCCCTCCAATTTTAGGCAATTTATTATAATTTTACTTTGTCTTTCATATCTGTCGTTAACGTAGTCCCTTTATGTCAAAACATCTCTCAGCCTAGATTTCCACACCTCTACACATCTATAATGAAGCTTTTGCTCATGTGGACAACCACAGACTACCAAAGGGGTTATTTCAGTTTGAGTAATCCATTTATAATTATAAAAATAAATTAAAAAACTTGAGACACTCTCTGAAGAAAACTAGTCAGTAATTCCCCTCAAAAACCTCCAGTAACACCTTTTTTTTTTTTTGCTTCACAAAACACTTCACGCTAAAGGGTGCTTATCCTCCAGATCTCAGTCATTCTTTACCTGCTCTGTGGGGTTTACAGGCTGATTTCAAAGTCCAAAGCCAACGGGATGTCATCTTTCAAAAATCCTAATCCCACAATGTTAGTCAGACAAAATCTAAAAAGCCAAAACCTTAAATGCCCTCAGCCACAAACATTTTTCAAAAACCACAAACACCAAACTGCCAACTGACTTCCTACTAACTAAACCAATGAATCACTAAATAAATGAATATGACTGTTTCAGCTCAGGAATGAATCTAGCATGCTACTGTAGGCTTAAGCTCAAAAAGCCTGCTTAGGGTGAACTTAATGTGACTTTAAAAAAAATAATGATTTTTTCTCTTTTTTTTTTTTTTGCTTCTGAAGTGTCATTCTATGTGGTATCTGGGCCACTTCACAATGGTGGCTGTAGGCCAGATCTGGGCCACAAGCACTTGGCCATGAAGCGATAGTTTTGCCTGATTTTGGCTGACCACTCTGTGGGGAAAACAGTGTAGCGTGGTGCATTAACTTATAAAGCATGATTGTCTGATTCTGATTCTGATTCTGGTCTGAGAGACATCTTATCTCATGATCTACAACCAGGAGGATGGAGGAGTTATTTTTCATTTGAAGTCAGATTTCACAACTTCAGTCCAGTTCCTTTTTATGTCGCTATTACATTGTAACCACTCATCTACTCACTCACACGTACAAACTGCTAACTAAAATGAGCAACGTCCCACTCAGAAACACAGTCACGTACACATACACACACATACAGAGATATAAGCATTTCTCACACCAGCTCGTACACACCTGCACACATTCACGCATACTTACTCACGCACACAGACACATACACACGGTCACACACACACACACACACACATACAAAAGCAGACACACACACGCACACACACAAGCACAGCACACACACGCACACATGCAAACACACATATACACACACATGCACACAAACACACACACAAGCACACACACAGACACACACACACACATCACACACACAGACACAAAGGCTGAATATTAGTAGTCTCAGCAACATGACACAAAGCCTGTGTCCTGAAAAATTGGAAAAGATCCACTGGAAACAGTTTGTGCTCAATACTGAACACCTGGGGCCTTATTTATAAAAAAACGTTCTTTCATTTAAACTGGAGTGTAATCTTAAGATCATTTCCCGAGTTTTGCTTGCGCTTGATTTATAAAAATAACTGAGACGGAAAAAAAAGTTGCTTACGTCGGTTTCAAGTGGCGTACCTGCATCTTACACACCTACGATATATAAATCTCACACCTCGGTTTGAGCCCACGTGATCGCGCTGCACAATTGCTCCGTCTTGTGAACGTGGCCAATGACAGCCATTTTCCTATAAATAAGTTTGCTCTCAAACAATTTGATCAAACTAAGCACGGACCACAAAAGGAAGGCCAACTCCACGAAGGACGAAATTTCTGTGCTCCCAATCCGAGGTGGAGGAGAGGCAGCAGATCCTGTTTGGAGGCCTTAACGGTGGCGTTAGCGCCAAAACCAAATTCGCCGCTTGGCAGCGTGCAACCGCTGCCGTTAGCCGGGGTGGGGAGCCAGAGACGGACGGTCAGGGGTATCAAGAGAAGGCGGCCGGACCTTAAGCTTCGGGGAAGGAAGCGAACAGCTGCCCCTGAGGTCGGTTTGAAAGCGGCAGGAGGGGGACCCGGGGCAGCGGTGCTCTAGCCAGTCGACGGGCGCACCGCGGCAATATTGGGCAAACCCGCCATCGGGGGCGCGTGCCCCAGTGGTGACACTGAGCGCTTTCGCCGTGAAGGGGAGCTCATTTCGCTACGTAGACCTACTGCTGTAAGTGTGTAACCACTATACCGACTGTGCCGCTTGAATTTCTGCTCATTTTGGCTAACGCTTGGGATGCGCCAGCGGTGCCAAAAACCTTGGGGCGTGAACGAGTCGTACCCAGCTTCTGAGGTGTCGGACGAAGGCACGTCTTACAACGGAAAGACAAAGCAGACCATGTGGGTTACAGAAATATACAGAAGTCACGCACAGCAATTTCAGTCACATGTTCTTTTTCACAGAAACGAAAGCCGAATTGCTGCCCGTGTGCAAAGTCTCCGGACGCCCAGCACCACAACCGGGAGCGGGGAGGGAAGCCCAGCCGGAGAAACGGCCCGGGACATCGACAGTCCGGAGGGGAGGGGGAGGAGCCGCGGAAGCCCCTGGTTTGGGGACAGAGAGCCCGTACGCTCCTGCTGGTGCTGCAGGGGTACTGACAGCTTCAGTCATGGGCTCACAATGCCATGTGAACGTGCTGGTTGGGCAGAGTGTTACAGAGCTGAGGAAGATAAGAGTGGTTCTGACTGATTTGAGTAATGCACTGGCTTCTTTTGTTGAAAGCCAGCCAAAACAAGAACAATAAAAACATTTAAGTTCTGTGCTTGTGTCTAAACAAGGTGACATACTAGGGCTGAAACAGCATACTTGCCTACTGTTGAGTATATAAGTTGAGTACACTGAATGAGTAAGTTAAGTAGGGGAAATGTAGTGTACTTGAAATCCCTGGATGATTGTAGTGTAGCTGAGTGTCGGGAGCACACTTTTCAGGAAGTAAACCACACTATTTAGGTCCCCCCACCATTCCTTCGGCCTTTTTACTACAAGGGCTCTATAGAGCACTCCAAACAGACCTTAACCAGCCGTGTGCTAGGCTGCAATGCATTACCTCAGCTGTCTGAAGGTTTGCAAAGGGATCAGGCGGCCATGTTTTCAATGGACAGCCTCTGTCACCTACGTTCACATACAGTATATCACCATAACTTATTTTTACTTTTTATTCCAACACAAATTAACTATCTGAATCTAATTTATTTGTATTCGTATTCATTAACTGGGGATTACTTCCTTTTGTTAATCCAGCTAATTCCATTTGTGTTCATTGCACAAAAACTAATGAAATAGTTTTAAGATAATTGACCTCAGTACTATGAATTGATTTAATTTTCTTTGTCTTTATCCACTATTATAACGATACCTGATTTCCAGCCTAGTAGAACGATTAAATTCAATTCAAATTGATCAAGTCATCCCACAACAATTGTGGCCAAATTAGCCGCCTGTTAGACAATCTAGCTTAATAGGCTTTTAAGCCGGAGAGGTGACAGTCACTGCTAAGCCATCGATCTCCATTCTCTCCAGCTTCAAGGTGCATGCCTACCCTGCTGTGGCACAGGATAAACTAGTTATAGTTTGAGCCTGGCCACATGACACACGCTTTCACCAGTGCCATACGGGCACGGCAAAATATATGAACCACCAGCGAATGAAAGTTATTGTGGTTCCAGATATGTTCGGCTGCTGTGAAAGGGAAAGCAAATGTGTCTCTGGGACAAGAAGTAAAGTGTGCGCACAGCCCACCTCAGGGATTTGCATGCAGTACATGCCGTGCCTCCACAACCAGCAGGTAATTCACTTACGTCTCAGACTTAGAAGTAAGAAGTAAGAAGATCATATCAACGTGGGATTTCGCAAATAACTACGTCGTCATGGTTTTTCCGTGTAAGTTGTCGTTTAAGATACAATGTGATCGTAGGACTGTTTTATCAACAAGTCCCCAGAAAATGATCCTGAAAAGGGCTTACATGAAAAAGAACTGATCTCAGACAGTCCCCTTATCCGCAGTACCGCTACAAAACAGGATAAAAACAGGGACGGGGAACGAGGAGACATCTCACTCAGACGCTCTCGACATTTCCGACCCGTCGCAGCCGTGCTCCGGAGAAATAAATAAAGCTTAAAAACACAGATGGGATGGCGCGCTACGGCAGCAACCCCCCTGGAGCGCCAGCTTTATAATTAACATCGTTTATTTCTGCTTTCTGACACCCGCGCATTATTCAGAGTCACAGAGGTGACATTTGGCATCCGCAGCCGAGCGCGGCCCTCCCTCGCCCCGCCGCGTGGGCGCGAGTGCCATTAAGCCCCTCCCGCGTCTGAGCCCGCCCGCCGCGTCTACCCTCCTTTCAGGGCCGGCCGAGCGGAGGCTCGCGGCCTCGCGCCTGCGAGCTCCTCGTAGCCTTTCGACGAATCGGAACAAAAAAAATTACGTGCGTAATAGCGCGCTTTCATCAAAAAGGCACAACCGATACAAATCCTGAAATTCAGGAGAGGTATAGTGGCCTATAGCGGGAAAGAGGAGAGAGACGGGGCCGTTAGCCGAACACTAGACCACAATGCTCCTGCGACCATTTTGATAGAATTCTGAGACTTTTAAAAGCACACAGGTCAGTGACTATGGACAATAATCTGCACAGAGTCAGACCAACATCTTGAAAGTGTAAATTAGCTATATATATACATATCAGTATTGACATTATTTACACTGCATTAGAAAATTTCGCTTTCTTTTCTTGAGAAAAATAACATTGCGCGTTTGGGGGAGAGTCAGGTTCATCCAGATGTGAAGTATCGGGTCGGTGCTTTTCAGGGTGGCCATTCAAGACTCCTGAAGGACGGCAGGAGATGGCGTCAGCAGCGGTGATTTAGACTCTGGGAGAGGTGCCCTGGGTTACCCCCAGGGCCCAGTCTGCGGCCGGTCAGGTTTCTCCGTCTGGTCCAATATCCACACAGGAAATGAGTCACGGCCAATCAGCAGTCAGCCTGCATTCTGCTCACTCCCCCGAAGTAACACTCCTGACAGAAGCCAAATTAGCTCCTGAAACTTTCATCTGTCCATACTCAATTATTTAACATCCATGCGGCCAAACTTCCAAGGAGCTCTGGAATGAAGCCCCCCCCCTTCCTCCAGAGGCCACGCCTCCCTGGCTTCTGAATGGCCGATGGGCCTGACCAAGCAGAAGAGAGTGCAGGCACTTCCTAAAACTCCAGACAGAGGCCTGCGGGGCAATCGGGCTCCTTGATGGTTCTTTCATAATGGGAGCAATTATGAAAGTTAGTACCTAATCATAGCCTTTCACCGTTCCTTACCGACATCATTGTCAAACCGATTTGGACCATAGAAAAACCCATTAGTAGCAATTGACTTCACTTAAGTGGTCAGAGAAGCTTAATAAATCCTGGGTCAGTGGTGTCTTCAGAAAAGTTTGTGGAAGGAAGCACAATTTGACTTTCAGCAGTATAGTGTGCTATATGAAAAATACACCTATCAGGAATTGCTGCTTCAAATGGCTGAACCATACGAAAAGGAACACTTATTCTGTGCACTTATTCTGAGCTAAATCCCAGGTAATGTAGATAAAGTGCACCTTAACTTTCAGCAGAAGTAAACTTAGATCACAATTTAAAAGTCAACCAATTTAGAATACAAAGTTTAGTAGTTCATAAATGGTACACTTATGAGTATAGTTCCAGGAAACAGCATAGTTAAAATAGGACAATTTAGTTTTATAAAGTCCTTAAAATACACTTAAAAATAAGCTTGATGTACTTAAGAATTCTTTTAAAAAATAAACTTTTCTGTACTACTTTTTTGTAATGGGAACCATTAAAGTTGTTATTATTGTATCAATGGCGAGAAATATACACAGAAATTATCATCCCGGTCCGACATACATCATGAAATACTGAAACATAATTTCCTTTTCTTTCATCAGACTTCCTTTTCTGGAGTAATGTATTACTTCCAGGTCAGTGCAGCTCTTGGCTTCCTGGTCAATGTGTATTTGAAGAGGCTGAGCAGTACTCTAGAAAGCCCAGAGGGACCTGGAGGTGACTGGAATCTCTCTTCAAAGCAGGAAATAACATCTTGAGTCAAGGTTCACTTCCTGTGGCCAAATAGGGTCACCCCAAGAGTACCTTGAGATGGTGAAGCACCAAAGCACTACAAAACATTTACTACTAATGATGATGCACCTATGTACATCTGTATATTTAATGATTAAAAAAGGTCTAGTAAGCAAAAAATATTCAACATATACAACATGAAGAGCCATAGGAAAAAATTAATGGATGCCAGTTGACTTTAAGAAATATTAAACATAAGACGCAAGTACATTCATAAATGCCATACAAACACATATGCTGGTTGCAATACAGAATCACCTTTTGCTGCTTGCTGTTTTTAACACTGAAAAGTTATGCCTGTGCATGTTTTTATACATACTGTATGTTCGAACGAGTAATCTGCATGCCAGTATATGATATGTTAACATCGCACCACCTTCAATGACTAATACAGTAGTTCAGTTTGGTCCCGTAGTATCATACTGAAATGGCTGCCATCCATTGCTCAGGGCAATTGATATAAATTCCCTGCAATTCAACTGCTTCTGGGAAAATGGATGAAAATCGCTGTGGAAGGTTGGTTACTTATTGATCGTATATACAGTATAACTGATTTAATGGCGGTTAAATAGTATCAAAGCATGGTCTTAAACAAATTTTTAAAAATTGTCTGGTTATAGCGGCATAGCAGAGCGCATGCGCAGATGTATTACCGTGCTTGTGGTATTTGTCTTGTCACCTGAGCAGCACTTTTTATTTTTACTGTAGAAAAATGTGTCTTTCCTTGTTCCAACACTTGGTATTTTTGTTGAAAGAGTTCCAAACAACCTTTCAAACTCTCTCGCCCATTGCACTTGAGAGGGGCTAAAGTCACCTCTCTTTAATCAAGCTCCCCAACACGCACAGGCACACACACACGGTAAAAACTTGAACGAAGCTGAAAATCCAACATGGCTGCCAGCGTGGCATCATAGCTGGCGCAGAAAGCACGGAGCAGATGGCTCTGCTGACAGCCTATATTAAGCGTGGCTAATGAGCCAGCGCTAGCATGATCTCATGCTAGTCTACTTCCACTCAATCTTTTGAATTTTATTTTCTGTGGTGTCTGTGTGTGAGGGAGTGTGTGTGTGAGAGAGAGAGTGTGTGTGTGTGTGTGTGTGTGCGTGCCAGCACACAAACTGTTTATGAGATATCCAGAAGGGAAGTAGGAGGCATCTTGTGTAACAGGGCAGCAGTAGAGCTACAGAGAAGGATGGTGCCGTCAGCTTCCTCCTGACACAGCCTTCTACACGCCAGAGTTATCCAAGTATTCTGTAAAGCACCCCCCCCCCTCCCCTTTGGGCAGAGGGTGGGTAGACTAAGAGTTTCATCATGGCAATTTATTCTGACATTCTGTGGGAGTGAGAGGCAGAGTTTTTCAGCGTTGTTTTATTTTATTTATTTATCTGCGCGTCTCTTTGTCGCTCTTCCCGAAGCCGGCTCTGTAAGCATCAGAAGTAAATGCTCTGGCACCCATTACTGCTCTTCACTCAAGCAGCATGACTCAGACAGAAAGGGCTTGGCACACTTTTTAAACAGCACACGGAGTACGCAGTGCTGCTCAAACAAAAAAAAACAACAAACCAACCGCTCCCATGAGCGTTAACCCATTGTTCTGCCGGCAGAACCACTGGGCCGCACTGTAAACCGAAATAACTCGCGACATATTTAAACCACGAGGCTGAACGTGTGTCCGTTCAGTTTTGGAAATACATTAGCACCTACTCAATAACGCGGCAGTAAGGCGAGCATACTTTTGGATGCCACTTGTGTTGGACTTCTCATTGATGGCGTTGGTTAAACGCGTGTTCGGTCTCAAAGCAGTCAGGCCAGGTGGTCTGGAGCGGAATGGGGGCGACTGGACAGGAGAGGAAAGCGGCCCTCCCCTGTACCGCCGACCCCCAGCAGGAAATGACTTTGTGCGTGTGAACGGGGCGACCCCCCGGCCAGATTCATTTCGGGGGACCCCACGGAGAAGCAGAAGGGGGGGGAGACAATGCAAACAGAGGGAGGGGCGGAGGCCCGGCTCTGAGGGGTCTGTTAACCGGCCCGTCCTCTTCCTCGTTCCTGCGGGCGGTGAGGCAGATTTCAGCCGCAGGTTTTTGGCCGTGAGAACAAAGGCGAGGAATTTGGGAAAGCCGACAGAGTGGCGGGGGGGAGTAGGGAGTAGGGGGGCGGCGGGGGGGTGGGGGGTGGGGGGGGGTAATCAGGAAGTGCTTGCTGGCAGGCTTTATTTTGAAACGGAGAGGAGCTGTAATGATCCCAGTTTCCTGGAACCCAGCTGTTCTGCTCTTGGGGAGGGGCCATAGTGGAATCTGTGTGAATCACCCATCTGCAGCGCGGGGGCGGGGGTCCGGGGGGGAGGAGGGCTGATGAAGTGCCAGAGACAGGGGGGCCAGCAGCAGGCTATTACCCCGCTCCGGGCGCTCTTTTAGAGCAGGACATGTCTGAGCATGAAAAACTCAAACACAATCACTGTGCTGCAGCTGCGCCGCACACAAAGGGAGGGACGGATGGTTCTGGAATCTGTTTCAGCCCCCCCCCCCACCCCCACCCTCACCCTCACCCTCACCCCGGAGCAGGAAATGACCACAAGACATTCGCTAACGGTGCGGGGGGGACTGGAGAGGGAGGCGGCGAATGCTTTCGGGGTGGGGGGGGCCTGCGGCTGGAACGTGCCTTAATTGCGAGGTATCCGCGCGCGTGAGAACGGGGGGAGCGCGGTGTGTGATCGCTCCCCGTTTCCCTCCCCAGAGCTCCCCCCCCCCCCCCCTTCCAGCCGGGTCAGGCAGTAACCGACGGCGACGCGTGCGCGCGTGCGTGCGTGCGTTCCGCGGCCTCGTCCGCGCGGTTCGTGACAGAGAGGGGAAGCCGGGCGGGGGGCCGGGGCCTCGGAACGCGACGGCGGAAATCCTCGTCTGATTGGCCGCTGTGTGTTTGCTCAGAGACGACTCGGGGGCAAGAGCGCCAGGCCTGTCTGTACAGAGGGGCCGCCCCTCCCTGCCTGAAAAGCGGATAAAGAGCTCGACTAAGTGGAGCACTTCGCTTTCAGCTGCTTGGGCAGTAAACACACGCAAGCATCTCTTTTGTTCGGTTACTTTCACTTTGATTGAAAAGGAAAAAAGTGTCAGAGGCAAAAGAAAAAGATTTACTTTCAGAACCGGTGTAAAAAGAAAATGTGATTCTGTCTCTTTTTAAAAAAAAATTTGATTCAATAAATCAAGCTTAAATAATATTTTTTTTACAATTGCTTCCAGTTTTTATACCGCTTCTATACAATAAAACTGGGTGTTGTCTGTGTGCTCAGTAGTATCAATGTAAATGCGCGACTCACTGTTAAAAGCACGCTATTGAAGTACGGTTATATTGATTCTGATGTTGTGAGTGAGCCAGCTATATTTCAGCGCGGTAAAAATGCAGGATACATTAACACATCGCTACATTTCAAGTTCTGTGACTCCGTGCCAAGATTAGTGTGAGAGCGAACCAGCCCGCCCCGGACCCCACGCCACACTTCTCACAACAACAGAGCAGAACGCCGGCACAACAAAGAGAATTTCTGAGGAACTGCAAACACTCCCACGTATAATTCAAATTCCCCTGGTGTAAACTCATCATTCCGCCACCACCCCCTCCCTCCCTCCCTCCCTCCTCCCCTCCTCCCCCCCCCCCCCGGGTGAGCAGAGCAGGGCCCCCTCACGCAGGGACGGGCGGCCGACGCGGCGGCCTGCGGGAGGCGTGTCTGGGCAGTAAGGGGTTAAGCGCGGGGGAGCCGGGAGCGAGGTGGCCGCTCAGCTGCGGTGGGGATGAAAAGGAGGCTGAAGCGCTGACTCACTGCACTCTGGCCCATTACCCAAACTGTCACTCAAGCTTTATGGCTGGGTGTGTGGGGTGGGGAGGGGGGGCCGTTGCCGGGGGAGACTGGGAACCCTACACGCCCCTCATTTACGAGAACACTTTCCGGGCTGTTTGCAGTTGAGCAATAAAACCTTTCACCTGTGCTGACGAAATCCGTTTTTTTTTTGCTTCTCCTTCTTCTTGTTTTCTCTTTTCGGCCGTCCTCTCTCCCGTTCAGAGGACAAACTGCAGACCTCACTGGGGCTAAAGGATTAACAACATGGCGGGGGGGGGAGCTGCCAATGGCTTACGATCAAGCTGTGGTTTCTGTGCCTTCGTCTACGCATGTGTGCGAGGGAGAGAAAGAGAGAAGGAGCACGAGAGAAAGAGAGAAAGCGTAATTTGCAGCATAGTGTTGGCATCTTTGCTGCAAAACAGCATTACTGGAATCCCAATAATAACTTCAGGGTGCAGAACATTTGAATCGCGGTCTACAGCAGCTGGTATTACTGCACTGGCGTCATTACCCAATTCCATGCATTGCCATTAAAATAGAAAAAAAAAAATAATTGATATTTCAGTTCTAAAAATTCTAATTCAATTTCCGCCCCCTCAAAAAAAAAAAAAAAAAAAAACCTCTGATGTTCTGAAGGTCAGCCGTTAGCCGTTGCTACGGCGATGAAACGCTCTGTCTTGCTTCTGCAGTACGTATCCTCCGCTGCAGACCAAGGTTATTATAACTGAAAGGTCTTAATTTATGACTCCATTAATATTTCAGTGGCCATTGATTTCCCTCACCTGAAACCTTGCCAGCAATGCATTTGGCACACGAGACTTCCAGTTTTCACAGTCCAGTTAAGAGAAAAGTTCTTTGATCATTTTAATGACTCATTTGGCCAGCCAGGGTGGTTCCATGGAGAAAGAGATTGTCCCCTGCATCAACTCTGGACTGTTGTCTCGAATATTTACGATGACGCCCCCCCCCCATCCCCTCTCCAATGGGTCCTTTACACATTTTTCCCTTTCCTGTGTTCAACTGGAGTACGGAAAGAGGACCGGGGAAGTGGGACAGGGGTGGGGGTTTCGCAGTCAAACAGTTTTGGGAGCCACACAGGAGGCAGAGGAGGGGGAGCAGTCGGAGACCTCGAACTTCTGAAAACATTAAAGGAAGCATCTGAGCAGGCTTCAGACCGGTTTACGCCTCGAGGCCTTCTGATCAACACTGTCCCCTTTCTCAGATCTGTCCCATCCGCATGAGCGCCTCAAAGCCATTCAAATGATGAAATATGGAGCAATAAATTACAATAAAAAAATAAAACGTATAAAAAATGAGCTCGTTACAGAGGAGGAGGAGGATGTGGCAGAGGACAGCCAGAAGAGGAGAGATGAAGGCCATCTTAAACTATACTTTTGGAACTGTACGTTCTGCTGTTGCAATTCTTATTGTACCAATTGCAGCACGGAGATATTGTAGTGTGGTCATTCTACACTAGTTGCGCTATACATACACACACACACACAGTGATGGTATATTAGTGATGTGTAACAATAACTGCGATGGTTTTCAATTCAATAAAGACTGTTTGATCGTACCAGAAAGGGGGCTACATTTACGAGGAAGAAAATTTAACACATTCAAAGCAAGCTGTTTTTCATTAGACAACGAAAATTCTGTTTTGGGATGTGTCATCCGCTGAACATAGATTCTGGAACAGGTGGTTTTTTGCCACTCTACCCTTAATGAGGGCTGTCCACATTGTAGAGGAAGAGGAATCAAAAGCATCCATTTATCTTTCCATTACCCTGGAGAGTCATTGGAAGCCAGGTTTGAACTGAGAGACCGGACTTCCTGGAGTACTGATGGCGTGATTCAATCTTATGAGATGGGTGGAATCACATGTCCACATACAGCCATTATAAAAGAAGAGTGCTCAAGACAAAACAAAAAGGCTGCAGAGAGAGGGAGAGAGAGAGAGATAGATAGATAGATAGATAGATAGATAGATAGAGGGAGAGAGAGGGAGAGAGAGAGAGATTTGCTGCTCGGTCTATATCTTGTTTCCTAGAAATGGATGAATTCTTTGTGTACATTTTTACACACGCGCACACACACACACTACTGAAATCCGTACTGATTCATCTGGCACCCGGGAATCGTACAGTGGAAGTAATCGATACTAAACACCTACGATAAGCAGCCTGAACCAGACGGAGAGAAGCAGGAAGAGGCAGTGAACCCCGCAGCGCCCCCGGCTCCGTGCCCACCCCCCTCAGCAGGGGCCGAACGCACATCCCGGGCTCAGGAATTTTCCTCAGTTAGAGGGGACACGTCCACCGTTGTAGTGTGTCGCCTTTATTTTTGGCCGTGAGGTCCTCGATTCAAACAAACAGGCATTAGACCGGCCAGCTATGGACTGGGCCTGTCTGAAGGCCGAGGGATAATTATCCCCAACATACCCAAGAAGCAGGAATCTAGTGACCTATTTTCGCAGAAAAGAGAAGATTCTCTTTTCTCAGAGACTTCCACTTTTCAAGACACGGTTTCTGCACAAACACCTGCTCTCCACCCTCACATTACAGAAAAAACTGAGTGTCTGGGACCCGTTTGTCATGGCAACAGGCTGGCACAGCACTAGACAGCTTCTCTCAAGGTTGTCTAAGTAAAACGGGAGATGTTGTTCATTCATTCACATGCGTGGGGGGTTGCCAGCTTGATGGATGAGAAAGATATTAGGCAACAACAGGTCAGTGGTTTCACATTTCCAAACTGAAGTTTCGAAAAGAGTTACTTTAAAGGACGCCTGTAACTGACTCTGCCTGCCATTGAAAGTGACTGACGTGCGGTTTTAGCAGAACATACATCAAAGGCCATCGGGTTTTTTTTTCTTTCTGACATTTGAACAGGAACTTTGTAATATGTACATAAAATGAAAGTGACAAGTACAACACATCTTTAAAAAAAATAATAATAAAATAAGCACAAAGCAGGAAATTCTGACTGGTGGGGGGGTCACAAGTTTCCTGGCGGTCAAACAGACAGTCACAAGACCTCTGTTCCTCATTTCGAGTGCTGTCTGCGTGTGCTTGTTTAGCTCACAGGGAGGTGATCGGGAAGTTTCATTCAGCAACTTGCTTTGACCCCCCAAGTCATCATTCCTTCACTTCACTGTGGACACTGTGGACACAGGGCAACCTTCAACTTAACTTTGGCTCGCAATAAACTCAAAACTAATTAAATGTCAGGGCTAACATTAGTCTTCACTCGGGCATTCAGAAATCACAAAAATGACCCTGTCAGGCTATTGCATTTACTGTGAAGTAAATACTCCTGCATTTACATTCAGGTTTAAAGGAGCTAAGCTAAAGGAGAGCTGTTTATTACGTTGTGTCAGATATTAGCAGTCTTGCCCTGTGAGTGAAACCCACCTAAATCAGTTTAATAAATGTCCACCGGGTGACACCTCGCCCTCCAAACCAACCGATCTGGGTCTGTTCCGGAGAGTTCCGCAACTAAGATGTCTTGCGTGGTTTGCATGTAAGGACGTTGTTCTCCTTTTCTATGCTTTGGCCTTGCGCCCGCAGAGGCTGTGAGTTCATTGCACAAGCCCACTGATCGTGCAATGGCACCCACAGGAACAAACAGAGAGGCGTACTAATGAAACGCATTTTGGTTCAGGGAGAGCGGTTTTCGTGTTGTGACGAGTCAGCCGCGCTTTGTAACCCAGTTAAGGTTTCTGCCGCAGATGTGCGTTGTTTGGCGGACAGAGAGAATAGCTCATTTTCCAGAGCTCAGCAGATTTTTTTTTTTTTTTTTTTTGTCAGGGTTTTTTTTTTATTTTATTTTTTTTTAGCGATACTGGTATTGAAAAAAAGAACTTAAAAAAAAAAAAAAAAGGCTCCAATGACGTACCTCGACCTTCCGTGCTATAAATACGGGGGAATTACAGTGTGCTGAACGGGGCGACTGATCTTCAGTCAAAGTGAGAACGCCCTTTCACTTCAAAGCCACCAAACGGGAAGATCAAGACTCAGTCCTTTGCTCAGAAGTCCCTGTAGCTGGTAGCAAAGCATGATGAAACACGACTTTAACTTCTGTAGCTGTTCTCACCACGCCCCCCCCCCCCCACGCCCCCCCCCCCCCTCCCTCGGCTCACTGGGGATTACACGCCTGATGGGTTTGATCTACTGCCACAC
This sequence comes from Anguilla pacifica, assembly GCA_039654925.1. Classification (NCBI taxonomy): domain Eukaryota; kingdom Metazoa; phylum Chordata; class Actinopteri; order Anguilliformes; family Anguillidae; genus Anguilla; species Anguilla pacifica. The sequence continues at coordinate 27,032,809 of CM077301.1, forward strand.
TTGCTAACGTCAGAGTTATTTTTCTCAGCTCAGTCGGACTGAAAGCAGTGCAGGCCTGGCTGGCTCTGCCCCGGTGTGTGATTGGCTACATTTGAAAGCCTCCAAACATCTGAAGCACTGTAAAAAAAATAAATAAATAAATTAAATTTAAAAAAAGGCTGCATGACCAGACCGGCCCGGGTTGCCGCGAAAAGGCTAGCGCGAAAACCAGAGGCCGCAGGCCACAGGAGAGGGACGGGGCGGCGCGGGGGGATGTGTTCGGCCACGCGCGGCCAGACTCGGGCCGGTCCTGGCAAAACCGCGAAAGCGCCATTTTCTGCGCTCGAGTCACCAAACTGCCTGGCGTCACGCGGCTCTCGTTTGTAGCCCCTGCCTGGGCTCCCAGGCGCCCCTCCAACAGCACGGGCCCGGGGGGGTCTCTGTGCTGCGTGAGCGTGTCGGGGACACAAAGAAATCCTCGACTCTCAACAACCTCAGGCCAAGAGGTGAAGTCACAGTTTCACATGCCTGGCTGAGACGCACCGGGGTGGCCAAAATTCTGCCATAATCACCATAGAGACGCCCAGGAGTACCAGAATTCGCCTGTTTCCATTAAAGCATGCTCCTAGCCTAAATCTGAAGGAATGAGTGATCTCACTGTGATCTCACAGGTCCTTATCGGACCGGTGTTTGTAGTTATTCCAATGACCTTTGGTGTGCACTTATTGTATGTCGCTTTGGATAAAAGCATCTGCCAAATAAATGTAATGCCGCTATCTTTTAAACGAGAGAGAGAAAAAGCGAATGTTTGTTCCAGACCAAAACCATAATCTACCTCTGAGAAGTTCACTCTCTGTAAACGTCGCCTTCTTGTTTTTGCAGAAGCAGCGGCATCAGTGACACGTGTCATTGATTTAGCAGCGATCACGGAACGAAACGGATCAGATGCCCTTGTTTCTATGGAAACAGTGCCACCAGGAAAAAGGCAGAAAGGCAGGATGTGCTAGAATACTGCCGGTTGTCATGGAGACTGAAACAGCTTACATAAGTATCCATTTTCATGTGGCTGGGGTTGAGCTCCAGCTCATAATTAACGGCCCGAGCTTTCTCCCTCTGGCAGAATGTTACACTGGGTTCCGGGCTACGCGATTGGCTCACACCACCGAGGCAGAGGTGAGATAATGTCCTCAATTAAGATTCCCTTCATAGAACAGCCGCTCAACTGTATCCCCAAGGTGACACCTCCCATTGCAGACCCCATCGGCCCCATAAACCGTCAAAGAAAGCACAAAATCAATGCGGCGGCAACTGGGCTGGAATGCCACCAGCACAGCTACAGCAGTATGGTTGAAATCTTTCTGCTAGAATTTTCCTCCTCGCAAAAAGTCTGCAACTTTACAGCAAATTGAAACGTTAGAATTAACAAAGAGATGTTAGTCATCCTCAGGTGGTTTAGAGTGGGTTGCGTATGAAAGAGTACTGTGAGGTTGACTGAACAGTGAGTGACAGGTGGAGAAAGTCTGAAGTGGATGCCTGGAAACAACATTTCTTTTAATACTTTAAGTGGGTGGACGAGAGTGGATCCATAATGAAATGTGCTCTACTCAATTTTACATCATTAACTTGGTTTGGAGCACCGGTGGCCCGTCCCGCTCCTGGAATGCCATGAGTTTGGCTGGTTTTTGTTTTCATGTTTAAATGAACTGTTATGCATGAGAAACCACTGGGTCAGGGGAACTAACCGTATAATAAACGGCTTTAAAGAGCTGATTATGCAGTGCACTTTCGCTATTTTTAGTGTCGTTTCCATTTTTAATGCATGTTTTCTATTGGCCCAGACAGTTTAATGTGCCATGAAGGATATTTTAGATACTTACATAAGTTTCTGACAACCAGCCAGCTTTAAAATGGCTGGTACTGCAGTATTCAGGGTTTCATGGGCTAAAGTTAGCCCAGAGCATCTTGTACAGCAGAGCTATGTTTCTGTGTGGTTCCTGTGTGGTGTTTCTGCAACAGCTTTATGCATGAGCAAGTTACACGCACCGCAGTGTCACAAGTCCTGGAGGTCACATGACTGAGGGGGAACTGAGCCCAGGAGGTCACATGACTAAGGAGGAAATGAGCCCAGGAGGTCACATGACTGAGGGAGAAATGAGTGCAATATGGAAGAGTGATGTGATACACCTCTTCCTTTCTCAGGTTTCAGACTCATCCTTCTTTCACATTTTACATGTTTTGTTTGCGGTTACCTACGCATGACTACTTTCATTTCCATAACATTATACGGGGGTGCTATGTATAAAACGAGCTAACGCTAAGAATCTGCTCTCTAACAAATTGATTACAAATCTAAGTATTATTTTCTCACAAAGTTGTGAGAACCAAGACCAATTACATTGTTTTGACCACCAAATAAAAGAATCACACAAAACAAAGCAAAAATGCCTAGAAAAAGACCCGCCATTTTGAGTTCACAGTAATTGCATGTGCAAGCCTTGCTCTGGCCCCTCCAGCTCTCTGACAGTGAGATGTGAGGGCTTAGGAAGGACTGCTAAGGGGGAAGTAGTGGGGCAGTGTTGGAAGGAGTGAGGCAGGGTGACGGAGGACCCAGGGGTGAATGATGGCCGCACACACTGTTACACTTACACTTGCTGGCCGGGACATTGGCTCAAGATGGACCACATCTGCTGCCCAGTTTCCCTCATGTTCAACGTAGATCGACAGATGTTGCAAAATGACAGCGAATGACAGGAAATAGTTTGCTGTTTTGCTCTTCTTTCCTCTCCTTGGGCCATATTTACTAAGCAAATTACCACCAGGGCTGCAGAATTACATGGCACCAGATGTTTTCAATTTCGCGTGGTATTTACTAAAACTACTGGCTATGTAAATGAGTGCAGCCGCCGCCAGTTTATTCAAATGCACTGCCGGTATTTGAGATGAAGATAAGAGGGAAAACAGCATCGTTGTACCGCTCCATCTCTGGTGAAGTCGGTCTCTGGTGTCAGGATCCATGGATGCAATGGATAGGCACTGTCACCTTTAAATGCTAACACGTCACATTCGTAAAAACTTCGGAATACGGTTTTAATATTTCAAGTTGTTTAATTCCATGCCCAACAGCACAACCGTCTCCAGAGTGGCCGTCTCTCAAATTCCTTAACAGGCAACTGTTCCTGAAGATGAAGGAGTCATGTTTTAAAGACTTCGAAAGAGTCTCTCCTTACGTAAACGTAGGGGAGAGTCACCATAAACGTAACGCTTGATAAATGTAGCACAGTCAATAACTTAATGTACAAAGAAGTTATGGATATCTTGAAAGGAGACCAATCTTATTTTGGAGATATCTTCAATTATTACTCTGACCAGTCGGAATACATTTATAGATATCTTAAATTATCATTTTGAAAATGCAGTTGTGAGTTTATTTCTCGTTTACGATGTGTCATTTAACTGCTAAGGCGAATAACCCAGTAATTGCTTCACTGTTGCGTTGAGAAGGGTAAAGGATATTTGCCAGATATAAATTACAACCAGTTTTTCAAACTAATCAATGAAACATCAAGGGCAAACTGACCAGACATGCTGCAGGCAGAAAAGCCATTTCACCACAGAGGGTCACAGAGCCCGAAACAGGTCATTACAGAGGTGAAATTTTGGCTGAAGAATTCCATATGACAATGGCCACCCCAGTGGGTGGGAGAAAAAACAAGTGACAAACCTACCCCACCCCCATCCAACAGTTCTCAAATTCCCCTAGTCCCCACACTGATGTGGCAAGAGCAAGGGCAGAGATACGGGTTCCAGGCAGGGGGGGCAAAGCACTCAAGGGTACCCCGCAAAACCCTATTTCAAACTTTACAATGAGTTGCTTTTATATGACATCGTAATGCAATTAATCGCCATTTTAAAGTCCATAGGTATTCAGTCACTATGCCTGCAAGTTAAGGACAGTTTTGAAAAGTGACAACTGACAAGTGACAGTGACGGAGCTTCAGTCAACATTCCTGACCTTTTCTGCGTTCACAACGCTTAGCTGCGTACCTGTCACACTAAAGTTTTTTCAGTGACACCCCCCCCCCCCCCAGTTGGAGTTTTCAGCTCCTCGTGTGAACCAGGAAGTCCCTTTTGCTTAATCTCTCTTTTCACGCAATCACTAGGTTGTGAAACCCATGACCTATCGCATTGTTTTGACACCCAATAAAAAAACAGGCATAAAAAAAGATCCCTAGCTTACCCCTTATCAGTAGTTCAAAGGAAAATCAGGTTGTTTGATCCAGTATTTCAAAGCATTAATCCTCTTTATTTTGATAGGCAAATGCTTTTTTTAATTGATTCAAGTGAGGCAAGGTTCAATGGTTTATACATTCAAACAGAGGGAAATCATGTCTGAGCGGTTTTAAGACACCACTGAGGGGTAAAATCAAGGTCTCCTGATCTGTTGCGTGTACCTTCGCAGAATGACGAAATTCAGGTCACCGGCATTCTTTCACAGTTACCGTTACCCAACGTGGAGGCACTGCGTTCCTCAGGCGGGCCTCAAACCGTCACGGCGAGACGAACGCGGAGGCGCGTCGCCGGCAGGCATCTCCAGAGAGCCCCCGGGGGCTCGACCGAGGTGCGTGCGCTGGCACAAACGCGCACGGAGAGGCGTGGATTAACCTGTTTCATTCAGCCGCCCCAAATCCACCCGAGGGGGGATTTCAGCTTCAAGGGCAACCTCTTAGTGTTCACACAAACTTTTCATTCCCAGTTCCAAAAAAAAAAAACATTGCCTGGGTTATGATTCATTGGCTGGATTTTGGATGTGACATGTAATTCTCTCTGTTTCATCGCCGGTAACGTTTGCTCCAGGGCTGTTTGGGCTTCGCTCAGATCTTTCCGTTGCCATGGCGCTTCTTCTCCAGGGAGAGAAGAAGTCCCAGGACTGGAGCTGGGCGGTTCCACCATAAATCCCTTCAAGAACAAATAAAACACAAGTTTATCCAGGTCTGGATGGGCAGTGACTGAGCTGCTCTGCCGTTCCCCTGCGGGGTGGTTTGGTTAAGACGAACCCCGTGCCAGGAGTGCAAACAGAGTGACGCGCTGTAATCATCCGCGACGAGCCAAAGGACAGAGTCTGCTGTAAAGCAGAGGCCGAAGCAGGCGTGTTGCGGTGATGCCTAGAAACACCTTCGCGTGCTTGGCGGACACAGCAGACCCACAAACAGAAGCGCCTTTAAATCCCCAAATGCCCCACCCCGTGGGATTTTAAAATGCCAGCATTAGGGGTAAAGGAGGGGACAAAGTTGTTTTGCGTCACAGTGACACGAAATATTTTGCAATGCATAGGGTAGTATGCAAATGAGGAGAAACGTGTGCCAGGTTCACAGGTACACACAGGTATCCAGGAGGCAGGTGCTACAGCTGGCTTTACACCCTTCTTCTGGTTGACTGCTGACAGTGAGCAGGATGGGTTTGGTCTGCACTTGGATGGGATGCCTCCTGGGAAAGGCAAATGGCATGTAATCTTGGTAGGGATTATGACAGGCTCGAGCAGAACTCTTTGTTGAATTTAGTTACATTTTGTGAAATTTTAGTATTAAGACCGAGGTTCTGACCCACCTTTGAAAAATCCCACGGAACTTTTCGAAAGAGTTTGAGCGTTAGTCCCGGTGCGCTGGTCAGATTTCCGGACTCTCGGCCGTCAGTCACTCACGGTAATAACCCCGCCTTCGGCCGCCTGCTAATGAAGCCCCTAACAGCAGCGGCAACCGGCTGGAGATTTACCGTCCTTCTCGCGTGTCATTTCGATCCAAATTGGGCACATATAATTCTACTAATTATCAGATCAAGATCAAGATCGCTAGCTGTCGAATGTGTTGTTAGGGTTCGAGTGCAAACCCACGAGACGGTAGATTTCCAGGAACAGGGTTGGTTCCCACTTCCCTACGGGCTCTGCCTGCCTCCTCGTCTGTCAGGTTGTCACGAAAATGAGAAGAGTTCTTAGCTGACCTCCTTGTTTAAATAAAGTTTAATATTGAAAGTGCTCAGGGCAGGGTGGTGCAGGCCCTGATAGTATTTGCATGGGAACCAGGCCCAATTTTTTATTCTTTGCCTAGGGGCATGCTGTGGGTCTCTCCATTACTTGGACAGCTAGAAACTTCTGAAGTGTTTTTTAAACAGCGCAGTAATTTGGCTTTCTAAATAGTGATTACTCTCTGATTTCGACGTTGGCGCACTGCCCCCATGATCACGATGGGACCTCTGCAGCTGCCTGGCGAAGTGTTCGGCGCCGCTGGCCCCTTGTAATCGTCTCAGGTGAGCTGTCATCAGCAGCGCACAGGTGCGGGTAAGATTTCTTTTGATGATTCTCGGTGTGGCTCGCCAGAGGAAATCAAGCGGCATCAGAGGGCTCTCTGCATAAATCTAAGATCTCAGATGGAATTTGCGTGTATGATTCCAGCGAACGCTGGGCTTATGTAAGAAGTTTTCAGATGAAGTTTCCATTACGAAAAAGAGAAAAAGAAAAAAGAAAAAAAGCAGGCTCACTGAATAAGTACACCACACATTTAGAGGAAATTGTTAAGAATTGGTGTGATCAACGTAAGCAGTAAAATTCACCGGCAAATATGGAACATATTTTATATATTTCCATGACACTGTACCGGGGTTTGAAAGCAGTACACCAATGGATTACTTGAAGCTCACTCCAGTACTGTGTAATTCACTCATATTGAGGTAGAAAGGCAAGGCCATTCTTGCCGGGTCAATAATAGGTTAAGTATAATTGTTACTACTAATGTAAAATATTTATGATGTCCATATGTACAGTGACCTGGAGAATTATTGGTACTCTCAACTAATACGAACAACAGGAACTCATGGACTTCTGTGCTTCTTTAACTGGGATCCCGGGAGAATTTGTGAGCTCTTGACCGATCATCCTCGCCCCTTGAGGACAAAATATACAAATATACCCGCGTCCACTTCCAGACAGGTTCATCACAGCTCGTCCTGTTAAACTTCTTAATTAGAAGATTATTGCTCCAATAGCAGAGATGGCTATTTTCAGGCATTGAGCTTTTTTATAGCTATTGCCTGACTTATGAAGGTCAAAAAACTTTTGCATCATTTCATTTGTGCGTTCTCTGACCCTCCCCATGAGTCTTATTCCAATCGAAGGTTATTTTTCTCTCGTATCCTCAGTCTAACATCTAGCTGATAAACAACAATCAACAATTTAGTTTCATAGGTCTTTTTAGCGTATCTTTACAGAGGGCGCTATATATAATTTTTTGACCTGCCCACAGTAGCCATTTCCCTTCAGTGATGTATTTCCATGCAGCTGTCATCACCCCACCCTGTTACCTTCACCTGCGTGTAATGCTGCAGCCCTGCCAGTCAGTGATCACATGATAAAACAGCCTGTCAACTCAATCCTGCCACCTACACCCACATGACCACATCAGTCACAGTACTTTCCCACTTCCTGTTTTTTTCTTCTTAATTAAAAATAATACATACAGAATTAAATTAATAAGAGCCTTCATTTCAGGTGTTAAAAATCCTGTGTGATAATTTCATAGTTCAAGCGATGATCAAGATGAGTCAGGTCTGTGGGTTTGAGGTCTCTGTGATGTCAGTCCTGTCAGGGAGATCTTGACACTAGAAGGCCAGGACTGGCCCAATGATGACACAGAAACCAAAGCCAAACTGATAGCGAAGGTAGAGAGAAGGGGGATACAAAGTGGACCATAACACTGACAGCATCCATCTATCCATCCATCCATCCAGGTCAGGGTCACGTGGGCTGCTGGAGCTCATCCCAGCATGCAGTGGGCGAGAGACAGGAATACACCCTGGACAGATTGCCAGTTCATCGCAGGGTACACACAATCCACTCACACACTCACACACGGGGGAAATTTAGAGTCTCAAATTAACCAAACCGGAGCTGCTTCCCAGAGAACACTGAGACACTGAGGATGGCTGAGGCCAACACACGTTTGTCGTTAAGGTCCAAAATATCAGGCTGAAAAGGAATTAAGTTGCCTAGATACAAAATACATAAAATTCTTACTTGTTTTGAGTACAGGCTCCCATCTTTCTGTCTTTATAATCATTTGTAATCAGCCAACAAACTCTCTGCCCCCTCCGCCCCACCTCTGGCCAAACAAGCGGTGCCCTCCCCCTCTCAGCCACGCAAAGCTGGAGGCCGGAGGAGAGAGAGACGTGCCGCGGTATCGCCGTTCTTCTGTCCCAGTGATAAAGCCAGGTGCACATGGAAGGGGGGGGGTGGGGGGGGGGAGAGAGCTTTTCGGCGCGCTAGGGGGTCGACGGTAAACCCCCGGCCCCCTATCGTTACGACATGCCCGCGCTAAGAACCCGAGATAAGCGCGCGAGCGGGGGCGTCGTGAAACTTCGCGGCCCCCGTCCTCCCTCGTTTGTATCCACCAATGTCTGAGACGGGACACGAATGGATGTGATTTCATTACGCAGCGAGTCAGTGACATCAGCATAGCTAATGAATTATACCACCGGTTAAACACTCAGTTAGTGTCACTCATCATGACGAGGGGCATGAATTATATAAAAGTAAGGACGAAAGTTGAGGAAGAATAAAAAAAATATAAAAATCTGGGCTGCAAAGGCTGCTGGGTATGCACTGTACTAAGCTCTGCATCATGTGCATACATCCCAGACATGTGACCAAGTGACAGTTATGCCTGTCACAAGAAAGTCTTATGTCTCACGTCTCAAGTCCAAGTAAAGTCAAAATAAAAACAAGCAAGTCTCAAGTCCCAGTGCTGTGGTCAAGTCAAGTCACAAATCCCTAATTTCCCTTATATAGTCATTAAGTATAAAAACAATCATACCGAAATAATCATAAAACAATTATATTGTTTTATACAAATAGTAAGGCAATTGTTAAGTTCAAGTCTTTGTTCCCTTAAATAGTACATAATTGCGCACACACACACGCACACACACACGCATACGGATCCATGGAGACTGCCTGGAGAAGCCGGAGGACTTGCTGCATGTGTCATGTACCCATCACAAGCACTGGGGACAAACAGCAGACAGGTTCAGACCGCTGTGCTCCTCCTCAGCGCTCCTCACCCCCAAATCCCCCCTCCCCCAACCCATTTCTTCCCAGAGGGGGCAGAACAGTCTGCCAGGACAGGTGACCGGTAGCAGGGTGCTCTCGGCTGCCAGAATGTTCTGGCGCACGAAGACGGGAAGAGACATCAAAACATGGATAATGAAACCAGACAGCTTCCCCCACTGGCCTATCTGTGGCAGGTCAGGACAGAGCCAAAGGGAGTACCTCTCCTGACTAAAGGTCACAGTGGACTCTTTTCCCCAACCCTCAGTTCCTGGGTGGCAAAGGAAGTGAACTTTGACCTTCTGCAGAGCAATTCAAACAAGGTTTTTTTTTTTTTCCCCCTTTTAAAGACTTGAGTCCCTCCACAGGGTGAAAGTTGGGTAATGTGGTGCTATGCTCTGGGTCTCATGTGACATCATGACAACAAAGAAGCCCATTGTTTGGTTTTGTGCTGTCAGCCGGGGGGGGGGGGGGTGGGGGGGCAGCTGGTTTTGAGCGTTCAGAGCCAGCAGAGTAGCACCAGCAGACAGACCCCATTCAGTGCCCATAGGCCGGAAGCACACACTCCATTTTGAGTCGAGCATTGCCCCACACATCCATGCTGCATGACTTGGCTCCAAGCAGGCCTGCAATTTTTGAACTGAGTTGTGTTTTACTTGATTGGCTTCAAACTGCCAGATGATTCAAACTTTTTTTTAGTGCTAAAAAAAATAAACAACTAAATAAATAAACATATCCACTCTGGCTGCATTTTGAATGAAACGGCAAGAGTGAGAGAAATAGCCTGCCGGAATTCATACTTCCAAGACTCCCCAGAATAATAATTTAGCTGTGTGCTGTGGCAGAACCTATGACCACATTTTTCTTGTTTCACCATATTTAATTGTTGCACCAATTTCTCAGTATTATTGGCACATCTCTTGAAAAATGGACCAATAATTGAGGGTAGTATTTTGAAAAGTGACCAAGTTCATCTACGATATCAGCGATCGTTTCAGTGAGGGGAAGCACAACTCGAGTAGAGTACCATTTGTCTGCAGAAGGTCTGGAGACACAGAGTGAACTGGCGGAGCATTCAGATTTATCTGGTGATATTTCCATAACCGTTTCCCTGCGTTCGCTTTCGGCTGTGAGTTTTTTTTCTTCTTTTGACATCTTTTTCTTTCTCGGTTTCGCAAGTTAAAATTAGCTCCGCTTTATTCTGCGGTTTCTGTCGGGCTGAGCGGCTCTGCCTTCCTCCCCTCGGCGGCCCACGGCTGCGGTGGGGTTCGGCCGAATGGTGGGAACCCGGCGGGGGCGCGATGCCGCGCCCGGGCGCCTGTGTTGTTACCGACAATCCCGTGAAGCTGGGCCGCGACATCCGCACTCAGAGCGAGAGGCTAGAGAGCCAGCCCTGGGGAAGGGGGAGAGCGGGGTGCTATCCGAAAGCCTTCTGTACTCCTCCGTGATCATCCCACACTTCTGAAATGGTGGGCTTTAAAAGGGTTTTAAATTTATTAGGTTGCGTGTAAGAACGATCAAAAATGGCTGAGCGACCAACTGCATGGTGGGACAGAAGCATGAGAAGGAGAGCTGGGAAGAACTGGGCTGGGGAACGTGTAACGAGCTTGGGGTGAAATTTAAATGGGAGCACAGTGGCCCCCCCTCACTCCAGTATATATATTTTGAAGGCCACGCTCATATATGCACTTTGTTTCTTTTGCACTTTGAGAGCTTGTCCCCTGCTTATCGCACAGTGGGTCACAACACGTTCTGCCATCAGGCTGTCTTCTTTTGAGCTCTTTGGCCTAGTTATCTCAGTCTCTCCTCTTCCCTCTCTCTCTCCTTCCCTCTCGCTCTCTCTCTCTCTCCATCCCTCTCTTTCTCTCTGTCTCTCTCCTCGAGTGATCACACTGCTAACTCACATCCGTTGCTCTCTCTCGCTTTTTAATTTTGAAAAAAAAAAAACGTATTTCTTTTTTTTTTTTTTTTTTGAGGAGCGCGGAAAGTGGAGCGCGGCTCCAGATCTGAGCGCCCGCGGAACCAGAGCGAGGCATCCCTGAAGCCCGTCTTCCATCAGAGGCGCGGGCGCCACGCGCTCCCCGCTGGATCGTCCGACTTCAGTCCTACTTCCGACACAAACTTCTTTTTGCTTTTGTAGGCCAGGCTACAGCAGCAGCAGCGGAAACTATAACTAAAAAACACTGATCTGACACGCTTTTCATCACCGTTTCTGCACCCTTGGGTGGAATGGATTTATTAAACCGAAAGAGTTGGAACGGAATGAAGAATTCTTGGCTGGTAAATGGTGATTCGCATTTTCCATCAAAGAGATAAGGAGTAAAGAGAGAGAGACAGAGAAAGAGAGAGAGAGAGAGACAGAGAGAGAGAAATGGATAGAATCTTAATTTGGGGGAGTAGGCCATACTATTATTTGCAAAAAGAAAAAAAACAAACAGCGGGGTTTGCTTCATTCTCTGCTAGCTTTGCTGAGCACAGATCTCTTATCTGTTCCAGCAGGAAGGCAGGGTTTAATGGTCTTGATGGGGGGTGGGGGTGGTCGAGCGATTGTGGAGGGGGGGACTATAGAACCCAAATGTCAGAGACTCAGAAGAATCACCGCAGAGGAAGCAGGCCCCAGAGGCCAAGCGGAGCACAATCAGTGATTCCCACTGATTACCACCGGCGATGTGGCCAATCCAATCATCCTGGAGATTGCTTTAAGAGGAGTAAACAAAAAGTGAGACCCTGGAGAAATACAAGACTGTCTGTCACCCCCACCATGTCCACATTTCCCAGAGTGCAGCAGGGGCTGGTGCTGTGACTGGAGCCCTGCTGCTGGGAAACAAAACTTTTAAAAATCCAGGGAAAGTTACTGGTTGGATGTGCCAAGAGTTTACCATTCAGCCATGCTCAGTCATCATTATTCGGCTTTACTTCAAAGCAATTTCAAGATGCAGATCGGTCAGCCATTTTAAGATGGTCATGATTTCACGACAGTCGTGTTTTGAAAGAGCCGCACCAGGGCAAAACGTTTGTGCCGTGCATTTCTACAGCAGAGGCGATTACTTCCGAATCTGCTCGGGGTTTGTTTTTACGGCTGCTGTTTCTCTCAAATGCACCTTAACGTTCCGTTTCGTCGCTCGTTCATTTTGTCGTCTGCGGACGAGGACGGCGCCGCCGGCGAACACGCAGACGAATTCACGGCAGCCGACGGCCTCGGGGGGCGAAAGCGGGTTCAACGGCCTGCCTCTGATGTGAGAACGGGACTCAAACCATCGAGCCCAGGTGAAGGTGAATGGGAAGCACAGCCTTCAGATCCGTCTCCATTACGCCTGAGGCCGTTCTCTTTGGATAGATCACTCATTGAAAGGAAAGCGTGCGCGGAGCCGGTGAAGGGTGAGGACGGGGACTTGTTGTTTACGAGGCCGTGTGCAACGGACCACGGTCCGCCTTCCGTTAATTCCGGCAGTGAGAAGTGGGGGGGGGGGGGGTACGGTTAGTTTCGCTGTTGTTGCCTGTGACAGCCGGGGAAAACTGAGCACTCTATTCTCACTGCAAGAGCACAGCGCAGGTTCGGTGCAGTGCAGCGATACCTCTGCCTTGTAATGAAATATTTTTCTGGTGTTTTTTTTAGTGTTTAGTATCCGATGTAATTCCATGTCAAATCCCAGAAGATGTCCAGATTTCCGGATTGAGATGTGGCCTTGATTAAATAAGGCTTGTTTCACTCCCTGCCGAGAAACCAAGCAAGGCGAGAGGACAAGGGCAAAAAGGGACAAAAGAAGGAGAAAACTTTTACCCAAAAAGTACGGGAAAGGGAGGTGGGGAGAACTTGACCCACATCAGGAAGAGAGAGAGAGAGAGGGAGACAGACAGACAGAGAGAGAGAGAGCAGGAGAGGCGAGAGAAGCAGGACTCGTGCAGCACCTGAGGCTGCGTCGCTGCTGAAGCTAACCTCATTACCATCAACGGCTGCTTTGATGTACTGGCTCCCTGGCTCCCAGGGAATAAGAAATTATTCAAATTAAACGTTAATGATGGAGCACACTCCAGTCACTCTGAAGAAAGGAAGCTTTGAGGAGCCAATGACAGACCCCCCCCCCCAGAACACTGAAACTCAGAGTATGCCAGCACTATGCAGAGATGGCCCAAAGTTCTTGTGCTGTAGCCATCCTAATATCATGTATGTTAGCCCGGATGCATTTCTTAATTGTTCATGACTATGAGCAGCACAAGTTACAATAAAAGGGGAATAAATATCTTCATTGCGAGTCACAGCGTTAGCGATAATGAGCGCTTCCTGAATCTTCATGGATTGTGTTCTAGATGCGTGGCTGGAAAAGCAGGGAAATGCCTTAGAACCTGAAACCTGTCGAATCTGAATGAGGAGCACGGAAAATAAGATTCTAATAAAGCTAAAATTCTCAAAATGATGACAGCGGGTGAACGGTCCGATGAACGGGGCGAACGGGGCCTTCGTTACCACACGTTTCGGCGCTGTTTTCAGACCCACAGAGAGCATCGGCCCAGCAGCCCTGAGGCCCAGGGGTCATTTCTGCGAGCCCTTTTTTTAGACGGAGAAGCTGATCAGCAGAGCGCTAAACGCAGAGACGCTCTGGGGCGCTGCCGCATGACGTCGCGTTGGCAACCGTTTCCGTGCCGTCGTCAGGCGGGGAAGAGAAACGCCGCCGGGCGCCCGTCCACCGGGGGAGATGTTTGAGTGTAAACAGGCCCGGGTCGCCATAGCGACCGCGCCCCCCCCCCCCCCCGGGGAGGAGCGCCCGAGACTATTTGGGGAACGAGGCTGCTCCGCCCGTTTGTTTTTCCGTCGGCCTCCGGGGCGGGTATCAGCTGGCGATCCGGGGACCCGGCGTCGGAGCTCTGCGGCCAGAAAAAGCATCCGGCCTTGACCTCCGCACCTTTCCGCTGGTCACATGACCCCAGATGCCACCCGGGAATTCTGGCTCCTCCCCCTCTGATCCCCTGGTTACAGAATCCCAGTCTGTTTTTTTTTTTCTCAGTCCACTGACTGCGGAGCCAAACGTTTGATTGGCTGAACAAGACAAGCGAGGAAAGGCATGAACGTCAGAAGCCTGATGTCAAGAAAACATTCATTTCAGAGGACCACCACCCATGGAGGAGTCTGCTGATACTTCAATTTTTGGGGAAGCACCATTTGTATCACTTGTCATCTCATGCCCTTTATATCTGGTGATATGGTCATATTTTGTCACATAACTGAGAAAGTATTTGGACAGTTCCCAGTTCTTTTTAAAGAGACCTTCCTCATTTTGATATCTTCACCTTGAAGGAGGGTTCAGAATCACTTCAGAGTTGTTCCTGTTGAGTTCTGTCAGCAGGTGTGGTGGCTAAGATTCACACTGATACCAGAGGGTTTTATTTCACATGGAAAGTTTTTTTCCATGGAATAGCTCATCAGGACTAATGGCAGAAGCAGAGACCCCTGTAGTGTTTCAGACAGGGCCTGACGCAGGGCTGGAGGTCCTAGTGCTTAATCTGCAGGAGAAAACAGGAGGCTTAGACACCAGAGGACAGACAACCATTTCATTTCCTCTGGGATTTTTTTTGCTTTTTATAGCTGTCCTTTTTCCTCATACAGTGATAGACAGGCTTATTTCTTTTTTCAGATTTTTAATTAAAGTAATTGAAGAGAAATATAAAGAGGTATTTAGAGCTTGGCTGTCTTATTTGGATGACATCAGAATGGCCAGGCAACGCTAACGTTATTTCCTCTAACAGAAATTGACTGAAAGCCTAAAAAGGATAAAGGTGTGGCTTTAGAGTCTATGAGACAAGAGCACAGGGAACAGAGAAATGCAGGGAGGGAGACATGAAGTATCATCCTACAAACCCACATCAACCGGTGTGTGTGTGCGTGTGTGTGTCTGCGTGAGTATATCTGCACACTTGCATGCGTGTGTGTGTCTGTGTGTGTGTGTATGTGTTTGTGTGAGTGTGTGTGTGTGTGGGCATGTGTGCGTGTGTGGGTGCGTGTGTGCGCGCATGCGTGTGCATGCTTACATGTGTGCGTGTGCGCGTATGTGTGTGTGCGCGAGAGTGTGTGTGCATGCATGTGTGTCTGTGTGCGTGCTTTCGAATGTGTGCGTGCATGTTTGTGTGTGAATGGCAGCAACAGCTAAGTTTGGTGTGAAATATGAGGCCTAACTTCTCTGCCTCTCTGCCCAGTCAACAGGCTGGCTCCTGTCCCGAGCAGAGATGACCTTTACTGTACCTCTGCTGCTCATGGTTTAGGTCACCACCTACAAAAATCAGGGACCAAGACCATGACTTGACCGCTTTCGTAACTCTGTCCTGCACGGTGACACCTAATCTCGTTCTTTAAATGGTTTCCTTCAGAGATTACCAGAGTTAGCTTTCTCCCTCCAGGGTAGAGCTGTATCAGCTAATATGCAGGAAGAAACACCCTCAGCCCCCTCTCACCTGATCTCCCCTCACACACACACACACTGCAATCAGCCATATCCCCCCCCCCCACAGACACACACACATACACACACACACTGAAATCAGCCCAGCTCACACACACACTGAAATCAGCCCAGTTCACACACACACACACACACACACACACACACACACACACACACACACACACACACACACACACACACACACACTGCAACCAGCCATATCTCCCCCCCCCCAGACACACACACATACACACACACACTGAAATCAGCCCAGCTCACACACACACACACACACTGCAATCAGCCCAGCTCACACACACACACACACACACACACACACAAACACTACAATCACCCCTGTCTCTCCTCACACACACACTGCAATCTGCCCTCTCTCTCCCCTCACACACACTGCAATTCAGTCATATTCCCACTAATCATACTGCAGCTGCTGAACAACTGTACCTCAGGCAATCTGGGGACTGTTTTCCAAAGCAAGCTGACCAAGGCTACCCATGCACTACCACATACCGTGTACTTTGCATGATGCCCCTACCCCCCCCCCCCACCCTCCCACCCCCCATGCACGTTTGCTGTAAGCCCAAGATAGGTTAAAATAGATAGACATATGCTTGTTTACCAGTGTAAAATACATTTGTCTAATCCTGTTTTTTCCTTCTCTTCGCTCTGGCTAGGTAGCATGTAGTCATGCTCAGCAGTAAAGCATTTATGCTTCATGTGTTCCAAACCGGACCAGTTCACAAGCAGCACCGTTCACCAAAATCCTTTGGCTCTCCAAAACTACTGCGACTAATAGCTGCTCTCTAGAAGGATGGTTGGATGCTTCAGACTGAATTTGCTGGATGGATCAGACTGAATTTTCTACAATATATAGATGTATAGTATATCTACATGCATATTTGTATAGAGCAACAGATTTCCCAAAGCATTTTGAAATACTTTTTTTTTTAATCACATCATGGTCCCGTGCAGTAGCGAGATCGCGATTCGCCGCTGAAGCTCTCTCCAGCAGCCTCCTTGTTCACGTTGAGGCCGGAAGCCCGCTCCTGCGTTTATTTCGCAGAAGAAAGCGGCGTTACCCGCTCGCCTTCCGCGCGCTTCCGCCTCCCGTGGCCCCTCACATAAACGTCCTTTTCCTAAACGCGCCAGTCCGTACCCCTCATCCGTAAGGCGAGATGGAAGTTCTGCTGCTCCGTTTTTTTTGTTTTTGTTTTGCTCTAACCTCGGTGTAAAAATAATTGGCCACGCAAGTCAGGCGGAAAAGTCCGGAATGCCAGCGGGGGCTGCGTGACCTGGGGGGGGGGGGGGGTCATCTCGGGTGTTGTGGAATGGCCGGCACGTGTTGCGTTTTTGTGGCATGCGTCCCCACATCCACCCCCTCCCCCCCCCCCTCGGTTTCATGGTAGTCAGGCTCCTCCTCCTTAGTGCGGACCCTTCCTCCCCCCCCCGAGAGTCATCTGACAAAACAGTGCAGGGGGTGGGAGCTGAAAAGTGGCAGTCCTTAACATTGTGTGTGTGTGTGTGTGCGTGTGTGCGTGTGTGTGTGTGCGCGTGTGTGCGTGTGTGCGTGCGCGTGTGTGTGTGCGTGTGTGCGTGCGCGTGTGTGTGTGCGTGTGTGCGTGTGTGTGTGTGCGCGTGTGTGTGTGTGCGAGTGCGACAGCAGTGGACCATTCAAAAACTATTCGTCATTTTTTATGAATTTCTGAAACGGGAACTCAATCAGTCAACCAATTACTCCATCTTTAATGCTCACTGTCACACAACACTTTACAGAGGGAATACAGAACTAACATAAAAAGACAAGATGGGGAAACTGGACAATAATTTAACCATTTCATGGGCAATTGAGGAATACTCCTGAAAATACCTCCCAGGGAATGTGGTCTGCTTTGCTTCTCTGTGTCTTGAGTTTGAGGGGTAAAGATCTAAAAGGTTCATGTACGCTATATTACTTGCTGTGGCAGCAGTAAGAAAAAAAAACATACCAGATGTTTATAATCCCCTAAAAAAGACTGTATGTGTAATGAGATCACTACTGAGCATTTTGGCTTGCCAGGCTGTCCTACACATGCAATCTCCAGATAAACCTGACTAATTAATAAAGCTGATAGCAATTTATCTTTTAGAACTTTTTGTCGTACCTTTAAAAGGTTATTGTCAGGCTTCAGGGATAAAATATAGGAGCAAATCTGTGTTCAGCCTGTCTGGTTTTGCTTTGTGATAGGTTATTACTACATTGCAGGGAAACAAGGTGAGAATTAGGATGGTGCGTCATGCGTGAACTTAAACAGAGATGATTAATGGCGACGATCCTCCCGCGTCTTTAAATTCACGCAGCGTCAAATCGTCGGAGGCAGACTCAGGCACGTAGTCGGGCAGCACGTTCTCAGATGGGCCCATGGGCAGGGTCTTTACGGGAACCTCGATAGCCATTCGGCCAGGTCTTTAAATAATCTCCGTAGGGTGCGTTCGAGTCTCTCCGTCCTTGACATATACAGAGGTAAGAGAGAGACGGGAGGGAAGGGAAGCTTAACAGGAGGACCCAGCACAAACGGAAAAAAGCGCTTGATAATCTCACAGCCCGTGGAGGGTGAAATGGAGGGGCAGCTTACGGATGTGGCAGTGCGTTTATCGACCGCAAGTGAAAGAAATAACAGGTAAAGGTTTGTTTTTCTCAGCAAAGCTTCAAGTGGCCAACAAAGCCTTTCAAAGGCTCCCTGTTCAACACAAACACTTCAATAAGCACACTCCTACGTTATAACCTGGTTTTTGCCATTATCTATATTTCCTACCACAGTCACAGAATACACAGAATTCCCACCCCTCTAAATGAAATTATTGGGTGGGAAATCAATACATTACAGCCTTCCTGATTTCCTTTATTATAGCATACACAGTAAAATGTCCAGTGTTAATTTGACTAACAGTGTTAATTTGACACTATCTGTTTACATTAGGTCCCCACTGGGACCAAATGTTACCTGATAGTATTGAATTAACACTATTAGTCAAATTAACACTGGACATTTTACTGTGAATTTGTCATACTGGATGGTTTCAGATCTTTAGACAAAATCTTAGACAAAGGGAAACTGAGAACGCACAAAACACATTTTTTTAAATTATTAATTAAATTATTAATTAAAAGATACCAAACACCCATATCACCTATGAGAAAAAGTAATTGCCCCCTTGAACTTAATAACTGGTTGCACCTCCTTTAGCAGCAGCAACAACAACTATTTAACTTCTTATAAATTGTTACGAATCTTACCCTACTCTTCACTGCAGAACTGCTTTAATTCAGACAAATTGGTAGGTTTTTGAGTATGAACTGCTCGTTTCACGTCCTGCCACAGCATCAGTGTTCTGCCTTTACTCAGTTTCCCTTTATCTAACATGACATTTTGTCTGAAACAAGATCTGAAACCATTCAGTGTAACAAATATGCAATAATGGAGGAAATCAGGCAGGGGGCAAATATGTTTTCATGGTGCTGTATCTTTAAAGAGGTTCCGTGTCACTTGAAGCCGAAGGCTAAGTTTAGCCCAAAGAAAAGAGGGTCGTAAATATTGCCAGCAATCTGACACGTTGTGCCAGTGCGTGTTCTGACCCCACGTGTGTGCCATGTTTGACCCGCATGTCCAGTGCTGGGGGCTCAGGTATCTCAGAGGGCCTTTTTGTTGGTGGGGGGGAGCCAAGACCCAGCAGGGGGGCCACACAGACGTAAGACCCACCCCCTCCCACCATCCCTCCCCAACCACAACAGACCCTAAAGTAACGGGGCACATCGACGCCCTTATCCGTGTCCTCAGAGCGAGTTTAGACTTGGCAGCTGCTCCTGCGGCTGCCCGGGGGGTGGTGGGGAACAGAAACGCGTCCCTGGAAAGTATGAAGCCTCCCCGTCTCTCCCGGTGAGTGACATCAGCACAGGCCGCCGGCAGGGAATTCTGGGCCGGCTCGCACGCGGCTGCTCGCATTCCGGCGCGTCCTCCTTTTGAAGAGCCGGGTCTTCACTGGCGCGTTTCTCCTTCGGCAGGACAAAGGACCCGCTTGTTTTAGCAACCGACGGCAGCCAATCGCTGCCAGTCAAAGAACCGGCGTCGGTTTCAAAAGGCATTTTCTTCGTTGTGTACTTTTTATTAGTTTCGACACTCTGGCAGGACTGAGACAGACGGTTCGCCAAAACTTGAAACATTGTCTTCTTTGGCCACCCAAGAGCTGGCAAGTTTGCTGTCACTTAAAATTCCACGTGAAAAAAAAAAGGATTTTTTTGTGCGGGGGTGATGAATATTCCATTCAAATCTTTCTCTTTTGGGAATTTTGCTCACTTTTGCTCACTTCAAATAAAGCCACAAATTTGCCATCATGCCACAGAGGACTCTTTTTGGATGTATGCGGGTGCTTTACTCTGTACTGCCAGAGTAGACATCTCCAACCGTACCATGCTTTGTGTTTTATTTAAACTTTCTAAAGCACAGAAAACCTACAACCTACAAATTCCATTCATATTTTCCTTCCATTCATCGACCCATCATCATCCATCCATCCGTCATTCATCCATCCATCCATCCATCCATCCATCCATCCACCCATCAATCCATCTACCCATCTATCCATTTTCTAAACTACTTATTCCAGGCCAGGGTCACAGGAGGGGCTGGAGCTAATCCCAGCATGCAGTGGGTGAGAGGCAGGAATGCACCCTGGACAGGTCACCAATCCATCGCAGGGCCCACACACCATTCACACACATGCTCATACCTGGGCAATTTAGAGTCTCCAGACAGCGTAACCTAAATGTCTCTGGACTGTGAGAGTGAACCAGAGTACCTGACTGAAACCCACGTGGAGAAGACACAAACTCATACAGAAAGGCCCTCAGTCGTCAACTCAAAACTCGGTCCCTTCTCGCTCCGAGGCGCCCGCATTCATACTTTGAGCGCGCGAAACGCCGAGCGTCCAAAAAAGACACGATTGAGGTCGCAGTGGCACAGGCACACACATCTCACGCTGCGTCTAGACACGGTAAACACAAACTTTGGTAATGTGCTGGAGCCACTTTGACTTCCTCCGTAATCCAAAGGACAGGCAGCAAACACTCACAGTGATTGAAGACCGACAGGGCAGTCCTGTCGCCGTTTTTTTTTGTTGCCAACAGCAAAAAAAGAGAAAAGATGTGATAAGAGAGAGAGCTGGGGAGCAGAGAAGAAAGAGAGATCACCTTGGCCTTGTTACAGAAGCGCGACTGGAATGATAATAGGTCTCCGAGCTGGAGCGGGAGAAATGCATTCTGGGATTGACACGCATTATCAGGGATCAAGCAGGGAGATGTCTCTGCGATGCTCGATCGCTCGCCGCTCTACAGTCAGGTGACACCAAGACTGACACGGCCCTCATCAAGAGCCCGGAGAAAAGGCGTGATATCCATCTCTGCTGAACCTCCCCGAGGATAAATCTGCAGTCATCTGAAGAATTTCCAAGTGATGCTGACACCTCTCCTGGGAGCTGCATGTGAGAATTTAGATAGGAACGCTTTATTTTCGGAATCAGCCGACAAGTTACTTTCCCCCCTGAACTGTATAATTAAGACAGTGAAGTGTATGTGAGACAAGTTTGAACTGATAAGCGGAGGGTATTTTTTATATATATATATATATATACACACACACACACACACACACACACACACACACACACACACGTGTGTGTGTGTGCATGCATGGATGTGAGCGTGTGTGTGTGTATGTGTGTGTGCATGCATGTATGCATGTGTGTGCTGTATATAGATAGTATGTCTTCCTCAAGTGCTTTCGATAATAAATGAAATTAAATAAATGACTCATAGCAAACTTTTTTTTAATTCGTTGAGACAACAGGTGAGATACAATAAAGAGCTGAGTTTCTAATAAAGTTGCTCTATAAAACAAAGACAGGATGTTCTGAACGTCATACTTTACGCAGGAGTAATACAAAATGATGCTCTCATATGATACGTATGGTCATTCCCAACGTCTGAAAGAATACTGCCTTCCTGAGAGAAGGCAGCAGTGGCGAGCTCAGGATGTGGCATGAGCACGGCACGAAATGCTGCGAAATGAAAAACAGGGTGGCTGACACACTCCGGCGATGTGGGAAATGGCCTGTGACAGGTAACGGCTGCAGACGATGTCAGAGACAGCTGCTTCTGCACCGGACTTCACCCCTGTGCTCGGCACAGAGCGCGCCGTCAGCAGGAAACACCGCGCACCGCGAGGTGAAACCCATCAGGCTGTTTCTGAGTACAGCACGCCGCTGCAGCCCACACATCGAGGAAATTCAATTTGTTCTGCGAAAAAGAAAAAAAAAAATTGTCGAAGAAAAGGGCTTTTGTTCTCAAAGATTTTGTTTACACACAGTCAGGTTTATTCAAGGAGGCGAGTTTTAAGTTTGCCCTTTGGGGAGTATAATAGACTACTAAGAAGAGTGACGGGTTGAAGGTAACACATAGCTTTTTGGAGTAACTTTTTATGTGTACTGAAAATGACTAGCACTGCCTCACAGCAAAAAGGTCCAAGGTTCGAATCTTGGCCAGGGCCTTCGGTGTGGAGTTTCTATGTTCTCCCCGTGCCCGTGTGGGTTGGCTCCCACAGTCCAAAGACATGCAGGTAGGCTAAGTGGAGGCTCTTAATTGTCCGCAGGTATGAGTGTGTGAGTGAATTTTGCACGTGCCCTGCATTGCACTGGCAGCCTGTCCATTGTGTATTCCTGCCTCTTGCCCAAAGCATGCTGGGAGAGGCTGCAGTGCCCGTAACCCTGGGCAGGAATAAGCAGGGTAGATAACGGATGGGTGGTAAAAGACTTCCTCGCTACTCTTTCCTCAGTCTCTGTCTGGACAGGCACGGTGTTAACCACCCTCTCCATAAGCCGGCTTGTATTTTATTGCTAATAAAATATTAATATTTTAATTAACCGACAAAACATACAATACAATTTTCATGAAATCTGTCTGGTCAGTTCGATGGTCAACAAAATAATTTTTTCTTTGTAAAGAAAACATGCTTGCGATCATTGGTTAAAATAAAGAACTCACATTGCTCCTCCCAGTGCTATTGTGTTCTTCCCAAACCTTCATTTTATCCTCCTGCCATGTCGATGCTTCATAAGCAGACACCCACAGGGAGTGAGTCACATCGAGACAACTAACCCCCCGCCCCCCCAGCTGGATTTGATGAAGTGCTGCCTGGGTTAGGTAGCAACCACGAAGACAACAAACACAATTTACCAATCAGGGGTTGCATTACAGAGAGAGAGAGGCCATTGGGGGTGGGGGCAGGTATAAGCGTGTGAGTCCGGTTTAACAGTCACACAGACACTAAAAAAAGATTAACCCTCTACGTCAAATGATCTGGCACCTCAGAGTGGGAATGTCAGAGGTCACAGGAGAGGAGTGCGCCTATTTATAGTTTTTTTAAGGTTCCCTGGTATTTCGTGACGCACAAGGCCTGAAGGGAAACTAAGTGTGTGTGTGGGTGTGTGTGTGTGTGAGTGTGTGCGTGTGTGTGCGCGTGTGCATGTGTATGTGACAGCATTGAATCATTCGAAGACAAATAGTTATTTTTTCTTAATCTTTCAGGTGAATGAAGGCTCGAAAGGTAGGACCACACTTTTCCAGTGCTCTTTGTACACACTGACACATCTGCTGAATATATTTGTCACGGCTTTCTCTGCAAGTCTAGATAAAAGGAAACCAAAGGTTTAATTTCGCGTCAAGGTGAGCTGGGCTGACACGCGCGCCATCTACTTCCAGGCACAGAGTTGACAGTAAGCAGCCAATCCGACCGCAGGCCATTACTGTTGCTATAGTTACCGGTGGCCTGGAGCCACTTTATGACATCATACTTCAGGTCAGCCTACACCCACATTTTACATTAAAAGAAAAGTGGTGCCATTTCTTTCCAGAAACTTTGTGTTTCTTCGTGTCAGAAGTTTTTTCGTTTGTTCGTTTTTTATTTTGGTGATGGCTGATTATTCATGTCTATCACTTTGCTGCCATTTTATCATCCCCGTTCCAGTCTGACTGCTGCTCCCGCCTACATGCCTGCCTGTTCAATGGCCTGCCAATCAATCAGACCCCGCCGCCCACATGCCACTCACCCAGTCCTGTTTTCCCTGCAGTTTGTGTGTGACTCTAAGCATCCACACAATGTTCTCTGTTTGGTGTGATCTCTATGCAAATCACAATAGAGACCCATCATTCCTCTCTCTCTCTCTCCCCCCCCCTGCTCTCTCTCTCTCTCGCCCACTCAGAAGGGAGTGGTGACTGAATGAAAATGTCAATAATCACTGCTGAAAGCTGGTCTTATGGTTTGGAAATGATTACGCAATGCCTAAAAAAAAGAGGACTGGCAAGGTTCTCTGCCGCTGCCTGTCTGCGTGTGGCTGTCTGGGACCCATTGCAGTACGGCTAGCATCCACCGGCCCAAACACTCGCTCTAAGGCACTGCAGTCCGATCACTGTTCACCTTTTCCTTTTTTCCATCCATAATGTTTTCTCTTTCTGAGAAAGTGCACTGGTTACACTGCTGACCAGGCTTTGTCCAGAGTGGTGAAATCTTTCCACCGATTGCAGAAACATGCCTGATTTCATGTTTTGACACAAACGGAGATCATGTTTGCTCATTGTATTGCCTACGCCAAGTCGTGCCATTGGACCGGATTGTTGTTTGGCAATAAAATAAAGTGCTATTTATAACCAGGTATGTTATACGGAACTCTCACTTTCTCTTTTTTCAAGGACAACACAGCTGTTGTTAAAAGGCATGAGGGGTGAGATGTGCGTACCCGTTGAACACAGTAGACGAAAACACACGCAAGCGTAATGAAAAACAGAAAGCGCCAACGCCACACAAAAAAAGAAAGCACAACTTAGTCAACGCTTGGTTAAACAGGGCCTCAAGATGGCATCAGAATCACGGTGTGTGTGGGGTTTTAGTTCTGTTTTGGGGTTGGCAACCAGGTCGGTTGGGCTACGTGTCGGAGAACCGGCTCGGTTAGACGCCTCCGCGACTCCGCCCGTCTGCGCCGTGTCTGCTGGTCCTCCAGGCCAGATATCCAGAGCTTTCCACAAGCAGCGGTGTGCTGGTGCAGCGAAAATACCGTCTGTCTGCCCCCCACCCCACCCCAAAAACATGCACCCGCCCAGTTATATCCCCTATCCGAGCATATCCTACTCACATACCAGTTTCCGCACTGCTGAATGAGTTCTTTCCTGCACATCCTCTGTCTCTCCAGCTACTTTTAACCTTGGTATCAAATGTGAAAGTCAAGTATAGACTATTATTAGCATTAGTTGCTTGAAGATTTGAGACGAGCAGAGAACCTGGGCAGTTTATTCACCTACCACACGCCCCCCCCCCCCCCCCCCCCCGCCACACACCCATGTACACATGCACATATGCATACACACATAGACACACACTCGTAAGCCTGTCTGCATGCGTGAATGTGTGTGTGTGGGTGTGTGTGTGAGTGCCTGTAGTGTCTTGCAAAATACACACAAACGTGCAGATATCACTGATCCCTGCTCAGTGGGAACAACGTGGACGTCAGACAGTTTGATAAATGCCTCGCCCAGCCCTTTGCAGTACAGTACAACAGCCTAAGGGCAACTGAGTGCACTCACAGGTTTTTCCACTAACCCACTTCTTTCGACAATGGCCCGTTCACATCACGAGGGTGTTCCCTTTTCAGCGGGCGCTTTTAAAGATGTACAGCTCTCGTTAACTGGGAGGAATGACCTCCACATTTCTCCCCAGCGTCACGTGACCTAGCGCAGACACTCAGGGACAGACCGAGTGAAGAACAGCAGTCAACATCGCCAACGTCCTTTCACTCAACCCGCCCACGCCCCGGGCCTCAGCACCCTGCCCAACGTCCTTTCACTCAACCCGCCCACGCTCCGGGCCTCTGCACCCTGCCCAACCAGATTCATTTACGGATTTGCTCCGGTGGGAGGTGGGAGGGGGATGGGGCTCTCTTTTTTTAATCCAAATAAACAGTTGATAAATTACTGCCTTTAGGGCCCCTGAACAAATAAGACCACACAAGGCCAGCCTGCCAGACAATTACATAAACCAATCATCACACTATGCACATAGCGAGAGAGAGAGAGAGAGAGAGAGAGAGATCTGGGGGAGGAGAGAGAACAACAACAAAATGATCCATCATTACCAGCGACCTGCAGCAGCCATAAATCTGTCACGGGTGAAATTAGCATGCATCCGAAGCATTGTTATTTCACAGACTTTTCTAATGTGGGGAGTCCAAGGTTAGCTTTGTGCACAGACAGGTATTCTGACTGGCTCTGTTCCGAGCCAACACTATTCAACACATCTTCTCCACTCGCTGCATTTTTTTCATTCCTTTTTTGTTTTGTTTTGTTTTGTTTTGTTTGACGGCCAAAAGACAAACCAGCACAGGCATTCATTCATTCTCTGGATAAGAGCATCTGCTATACACCTACATGTAAATGCCAGGAGCACTCCCACAATGGCTTTGTGTGTCAGTGACATCACTGTTAAATTGCAGTGTCTGTGACTGTTCTGTGGGATATGGATGGTTACAGTGCCCGGCCAAGAAAAGAATGACATAAAAGCAAATGGAAATATCCCCTGGATGGACAAGACAGGAGACCTTAGCTGCAGTCAGCAAAGCATCTCCCATGCTTATGCGCGCATGATTAATGGTTATGTGGAGATATGATCATGCATCACAGCAGGGAATTCCCCGCAGTGAACGCAATAGTGATTATGCTCCGTTACCATGGCTAGCACTGGTGTGACAGTTGGTAATAAATTAAATGAAACCATGGTCAGCCCTCCCATGATGCATCTGTCTCTACCCTTCAGTCAGCGCGTGCGTAATGGGATCAGATGGACGTAGACGGGCAGCGGTGTTGTCTGTCTTACCTGTGGTCCGCGGTGCGCGCGTCTTTGTTCCGGTCTGGTGGCTCCAGGCAGACAACACATGAGTCCAAGGGGGAGAAGGAAGCCACGGCTTCTGAAAGGTAAATGAAGGCGAGCAATCGCTGTGAGTTTCCCGGTTTGCTGAGGTCTAGGAGCACGCCACAACCAGTCTCCAGGCTGCTGACTTCGAACCCTGTGTCTCTAGACACACCTGTCTTTCCAGAGAGGAACATAAGCCAGAGGCAGTTATGTACCTCACAGTGTTTTTATTTAAACCCAAATGGAGTCATGTGGAGATAAATTCATGGTTTCTGGGGGAATTAACAGAGAAAATGCACACCTTCTGGAAACAAGTCTGGTTAGTCTGAAATACAAGGTTCATATACGACCAACACCTGAAACATCCAAGCTGACATTTTCTCCTCAGATGCCTTACGGTACAGAGACTATATGCTGAATAATTAGCCTAGAAACCATAGAGTCTTCACTTATTTTTGAAATAAAATAAAAAGTTCTATGGTGCAAAGTCTTGGTTAATAGACATATGATCTAGAGGGGTGGGGAACCTTTTTCCTGCCTGGGGCCAGACTAATATTGGTATATACGACAGTGGGCCATAGACTGCCATGATCTCTCGTGTTAATTACAGACACATTTTATGCATGCTATGATGCCTGAATTGTCATATGTAAACTTGATATGAAACAGAAGACCTTAATTAAAATTCTGACAGTTGTTCTGCAGTTCAATGATCTCTAGCTGCATGTACATCAGCAGCCCTGACATTAAATGGACAGGCAAAGATGTTGAGATCCAGTTATTGTGCATCTTTAAATCTTTCACTAACCTTCTCTAACAAATGAGCACATTCCCTCACATATTCCAGTGTCCTTTCACGCTCCCCCTCTCAGGTCGCACCTGCCACAGCTTTAGTTTGGCTTCAAATGACTTCACATGGGAAAGCAGTGAGACCAGGAGCTGGTTTGGCCCTTGCAGTTTAACACTGAGCTCTGATAGATGGCTTGTAATGGCCACCATGTAGGCAAGCTCACAGAGCCACCTGCTATCACCGAGTTCCTCCACACCTCTCAGCATGGTTGCCCAGCTTAGCCATCACACCTCACAGTAGTAAACCAGATCTCCATACTCAGTTTCAAGGCCTTTCCATAATTCCCTGAACTGGCGATTATTCAGCCCTCTGCTTTTAATGAACTTAACGCAGGAAACAACCCTTGTCACCGCACTGTTCAGACATAGTGACTGTGAGCACAGATTTCCTTAGTAGAATAATGCAATGGCATGTGACTACATCACTTAGATCCAGACCAAGACGTGCCATCGCTTTTTTGCGGAGTGTCACTAGACAGTTGTGAGACCCCGCCATGGCGGGTGCACCGTCAGTTGTCACACCACTCAGTTTTGCCGTTGGTAAGCCATAAGACTGCATTACCGTTATCAGTTTCTGAAAAATGTCCTAACCTCTGGTAGTGTCGTGCATAGCCAACAATGAAAAGTAAATCAAAATCCGTTGTAATCCCACGCAGAAAAATTGCTAGCTGGCTAGTGTACGTTGCCTCTGCTGTCTCGTTCATAGCAACTGAATAGAACGCGAAATTGGTGGCAGAATCTTGCATAGACACCTCAGAATCTTGTGCCACGTCACTGATACGATCAGACACAGTCCGGCGAGACAAGCTAAAGTTCTGAAACAATTTCAGTTTTTCTGGAGCAAGAATTTGCGCAGTAGCAACCATGCACACCTTTACAAATTCGCCTTCCGAATACGGCCTCGGTCTTTAGCGATCAGTTTACTCACCACTGTGACACGGCCCAGCTCCTTTTTAAGACGCAAGAAAGACGCTCGTTGTGCAGCAAGATTATTCCTCAACACCTTGATTTTCTCAAAGAGTCCAGTTCCTTCAAGATTAGCATAACTTGCATGTCTGCAAGTGCAGCCTAATGTCTCTCAAGATTGCTCCATAAATTAAGCAAACGAGCTTGCCTTTCACTTGCACAAAAAGGTAATCCTCCGTCCAATTTCTCTTTAAAAACGCGACCTTCAGCATCAATTTTTCTTTGCTTAGTCATTTTCCCAATTAATCCGTGCACCTGAGATATTTGATGATGGCTCGCACGAGTGACGTTGCTAGATTTTAATTGGATGAAGAAACTGCCTTTGTTCTGTCTTTCTTATTTCTTAATCTTCGAAGGCCAAGTTGCATTTTGTTTTGCAATTTACTGTTGTGTTATAACCGACTTTTTTTTTTTCCAAAAAATATAATGGCTATATCAAATCTATGAAACATCCAGCGATTCCGTGTGATATTGACGTATACGGCCCGTGGGTCGGAGGTTCACCACCCCTGATCTAATTGAAAATAATTAAAACTATGTGGCTTATTGCATTTTTTTAGTACAGCAGAAATAATTTGAATTAATTGAAAGGTGAAATGTCAAGGGTACTCATCAGTTGTATCCAATTACCTTGAAAAAAAAAACATAACACTCTGTCCAGTGCGATCAGTTTGCTCTGATCTCTGTGGTGCCATTTTGGCCATTTCTACACTGCCAGTAAAAATATCCTTTATTAGGAAGACTGTACTTTAGCCTTAAAGGACAAGCAAGTGTAACCAAAAGGTCAGGTGTGTAGAGTGCATATGAAACAAGAACACCCCCGTATCAAAAATAATGGGAAGGTATTTTTACAGAGCGAGTGTCCTGGCTTAGACTGAACTGTAACTGTAATTATATACGGGCTGCTGCATGTGCCAGAGCTTGTCCTGAATTTCCTGTTATGCCCAGACATTTTCCCTGCCATCAGATTTTGCGTTTGAGTATGGAAATACTGAAGCTTTTATGTACTTATTTATTTTTATCACTACACGTCCTTTTTCAGAGGGAAAAAACCTGCTTTTCCTCTCTACTCCCCCCCTCTCTTTCTTCACTTGCTCCAGTTTTCGCAGTTTTGGCAGCACTCCAAGATCTGAAAGAAAAACATTCTGGGCCTGCAGACAGCCTCGTTTTCATGCCTTAAAAAACTAGAACTCATTTCCATTTCACAGGCTCGATTCACAGCAGTACCGGGGAAAGCGGGGGAGAGAGGGAGAGAGAAAGAGAGAGAGAGGGTGGGGAAAGGAGATAGGTGCAACTTGCATAAGCAGATGAAAATAGAGGGAGAGAGAGAGATGAAGGAGTAATAACATCTCATTTGTTTTCCTATTATGGTGCTTTTTCCCTTCTTTTTTTTGGCTTAGCTAAACAGCTGCCCCGGGTAGATTGCAGTGATGTCATCCATCATGTGATCGCTGAACTCGCTCCCTCTCCACGTGGATCAAGGCCCCTTCTGATATGGCTCTCTAAATATAGACGCCGGCGAAGTATTAATCACGCGTTTGGATTTTTAAAAAAACATGTCGTTTGCTTTTTTCCTCATTTACATCTCAGCATTTAGTACTTCAACTCAGGGAGAGGCGCAGTGCAGAAATAGTTTTTTTTTATTGTTTTCAAATATTTTTATGTTTTCACCGATTTACAACACAAATAAGATGAGGTCGTTTAGGAATATGCAGGTACCATAGATGCATACACACACACACGAACATACACACACACGCACACACACACACACATGCACACACACACGCACACACACACACGCACACACACGCACACACACACACATGCACACACACACACACACGCACACACACACACATGCACACGCACACACGCATACACACACACACACATGCACACACACGCACACACACACACACACATGCACACACACGCTCAGTGGCTCCCTAGAAAGTGGACACTGTGTCTTTCAGTCAGCAGGAAACGGGAAGTAGTCCAAAACTGGGAAAGCTGTGCAGAATGGCTCACAAAACAGGTGCTGATGTTGTTTGGGTGGTGCAGTGCTGGGGCTGGCTGACCTCTGGGCTAAAAGGAGAGAGGGTCTGATTCCTGGGACGGGGCATCTAGTATGGCATTGTATGAAAGGGGAGAAGGTCAGCACCCCAAGCATGGAAACGGTCCTACTGGCCCACATATGGGTAAGGCATTCCCACTCACTGCACAGTAAAACTACAACTATGGGATAAATATGGCTCTCTCTGCAAAATAAGGCTGTCTTAACAAGTTTTTTAGTCTTGTAATGACACTTGTAAGCTTATTTCTTTCCCTCAAGTAGAAAATATTAACTTGTTTTAAGTTACTTTTGGCCTGACGAGTGAAATCGTCAACCCCGTTGGCAAATCTTGAAATGAGTCAAACTGTCTTGCTTCACTGGCAATCTTTTGGTCTTATTTAGCAAAAAAAGTTACAGAACTTAAATATAAATATAAGGCTCAAATGCTTGCTAAAATCTACTTACTTTTTGGTTTTTGCAGTGCTCTCCTGTGTTTTTTTTTCATGGAATAACTCTTCTACACTTAACGGTGCATGATGATGAGAGGAGCTGGAGGCGTTAAACTTCCATTAGACACTCAACAACTGCAGGGAAAAATTCACACTGTCCTAATCTGAGTCCTGCTCTGTTTAGCTAATATGTTCTATATGTGGCCGCGGTACTGCTCAGTCCTGGACATAACAAAAGGAAAGCTATCATTACACCAAGTGTGGGAGGCAACAGCCTCACTGACCTGCATACCCATGACATAACATATAAACCGTCTAGTGCAATGCCTTTTCAAAATGAAATAAAAAATAAAAAAATTTAAAACATGTTTCGTTGTGTTGATTCTGAAGTGCCATGACCTTGTCGCCCCCACCATCCAGCACACTCGCCGCCCCCCCACCTCCCCTTGCGTCTAAAATTAAATCGCATACGAGCCGTTTGGGCTCAGAGGAGCGC
The DNA here is from genome assembly GCA_039654925.1 of Anguilla pacifica. Taxonomy (NCBI): domain Eukaryota; kingdom Metazoa; phylum Chordata; class Actinopteri; order Anguilliformes; family Anguillidae; genus Anguilla; species Anguilla pacifica. The sequence continues at coordinate 27,064,135 of CM077301.1, forward strand.
AGGTCCAGTTCTCCTTTCGGCTGCCTGAAACAGAGAGGGTCTCTGCGTTCGCTGCATCCGCCATTTATAGCTGGCGAAAGGCATCCAGGCAGGGGCGATCCAAACATAGACGCATCAGGAAGATTCAGAGCTCTGACCTGCTTCTGTTTCCTCCAGGGGCACCGGTAATTCAGCATCTGACATGCTCAAATGGAAATGAAACACATGGATAATAACAATGATTATGTGTACCGGTTGCTAATAAATGAGGAAACACTTAACGTCTGGCACAAAGATATTATTTCTTGATTTGGCTCTGTACTCCATAATTTAAAACTTGTAATCAAACAGTTCATCACATGTGGTCAAAGTGCACATGCTCAGTTTTTATTTGAGAGCATTTTTATACACTTCAGTTTCACCATGTAGAAATTACAGCACTTTTTATGCACATTGCTTGGCTGTAGAATGAAGCACTGTTCAATGGGTCTGGTGGTATTTGCTTGAACTTGAGCTGAGAATTCATTCTGCTGCTGCTATCAGCAGTTATGTCATCAATAAAGACAAGTGAGCCAGTACCTGTGGCAGCCATACATGCCCAAACCATAACACCCCCACCACCATTTTTCACAGAAGGGGGGGGGGTGCTCTGGTTCTTGGGGAGAAATATGTCCAGTTTTTGGCCTATCAATAATGCTGTTTGATGCTCCTTGTTACCCTAATACTTTTATCAGATTAACTCTAATGGGTCATATTATCTAGAACCAGTGTTTTGGGTCTCTTCAGTTACTCCCATAAGCGTAATTCATGCTGATGTCTGGGTTGCTCATTCAGTTAATTCGCCACGCTGTGATGCACTGATGAACCCCACAGTGCCATACTGAATCCAGACTGTGCCAGTGCTGACTGTGGCCAGTAGTCAGCACTGACACATAACTGGTGATTGCATCACCCAGAGTAAAACAGTTAGGGGTCCACATTTCATCGCTCTGTATCGACCCCTGATGGTCAATTGGGTGCCCTCGGACCGCATGCAAAAGCCACCTATGGCACGTCTTCCTCCAAATGAACTGTGTGCAAGCTCAGCTATTGGCTGCGGTGTGAAAACAGGCAGGCTGGTGACACCACGTGCTCCAGAGGAGGTCCACGGATGTCTTCAGTCTTCTGAATTGGCAGTGAGGAACCATGCTTGAACGCGGCTACAAACAGTCAAATAGACATTCCAAATTAGGGTGGGACTTGGACAATCTCAACCCCATGTTGAGCAGCAAATTTTTTATGGAAGATAAAATCGAATGTGTTTTTTCATTAATTTAGTTTTTGTGCTAATGATACCTGGAATTTTGCAGGTATCACTATTTATTTGTCTCTTCTCATGGCTTTCAGAAGCTTCATGACTCTTTAATTTATCGCCCAGCCGAAGGACTGGCGCCCTATGCATTCCAGCAAACTTCATAACTCTGGCTTCTTTTCAGCACATCCCCCTAAACTCCATCTCAGTGCTACGATTCAATTTGCATTTCTTCACTGTTTATACTGAGCTGTACATTCTTCTTCAAAAGACAATAATCTTGATGTATTGAGTCTTGAAGCACTGTCTTCCAGTGTTTTTAATAATGCGATAATACCTTTTACCCTGTCAGGATGTAAGCTTCCGAAATCCACAGAAGGTTCTGTGGACAGCAATTAAGCAGCGAGGCAATAAGGCCTCCCTGAACCACATAATGGTCAGTTTAGCCCATGCTGTCAATCTTGGAGAAATTACGACTAATTGTCTGCTTGCCCTTCCACCAATCTCTTTCAGGGATTAATGGGGATACAAATGAGCTATGTGTGGGCTTTAGGCCTTGGGCCGCTGGGCCCTGTTCCTGCTTCTGACCCAAGAGAGGACAGCGGGTTAAACTAATAGGGTGGAAAGACTTCTCAGAAACCAAGAAACGCAATTGCAGGTTTCTTTGCTGATAGTGAGTTAGGTATCCACCTATTTTGGTAGATGTTGTATAAATTCCCAAAAGTAAAGAGTTTTCACTAGAAATCTAAAACTTATGGCAATGGACAAGTATACACAGACATTTGTCTATATACTGGTGATAGACATGATAGGTCACAGCAGAAGAGGTTTTTAACATCATTTCCCTGATTCATTAGGCTATGAGTACTCTGACATAAGATGTTTATGAAATTGACATGCTGACCATAATAGCAATAATTGCTTGCACATATGAGACAGCACAGTTTATTATTCCTTTTTAAACAGCCTGAGTGATTATCTAGCTCATTTCACAAGTGTGTGATCTGTCACTCTTGAATGGGGTTACTTACACAGTAGAAAATGTCTCGCCCATTATCTAGATTAATTTAAGAAATTTTCTTCTGTGTAAACCTTGCTCTACAGGAATATTAAAAACAGGGTTGACGGTGTCCCAATAAAATCATTGACAATGGCACTGTGTCTACTAAAACACACTCAGCCAAGAGAGCAGAATATTCCAAGGAACAAGTGTCTGTCAACCACTGGAGTGAGAGTTTCCATCTGGCTTGAATGGAGTGAATAGATTATTTACTCAGTCAATGCAAACACACAGTTATTCATATAGACCCTGAAATCAACCTGGCAAAAGTAATCTGGTATCGGACCTTCCCCCCCTCCCCCCTCTAGGGTTTCTGTGAAATGTACTGAGGCTGGAATGGTTCCCATGGCACCATCATATCCTCTCTGAATTGCCAATGCAATGCAGTCGTGTTGTAGTGAGGTAACTGTTAAAAGCGCCGATCGCCCACAGAAAAATGACATTAAGAGATGACAACCGAGAACTAATTCATTCTGCTTCCCCATCCCAGACGCTGGGCCGCCCACCGGATGAATATTCAGTGTCCTAATGATGCTATTACCCCAGTTATGCAATTTAAAGGAGGATTCCAGTTATTGCCAAAGCTGTGGCTGCCGAAAAAGGCTTAAAGCGTTTCCACGTGCTAAAAATTACAGATCAGAGCAAAACACCTGCAAACAGTACAAAATCACTTGTGTTCCAGAGAGCTACTGCACCTCAACAGGCCAAGTACGTATGTGAGGAACTCACTAGGGCATCTATTCCCTCAGGCAGAAAGAGAACGCTGTGTGCAATGCATGGTCAGATGACTCAAGATATTTGTGTGAGAGGAAGAGAGGACGGAGCAGACCCTTGCCCTGTTAACCTTCCACCCGAGGAGTCCAGCTCAGGTAAATGGCCCCGTGCTTCCCCACGTCTGTGGCCCTGCAGTGGCAGGTGAGTCCATGTGAGTCCTGGTCCCTGGTGCAGAGGTACTGTATGAGTCTTCACACATACATGATTTCTTGCGGCTCAGTGGACCCATTCCTTGGAAAAAAAATAAAAGGAAAACATTCCAATAAATTGTTAAAGTAAAAATAAAGTAAATGAAATCGAGAGTTTATGCTAAAGGTTCATGGAAAAGGAACTAGACCTAAGAACTAGATGATTGTTAAAATGTGTTGACGACGAAATAAGATTTTCATTTTAATGGATTAACTTGAATTCTGATTACGTTAAACAAAAAGCCTTGCTGTGGTGAATCTCAATTTTCTTACATCACGAGACAAACATTACAAAATGAAGTGTAAACATCACAAAAATACTACCAGTTGTCAAAGAGGAAAATTTAGCCACATACGCCTTATAATTACCTTAGTCTCTAATCACAAAATAACATACATATCCCAACAAATAAATCCCATAATCCCTTCCTTCTGTAAACCATACCTACTATGCTGTGTCATTATTATTAACAGTAATCAAATTCTTTTCATGTTTTCTCTACAACTTGCCATTAATTATTTGAAAACTCACTGTGGGCATGTGTAAAATTAATTGCATGTGACAAGTCATGTGACCCAATGTTCTTGAATATTTCACTTAAGACAGTAAGAGAATGCATGAGTCCAGCTTCATGAATGGATGGATGGTTAACTGGGACTATTTCGGTCAACTACAACAGTGGCCCACAGAACACATTTGGCTGAGATAGCCCTGTATCAGAATGGGTTGAATGTAAAACCCAAGCTAATATAAGAAAATGTCATGATGAAAACAGACTATTCAGCCCAAACCAGACAGCATCCAGTACTGCCTAAAGCCTGGACTTGAACACTGAGAATAGGCTCGTAAATATATAAATACATCTCTATATTTAAATGTCACATGTGGACAAGCTTTCAGGCAAAGCTCCCTCAAAGTTATTCCATTTGGATATTTCTTTCATTTTTATGATCATTCTTGTGTCAGAGTGTGAAATTCAGGCACACTATAACCAAGGAATGTTCGATCCCTTAGTTAAAGGTCAGAATGTCAACTGCAATCTTCGATAAAGCCAAAGAAAAAGGTGACCAGGGCTCAAAAGGCCTTCATCAGTTCACAGCAGAAAGAGCCATGTGACACAAATCAAACTTACCAGCCGAACAGAGGGTCGGTACACAGTAACAAATGAAGTTGATGGAGCTGTAATTTCTTAACGCTGCGGGCCGTACCATTTCATTAATTACAAACTCTGCATTTATCGATCGCGAGGAAATAGCACAAACTCACAGGACAAACCAAATTTCGCAAGCTCAGTGAAAAAGTGCTGAGTGGTTAGTGCACTTCTGTTGCAGCAAACTCGCAGACAGGAAGGATCTGCTTGAAAGCCGGAGCCTGATATCTGCCTTCCTGAGTGAGGATTCCAGTTTCAAAGTTGCGAAACTGAGAAAAAACAAACCTTTGAAAGTTAATCCTGGCTTCATACGACATCCCACCGCTGCGGAACAAAAAAGGTAACTGTGATCTCGTGGATGGACTTTAATTAAAGAGTGTTTTCCTAAGACGTACAGGAAAATGCAAACAGATTCAAAGAGCACACTTAAATACAAGAAGTGCTTTAAATGGTATGGACCAAAGAAATGACTGCAGTGTCTTTAAGGTTCCTTAAATAGCAATTAATATCCTTCTGTTATGAATGCTCTGTATGGGTCTCCACAAACATTTGTGATTGGTTCCCAAGTTCCCTCAATACATCCTAGAGATGTCACACAGTAGTTCACTACTGAAATATTTTTATTTATTTATTTTATTTCTCCTTTATTTCACTTGTTGAGACCCACTGTGTTGTCCATCTCTTTTTTAAGGGAGCCATAGCCAAGAGAAGCAGCAAGCAGTCAGTTCACAACATAACACACAAATGCACACATAAATACTGGCATACATGAGCAACATCAATAAAACCACAAATTATATACCATACATTTTTATGGAAAACAATTACAAAGTCAGTTTTTAAGGTCTCCGATGTCCTCTGAAAATCACCCAGAGGGATGAGGTAGTCCAGCTTCATATCCTACTGGAACTGGTTCCAGGACCACGAGATATAATAACTAAAAGCCATTGTTCTGAATTCTATGTAAGATCGAGGTACAGTTTAAAAAGAGACAGGATTTGTGTACGCACGCTGTGAGAATTTATGTTCCAGTTAAAAAGGCTAAAAATAGCTTGGGAGTTCCCCTGCAATGGATTTGTAAATGAAAGTTTCCCAATGAAACCATCTATGGTAATTTAAAGATGGTGGACCTGCCCTTTCATTCCAAAGGCGCTGGTGACTGAGAGACTTGGCATTAGTAATGAAATGTAAGGCCAACAGCCTGCAGGGTAGAAGCATAGGAACATGTGTACTGGGCATCACCATAACCATTCACTGAAAGAAAGGTGGCTAAGACCCATCTCTTTCTAGCTCTAATGCTATTGGTCATTCCTGGGGATGACAGGGCTGACACCAATGTTTTTGTATCCATTTAATGTGTCCCTGGTTTCAGTTTAAAAGAACCACTCATTAACTTTATTACGTTGTCACTATTTACACGATCACACGTTAAGCAAATAACTGCATACGGTCATTTTCTGGCACCCGTCCAGCTTCAAATGCTGCAGACATCACAGCAAAATAATTACCACAAATATACCATTCCGTGGCATGCCAGAATGTCTGAATGAGTGAATATAAATTGCAGCGCATGGATTGAATATTTATTAATAATTCCAAATGGTTTTCAAAAATGATATATTATGTGGCATAGAGGAGTAAGCAAAGATTTGTTACAGCACGGAAAGCCATGTATTGTGCCGCACGACATATTGCTTCAGCTAGTAAGCTACATGTATTTGTCAGTCCTTTTGCTGTCCTCCTGCCTCACAGTGCTGTTGCCTGCTCTGTAATTACCCTTCAGTAGCCATGGAGTAAAAGCCAATGAACACGTTCCAGTTTGTGATGATTGATGCCCTCTATTTTTAGACTGATTTGCCATATCCAGATACCCTCTGCTTCCAGTCCTAAAAGGTAACCAGGCAACCGAGGCCTGTTATGACATATCCCAAGATCTAGGGTCACTATATTTGGTTCAACACAACCTCTTTCCAGATAAAGGCTTTGAATCAACAGAACACAAATTCCTTTCTTGGAGCCGGCTGCCCTGATGATGAATGGCAGCTGCGACTCGCCTGTTCTCTGTCTAATTATAGTGAGAGTACGGCAGGCAGGCGAAGGCCTCCCTCTCCTCTGTCTTCACTGCTTTTTTTGGTGTTTTCCTTTGACTGGGGCCGCTTAGCTCTGGAATGTGGAAAGGGGCGGTGTTCTCCTGTTCCCGGGCCAGCTAGGCACACAAAGACGCAAACGAGAACGGGAGCCCCGCAGGCGAAATTGCTGAAATCTGCTGACGTGGCAAGCCGCCGCGAGCACATGAGCCACCGCGCTTGCTCCATCCGGTCGAACGCCTGTCGTATCGAGCGCGAGAAGCTGCATTATCTCAGCTGAATCTTTGAAAGTGAAAGGAAAGGACTTCTTATGAGCCAATATCTTTACCTTAATTTAAAAAAATATATATCTCCATGAGAGCAACTTCCACATTAAAAATACATTTCTTGAAAAACCAATAACTATAAACCTTGCAAAAAAAGAAGAGATTTTTGCATGCATGCTGTAAACACATTTTTCAGCTTCAAGTATCAGCTAAATTTGCAGCTGTACAACAAACTGCCACTGAAAGGAGCGATGAGTCTTCATACAGTAACTCCATTAACAGCCTGTGCGTGGGCGACAGTTACGCAAGGCTCTCAGGTGATTTGGAAAGCAAGAGCATGAAAAAGCCCACATTTCTGGCAATCCAAGAGGTGCTGTGCAAAGTACACGAAGCACAACATTGTGCAAGCATGTGAGCAGGCCAGGTGGGATGCGAGCCGGCAGAGGACTGTGTTCTTTCAGTTCCCCGCGTGGCAGAGGCATTAGGGAAAGCACAGCTTAGGTCAACACAGGAGATATAAACCAGGAGTTACGTGAAGACATTTACCGATCCAGACCTGTTTTCTTCAATCACCTAAATGCAGTTAAATGGAATGGGCGTGTATCTAGGTGAGGAGGAACTAGAACATTCCACTGCTGAATGAAAGGTGAACACACCCGCCAAACGTCACCAAAACTTACTGCACTGCCCCTGTACTGAAAGAGTTAACACAGCGTGACCACTGTCTGTTTACAAAATGCTCTCAGAGGTTGCACATGGCGGCATGATGCTAAATGCACATGGTGATCTGCATTCTTGTCATGACACTGCTTGCAGTCCTAAGCGTAGGCGCAACGTGCCTGTACTTGAATGCTCTGGATAAGTGACTTATTTATCGAATGGTTTAATGTGGTCGACTTGTTCATGCTTACAAGGCTACACGATCAATAATATATACTGTGCATATATACTGTGTGTCGTGGAACAAGTGGAAACCTGACCGCAATAGTGTTAGAACTGGACTTCTTTCCTCGGCCGTATCTCTGTGATTTAGCACAACATAATCTGAAAACCCTTTAGGAAATAGGAAAGACGTGAAGCAAGAAGGCAGGCTCGTGATCCTTTTTGACTCTGCCACGTAATGTGTGCTGACCCATTAATCTCTGACGGCTGAATTTTTTTTATACCGGAGGTGCTGAGTTTCCGTGACAGAAAAGAGCTTTCTCGGCTGGAATATAAAGCCGCAGCTGCGGATGAGTCGGGCTCGGGCATGGAACGGATCCTCTGTGATCCAAATAAATATTTGCACACAGAAGTCATCTCATAAGACCGGGTGCCGATTTTTTTTTATGTATATATGTTTCATTTTTTTATAGAAGTGGTGCTTATTTTTTTAAATAAATAACCTACGCGGTATCGACGGTTTACTGTTGTTGCAAATCTCTCAATAAATGAATGATAGGATAAAGGTTCTCACCAAATACAGAAAATGAATGAATGATAAAATGTACGATCATATTTGTAAAATATTCTTAAACGCGTCATATTGTTAACATGATCAATTCTGGAAGCTTTGAGTGGTCGAAAAATGTGCAGACTAAAAACGCCAGGCTATTTGTTTGGAAACGTATTAAATGCATTTCCCTTGTACTGCATTCATATTTAGCAACAATATGACGGTCATTTCGAAGGGAGTTAACTTGGAGCTCACACTGTCAAAGAAATTAAGTGAATACATATTAAAATGGTGTGGATATTACCGCCATACAATTCCATGCACTGATAAATCTTGAACAGTAGAAGGCGTGTGCTTCCACTATTCAAGAACAAGGGCACGGGGGTCCATGACTCAGGAATTCCATCGTCGTGCACGTGATTTCGTTGTTTCATTTCTCAGTGATCCAGTGCTCCACACATAGCCATGGGAATTGTTACTTGTAACGAGGTAAACCATGTTCAAAGTAACAAGAGCTTTTGCGAGGGTGAGGTGTTCCTGTTGTCTGAGAGGTTTTAGCTGAGTAGGCCAATTGATGTAAAATGTTTTGTTGCTGTCCTGCGAAAATGAAAATTGCCAGTATGCGTCGTAAATAGGTCTACATTTCAGACACACATGCTCGCTTGCAGACTCTTTTTAAAAGCAAGCCTATAATTAGACAAGCGACGAAATGCTGAATCACGTCTTCTGGCGTAATTATATATGTGGAGAAGCACGTGGTTTTACAGGAACATACTGAGATATGGGTATACGTCACATTTGTTTATACACAGATAACATTATGAGGAAAAGCGCCTACATTGTGATGTACGCTTCCAATATACAAAACGTCAATGAATGCAACGTGGCACGCCTAACAAATACAAAATAATTAAGTGTTATACATTAGTTCATGTTGCTGGAATATTCTGACGCATGAAAGTAACATAGTGAAGTGTTTCGCAATTGTCACGCAGATTGTTTGAAACTGACTGTGGTCTGAGTTAAATTCAAACGACTCCCCCCGTTGCTGACTCGGTACTTTTACCCGGAGATCAACATAGCAATGCAAGAGTGGAATGACACTTCACTGTACCATGCTGTACCTGACACAGTAACATATGGGTGTGTCAGCAAGCCGATTATGCAAACACTCATCAGGTGATTCATCGTCGTAAAGAAACAATGGTGTTATCCACCAGTACCCTCAGTGGGATAGTTCGAATGCCTGCCATTCAAAAGATGAGTTGTCGGTATACCTATATATTTATGCAGTGGCTTGTTCTGATTTCAGAAAACCCTCTGCAAACAATACAGGTCCACGCTCCACTGAGACGGCTACAGAGAGGCCGGTAAGCACGTTCAGTTGCACCAAAATTGCACATGGCATTTTTTTAACAACTCATAAGCAAATGCGTACAATATCATAAGTACTTCCTGAACTGTGCTGTGCAATGCAACAGTGTTTTAAATCCCCAACGTCACTTCTCCTGGCTGTGTTTGTGCGATCGTTTTTGTCCCAGTGGTATGAATTGCGATTGCGTCACATGCCGGTATTCCACAAACAATAAAGCCCCAGTTTGTAATGAATGCAAAATAAGCAAGCATAGACAATAGTTATTATTACAAGGTCAGAAATTGTATTTGGCATTTTTAAACAAGTGCATACAAGTACAGCTAGAAGCATTTCAGTTTTGCTAAGTGCTCATAGAGTAGCATTAGTCACATTCTACGTTTAACGGGAACGGTCACCAGACCTAAAATACATCAAGAAATCGTTTTAACATCAACAAAAAGGAGGAAAAGTAGCCCATTATAATGAGTACATACCTTTATCTTCAAAAATATAGAAACACAATGTATTCAAAAATCAAAAAATTATACAGCCATGTTTACAAAGTATACACTTCCCTTGTGTCCAATATATACAAGTCCGTTAGTTTTGTTTGGATGGTATGCATGTGATTTATATTTATTTATATATTTTTGTTTGTTTTCTCAAAAATTCATAAAATCAGGGGTCCCTCTCCTTTTTTACTTTCACGTCTCCCGCAAGTATGGTGGCTATCTCACCTTGCATGAAAGCCCACGGAACGTTTGAGCCCACCAAGGGGCATTTCTCTCCACTCGGACAATACACCTCGCCGGTGGCCCCTTGCTGCTTTATGCTTTCCCTGGAGCAAGGGAAACAGAACTTGTGCGACGGAACCGATGGACACTGGACGAAATGCGTGTCCTCTAAACGCTCGTGACACAGGGTGCAGCACAGCGGTATGCTGCTGGGCACAGAGGAGTCTGGAATGCTTTGCGCATGCACTTGATCCATGCCCGGCACGTGTGGCGTCCCAGCGCCGGCGGCGTCCCTCTGAGTCAGCCTCCTTTGGTTCATGGAGGATGGCGAGAGAGGGCTGCTGCTGTTCCTGCGGGTGGTGGAGTGCACCTGGTTGGCATCCTTGGGCGAGCTGTTTCCCCCAGCGTTATCCGCCGCCAAAATGAGCGCCGCCATGGGAGACTGGCCGTTCTGCGCAGCCTCTGGAGGGGTGGTGCGGGGATGAGGGGATATCGTGGAAGGCGAAGAGGAAAAGTTTGGGGGCTGCGCGCTTGACATCTTCAGGACCTCCGGGGGAGGAGGCAGCCACTGCTGAACCTCTCCGTTGAGCTTCACAGGGGCACCCTCTCCTTCAGGCTCTGGCGAAGCTTTTCTCTTCATGTTCCGGGGGTGCTTTCCTCTGTCTGGGGACAAAAAAGGGAAGTTAAACAACACGTGAGGACTGGGTTAAAGCGGAAACATAACACGTATGTGCTTTTGACATGTAAAGCACGTTTCATCTTTCCTCTGTGGAAAAAAAAACATTGGTGGCTAGTTAAAACCAATGTGGAATTCACGGAGAAAGCATGTACAGCAGTCAGAAGTGTATATGGCCGCGTAATGTTTACGCAGACTATAGCTGGTTGAATTGCAACTCGCCCATGCACTTTGATGCATGCTCTCATTCAGAAATATTTCGTTATGTTCAAAAAGACTTGGGCAACAGGGTGGGTGACACTTTTAGACGAAATGACCCCTTCGCTTTGGTATTTACCTTGTTTTGAAGGTGTGGCGTTCGGTTCATATACCATTACTCTCTGCTGCATTGCTGCATGGTCCTTCTTGAACCTGCTGTCGAAAGTGTGAAGAGCCATTAAATCCCTGACTGTTTTGCCCTTGTTCATCCACTCGTCTGCCCTGTTCTTGTGGCCCTCGCTGATCTCCGGCGTCAAACTGTCCGGTCTGTGTTTCTCCTTTACGTCCCTCTCGTGCTCCGTGCTGGAGACAGAGGCTGGTCGCTTTCCACTGAGCTCGCTCTGGTTCGGCGCCGTTAGACCAGACGGGAGTACCATTTGTCCAGGTCTGCCGTTGACCGCGTGCACGGAGGGAATGTTCCCGTTAACCAAAGGCACTAAATTTGGAGGGACCGTGCTAGTCCTTCGAGGGTTGGGGCTCTGCCGGTTCAACTCTGGGGGATCGTCTGGTTTAGGGAATCCATTTGGGACAGGAATGCCGTTAGGCTGACGTCCGGACTGAAATTCTGGACCCAGTCTCGGTGGCCGATCAGAGGTGAGTGGATAGCGATCCAGGGGCTGCGGTGGCCGCGATCCGGGATCCCCAGCCGCGTGGTTGATGGACTGAATCTCTTTCCCGGAGAGCTGAGCTTTTCCTGGCCCCGGAGATCTCCCCTCCTGGAAGCCATGAGCACGCTTTAGCTGCCGAGCGGTCTCAATCACAAACTCAATACGGTCGGCTCCTTCGTAGTTAACACATCCTCTGCAGACGGGCTCGGTAAAATCCCAGATCATAGCCCATGGCATGCGGGGCAAGTCACATAAATAACAAGACTGCCTTCTCGAAGCAGCAACTGCTGCGGACGACATCGCTCTCGCCAAAAGTGTACAAATATCTTCTCCGGAGAGTTTATGTATCGTTATTCTTTTTTTAAAAAAAAAAGACACTGTAATAATAGCTATTTAGATTTCCCCTCCTGAATGTAGCAACAACAATTAAGTTACCAACAGAACTTCATGGCAGTGTGTACTTTACAACCGCGCGCCTCTATCTATCTCCCTCACTCACTCACTACTACTCTGCTAGCTCAATGTGGAGCAGTGACGTCACCAGCGAACACTAAACTTGTGGTTCTATTTTCTTCATTCTTAGACAGCCCCCCTCTAGCGCATGCTCTTTCACAGTCTCTGCCCCTTTTCATAAATCTTATTGAACTTGTGCCAGGAATACAAGTTATACAAGAAGCTGTAGCCTACGTATATTTTCACGGTTATTATTCTTTCTGATACATTTCTAACGACTGTTTAGTGTACGGTTTGAGAATGGTAATATTGGAGGACTTAAAACATCTGAACTTTATTTAACAAATAATATTCATGCACAAAGATTTTTTTGTAAAAATTTTATTTACCATTTATTTATTTATTTATTTTGCGTTTGTGCTTCGATGGATATTATGGATAGTGGCGACCACAAGAAAATCCCAAAATGTGTTGTGGGCATGGACATATTGGCAATGTTGGGAAATACGTCGTTGTAAATCGTCGAACGGTGGACTCCCGACAACAAAGTGTTAATGTACTTTGAGCAACCAGACACTGCCTGTCGGTGGCGTCACAAACATTCTCCTTTTCCAGTCTACTCCACGCATGCTCACTTAATACGTGACTGTAAATTCGAGCCCCATTTAGCAATCCCACATTCCAGTCAGAATGCCAGCGTAGCGTCACGTATTACACTGCCTGTAGTCAACCATACATAAACATCCCTTGTTAATATTTTTTTACAGTCTCTGGTTAATACAGATATGGGAAGATTTGAGTATTATTTCTTAATTCTCACGAGATTTGGAGTTTTTGTATGCGTAGACACGTCAGCTTTGTTATTCACACAAACAACAGTTTTCTTTGGCCGTGCAATGCCGCGTACGTTTAAACATGCCTGTCAACTTGAACATTCACATTCTTTGAGCAGCCTACCCTAACAGAATTGTGCAGTAGATAGTAAAATCTGAGTAAAACAGTAGTTATCGTAACACGAATTTGCATTTTACGGATAGTCTATTTTTAAAAAGAGCCATCGTGCAATCGATAATTTGTATGTAGCCTAGATTGTGATTTACTAATGCCGCGCAAAGCATTCGTCGTCAATCACTTGAAAATGCTTAGCTAATTACATTGGAAAGTGGCACAACAGGAAATACAGATAAATAATACACGTATGGCTCGGGGATTTCCAGACCAGGCATAGTAACATGACTCTCAAACCGCCCTCATCACTGCTGAGTGCAGACGATAATTCTGCATCAGATTTTTGAAGACAAGTTTGAATTAGCAAAAGAACACAGACTCTACCGCCATAACCAATTTTAGGCATAGATGATAGCTATCGGTTGTTTTAAGTGCATTCTTCCTTAAACTGTAGTTTAAGGATGCATTGAAACGTAACCCGCACGTGGGTGGTGTTTGAAAAAGACAACTTCCTTACGGCCACTCAGTCAAAAACAGAAAATAAAAACAACTCTTCCAGAAACGAATTAGAGTATCGAGCTAATTTCACCGAAAAAAAAACCGCGAACAGCGCATAAGAACGTGTAAACAAACGGTTTCCGTGTTTCGCGTTTGAAGTGTTGCGGCGGTGCGAAATGATCGGGTATGGGGGAGGGAAAATGGCTGAACTGTGACACACGTAACATATATTTAATGTGTTTTAATCAGAATTGATGCAAACAACTGTTAAAATAATCCAAACGTTAGTAGGGTCCTTGGAATTTTACGGCTTGTGTAAATACCCTGTGCACTCTATTTCCTGTTATTTCGCAGACAATTTTATCTTATTTTATATAGTTGTGTAGTTTTGCGTTTACCTTACTTAGGGTTAGGGAAAATAAAAATTTATTCCCCTTCTTTAACCGTAGCCTGTTTTCTCAATCGTGTAGGCTACAATTTAGCTGGGGCTCTTCTGGTGAGGCAATGCGTCTAAAATGTGCAGACACAAAGCAGGATTTGTTTTTGCCTGTGACGACGTTTGAAAGAGGAAGTAAGATGTTTAGTCACGTAGCCGCAGTTCACCTCGCCCATCCCCAGCCCAGAACAACAAACAGCTAAAAGCTTTTGGCTCGCGGCCAAGGAACACGGACATGCGCATTTGAATCCAGTTGCTGCTGCGCGTCTTGCGAAGAATATCGAGCTGAAAGCTTAACCTATGACTTCCCATGCTCAGAGCGTGCTCGTCAGACTTTCGCACATTGCGCGCATATCCGTGTGTTAATGAATTCAGTATGCAATAACGTGAGTAATGGAACCGCACGTGTTAGATACATTCTCTAACACCCACTAACACCCAGATCAAGCAAATGTAGACCTACTTTAAATTGAACTTAAGCTTAGCAGAAATGTTAACACTTAAGCTTACTTTACCTGTTGTTATTTTAACAATAAAAATGTGAAGAAATGTTTCACTTTTTTACACTTAACAAAATGGCAGTTAAACCAGTTATGGAGAACAGGCAATAAATCTTGCAGTACCACATTCTTTTCAGTGCTGTTGTAATCGTTTTCAGGCTGGCCAAAATACTGAAATGCAGAGCTGGATTCAAACAGCTTTTCAAAGACCGCAGTTGCACTGGTATAAAGTTGTGCTTGTGCTAAAATTCCCTGACACAAGCTCCAAGGGTGCCTTAATTCAAGTGACCGAATAAATGTTCCTATTCTGCCTTTAGTTAGGGTTTGTCTTCAGGAATTGAGTGACTTGCTTAGAAAAAGTGACAATTGGTGATAGACAATAGAATCAGTCTGATTTTAATTTAACTACTGCGACACCTCTGAGTTCAACATTGAAAATTCTTCTCATTTTTCTGTTTTTTTAAATTTATTTATTTATATAGTCCATTTATGAATAGGTCAAATGTGTTGTAATAAGTTCTGCATTAAATTACAAACACTGGTGTAAATAGAGGCATTCAAAGAATAAGGAAGCACTGACTCTGTAATAGGTCTATGCTCTACGCTCAGGGCTCCATGCATGCAGAAAGCAGGTCAGTATGATTCCACAGCGGACTGTACAGTCTGAGTACGCCGAGTGGTGAGAGGGAGGGCCAGGAGGCCGTGTTTGCTTTGTGAGGGCTGGCAGCTGCAGGATGGGGCAGGTCTGGGGCTGCCGTCGAAGCCCCAGCCAGCCTGGGCGTGTTCTCCGACGGGGGCAGAGGTTGTCCGCTGTCCCAGATTTTCCAGACACGTGAGACCTCGGAGAGAGCTTGTTATAAAACTGCTTTGTGCCAGGAACCAGATTCTAAACGGGAGCAAAAAAAAAAGAAAAGGTTCCAGTCGTGCAAAAGTTCCACCTCTGAAATAAGTGCACGGGGCTGCCATTTTGCAGAAATGCAGGGCCCTTGTTGCTGTGTGCTCGTACTGACCTGACTACATCCACGGCCAGGATCAGTACTTAACTTCACTGAGCCAGGTCACCCAGCCTTTGTTTTGACAGGCTCGATGCGTAATCACAGGCCTCGGGCCTCATCTTCAGCTTACTGGGCTGTGTCATTCCACGCCACATGGTCCGGCCTTCCCTTCCCCCAGTTAAGTGCCTTCCTTGTAAGGACATCTGCGTTTAGCCTGTGCTAGAACTACACACAGGAACAAGACTGGCTTTTTAAAACTACAATCCCACAATTCTTTATGATGATCCCAGACTTTAATTCTAAGATATGTGACTGTCTTAAGACATGCTGGGGAAAGGGAAAACAGTGCTGTGGAGATGCGCAGTAAAACGGTCGGTCATGCGGATGGGATTGCTAAAGGGTGCAGGCTCCTCAGTGCTCCACAGCCAGACGGTCTGCAGGATTTATGGGTTGCTAAGGCGATTTTCCCATTTCCTAAGTCCAGCACTTTATCGAAAGGCCATTTCAGGGCAAAAAAAAACAGTGATGCTGTGCTCCTTCATACGTGACCTTAATACAGCACTAAACTTCACAGGGACGGTGCTGCCAAATACCCAGAATCCTTCTGCAGTGAGAGACTTCATTTCGCTTTTCTCCTGCAAAACGAAACGGCTCGGAATGACGCAGCGCTCACAAGACACGCCTATTTTTATCTTCGGTTACCCCGGCCTCCTTCTGCAGTTCCAGAAAACATTAACGCAAAGGGCGTACGGGTCAGTGGGAGCGCATTAGCACGCCCGTGCAACGTGATCAGACCCCAGGGAGCGCATTAGCACGCCCGCGCAGCGTGATCGCACTCTGTGGGGCGGGTAACGGGGCGGGTAACCAGGGCAGCAGCGGGGCGGGCGCGGTCTCGGCATGCTGGGACGCTGCCCGAGCGACGGCGTCTAATGGGCTTCGCCGTTGCTCATATAAGGCTCTTAGGTGAGACAGAACATCCCTCTCGCACGGCATCCCCTTCTGGCTTCTGCGTCGCGACCTATTTCTGGCGGCCGGCGGCCTGTGGATTACCCAGATGGAGTTGCGCAACACGCTTCCTGGACGTAGATAAGGGTTGCCAAACGTTTTAATCTCAAGAGCCATAAAATGGCCGCCCTCTCTGAATGATTACCCCTTTCTCAGTAAAATAGTTTGCTACTGACAAGGCTTAAAGTTTGCAATGCAGCGGATTTGTCATACACACACACCCACGGAGAGTATGTGGATCCTAAAGAGTATGTTAAATATTTATGGACCTATATTAGTCATGTGCTTTGTATAATATGAATAATAATAACTTACAGTGAGCATAGTATTGCCAAATACGTGCAAAACAAACTATTATGCCCAATAGTTTTATTTTATCTGAAGGCCTTAAAAAGTGTATAAATACAACAGCAAAAAATAAAAAAAGAATAAATGTTTTCCATTTCGCTTTCGTGAACCGGGAAGCTTTTTGACAGCAGCCCATGGCGCTCCTGTTTCTCTGTGCCAGCCCCCAAGCTGAAATGGTTTATACAGTAAGCTGGCCTGTCATAACATTTGTATATAATTACATTTCCATGTCTCTGTCTCAGTCGATTCCAGGACTTTATTCAGCTCTGTTTATTTCACCGTTCGAGGCATCAGAACGGTTAAGCTAAAAGGGGAAAACTATGGTAAAAGCAGAGTCAGACAAATCCATTCTGCAGTTATAATGCGAACAAAAAACACCCATTTATTAAAAGTCTTAAAAACATCCTCCATAGGAGTTTTTTGTCCTATTCTGTTGGGTAAAAGGGCACAGAGAAATGATAGCATGTATAACCAAGTAAAACTGTGAAAGCTGCATTATAATCAATGGGGAAATAAAATCCCATAGATACCTAATGACTCATTCCTGACTGTGAAGGGCGCTGTAGTGTGTGCCTGTCTGAAACGGAAGGCTAAACTTTACACTAAGTACTTGGGACTTAATTCATAAAGTTTCCTGGAACTGCGCTGGGTGAATTGCAGAGATACTCACTTGTGGGATTTTAGGACGTGGCCAGGGCGAAGCAGCCAGTACCCTGGAATTCGAAGGACACCGACGTGGCTTTGCGCTCCCTGAGCTTGCACAGTTGTCGTATTTGATTCATGTCTGAGCCAGCTTGTCCTGGAGTACACTGTGTTACATTGCGCCACATGAACCCAAGGACTCTCCTTGTCGATAATCATCAGGAAGTAGGCGGCGTGGCCAAATCTGTGTAGCATTAGAGAGTAACTGAAAATCAGAGACTCTCTAATTATAATCACCTCTGTAAAATGTTATGGTATAAAACGGCAGTCATCGTCGTATAACACCATGTCATTGATGAAAGATGCATGGTGAAACTGTTGAACCTTTGACTTTACTTTTAACTGAATAGATCTTTTATGGAAGCACCTACCAAGTTCTTCTCACTTAACCCTCTTCGAAATAAAAGTATAATCCATTTCTCTTAAAAATTGTCCCAGACAGTTTTTTTTGTCCACAAGGTCATGCAAGGCCTTGGTGGCTAATGTGAATGTGATGATTAACTGCAGGTGAATCATTTGAGGCCTTTGCTGCTATCCTCTGTACTTTGAAAATGCTTTTCTTTCGAAATATTTGAAAATAAGTCGTAAATGATATCCTCATTCAGAGGCATTTTTGGAATTAAAGCCTTCTGTCGCTCTGCCCAGGTCCACAGTCTGCGATCACAAACTTTGCCTGTTTCCTGGTTGTTTCTGCATGTACGATAGTTTGTGGTAAAATCTGATCATTATGAAGCCTCAATACTATATTGCGGTACTTTCCATCTGGCAACGTTACCTAGCATTGATACCAGTCATGCAGCAGCTACCTTAAAAAATTAATTTAAACTTTTCATTGCAGAAGCTGAAATGTATGATAAAGTACACTTGTTTTGCATCGAATATCTTAGTTACATCAACCCTGAACTTGCTAACCAGTTTTGTGTATGTATGTGCCATATTTATAAAATTTTACAACTGCCCAGGAGGTAGCTATGATCTCATCGAGGCACATCGGTACTCGTTGTGTCCCAGTAAACGTGATGTGGCAACACCCTAGTCAGTTTTACCTCAGGGATCTGGAAGATTTTCGCTGGTCGGCAGGGTAGGTTTACTAAGATACTAATCTTAGACGCATCTTCGCTACGTCATTACTGTTTACACACTCTGACGGGGTCTATATTTACTGAAGTTTCATTCCCGGCTCTGCGTCCACACCCAGGTTAATCATACGTTGGGGGTCTGTATGTGGGCCCTTCGGTGGGAAGCACAGCAGGAAATGAAACTTTCTTAGTCTGAGAGAGATGGAGCATGTTATATTGTCTATGGAGAGTGACAGGCCAGCAAAAAGAGTAAGCCATTTCAAAATGGCAGTTTCTCCCCTGCTGTGGCTTGCAAAGTGCAGGACGACATATGCCTCTTCTCTTTACTACCATTGGTACTCGGGATCGTGATATTGCCTTTCGAAAAATGGTTGCGTTTTTCACACAGGAAAGAGTAACCATGGAGACTTAATGCATGTCAGGATGCCCCAAGTGTGGAAGCCACATCCTGTTTACAGTGTTACTGTTCTGCATCGCTTAGTCTTAGCGCTCAGCAAGCAAAAATGGCGGGAGGCTGTATTTCACAGGTTGCTTCCATAGAAAAATAAACCTGCTTCCTCATCCGAGTGACTCCGCCTCATTCTGTCAGGTTTTTCTCACTGACCTTGTCGGCGTCTGCAGTTCCAGTTGCCTCATCGGGAGATGATGTTTACGTGGACTTTACTCACCGAGGTTACGCACTGCAGGGCCATTCTTTTAAAAACAGCTGACTATGCAGCCTTTCACTGTGAGTTGTTTAATAATTTCCTGTTCCTCGGAAATCTTATTTGCTGACCCTTGTCACAGCCAAATGTCTAAAGTAATGCCAAAATGAGAGATAAAATATGGACGTACTCCAAGATCAATGAATCAGAGAGAAGAAGCAAGGCAAATGTAAAGATGCCCAACTGCTGTTGTACGCCAGTGCTGTATACTGCATCTTTTCTGGCAGAACCCAGCGAACATGATATTTTGCATGCATCGGTGGGGTTCAAAATGACATATAAATCATTAAATGCAGGCATGGCTGATTGCACATTCACATGAAACAATGAAGAGATTGTATTTCCTTGAAACATCCTTTCAGTTGCGTTCGGGGAAAAAAAAAAAAAAATCAGCTACCCCGAATAACTTTTACAGTGCAGATTGTTCTGCGGCTTAGGTCGAGTTAACCACAGGCATAAAACAGCCGAGGGGAAAAACTGCATGACCGAAAAACTGGCACCGAGTACCAGTTCAAGAATGTGCAAAATGGCCGACGGTGCAGCCGAAGGCACGTCAGGCGCCGTCCTGGGGTGAAATGCCCCTGACAGATATTACAAAATGGAAGGAGGATCCGAATAAAGCGGAGAGAGAGACGGAGAGAGAAGCCGCCGTTGGACGGCTAAGCATGTGGAGCCGGGGGGGGGGGGGGGGTGATGTCATTGAGGCAGCTCGGGGAGACGAGAGAAAAACAAGCCGCTCTCTCTATTCCAGAGCGCAGGGCGGAGGAGTGGCTGGCGGCCAAGGCAAGGGTTGCTGGGAAACTGCGAGGGTTGCCAAGCGAGCCCCGCCGCCAGCATTAGAAGCGCACATCTTTGTTCTCTGGAACCTGGTGGGCTGCCAAGGACCTCATGTCAGCTCTGCAGTACGGTTACGCTGGATGCAGGCCAAACTCCAGAGAGCAACCCTCCCTCCCCCCTCCCTCCCTCCCTCCCTCCCTCATTCCTGCTCTCCCCGAGCTCCCGTCTTTTTTTTTTTTTCAGCCCTCCTGCCTTCAAAGGTTTTTTTCTGCCAAACATGCAGTAGTTGCCATGGCAGCGGAAAGTGGAACATTTAAAAAGTGAGGAATGAGTCACCTCTACATCCAGATGTGCTACACGTGTAGTCGTAAAGAAGCTGGCTGACCCCCTCAGTCGAAATTGCTTTATTGCAGGCGGGGGAGAAATGTAATAATAAAGTAAAAAACTTTAGAAAAAGAACATAACTCCTTAACATAAAAAAGGAACAGACTGTGATGAGATGAGAAGCATGTTGACAGGCAGTAGCAGAACTGAACATATAACTTGCTGTAAAGTTTGAACGTTCACATTCAGCCTCTAATGCCTTGAAAGGCATAGATCTGAACTCACGAAGCTGTGCTTTTCCCAGGCCCCTTGTTGGAGAGAATCGCGGGCAAGCGCACGGTTAATGTTTCACAACGCAGCTGCTCACTGTTTACCTTTCTGAAGTTCAATGGGTGCTGCCGGTGGCGCTGGAACCACAGCTGGAATTGTGACATCTTTCCAAAGTTCACCTCGGAACAAGGAGGTGAATCACATGCCTTGGAAGGACACACGTCCCCAGGCTGTGTTTATGGAACAGTCAAGGAGGTCCAAGTCTTTGTCCTGCCATTAAACATAACCGGGAAAAATAGTTTTATAGGATACAGCACACCACACACTGCACATCCTGTCACCTTTGACTCTTTCTCATCTGGTCATTTGTGTTGTAATGCACATTTTTCAGTATATGACACCACTGTGTTGCAACCTCTCGAAAATCTTTCTTATAGTTTCTTACACAACGAATGCCAAGAAGTAGATGAAGCAATTCACATGAAACGTTGAGTTTGGAGGAACAATCCCTGAAGATAAATGTACAAATGACTACAGCATCAACGTACCGTATCGACACGACTTCTCTGCAAATATTTCAATTCACAAAATCAGCGATGTTTCAGCCAACTCAACCTTCTTCGAGAGAGACCTGAATATAACACACTCCATGAATCACCACCCCTCTAGAGACAGGCTTCTTCTCACATCTTTTGCATGTTGCTTCCTTGATGTGGGTTTTCACATGAAGTAATAAAAAATGCAGCATTTTAAAAAACGATGTTTGTTCATTGAGAGTCGTGTATTTCTCTATTTTTGTCTTCCACATTCTTATCAGATGACAGTTGGATGAAGCCTTCCTGTGGCTGGTAATTACGTGGGCCGGTTTAAATGAAATGGATGGTGATGTCTGCTGAACAGCAATGACCGACCATAGAGCGCTATATTTATATGGGTGACAGTACAGTCACATTTCGAAGCCTGAAACGGTTATGCCTCGAATAAGAGGGAGCGGGCGTAGAGATAGAACTCAAAACCGTTCTTTATGTCACCCCTTGCAGTTTTCCTTGGACAACCAATTCACTTCCATAAACAGAGGGAGAACAGTCATATGTGACTGTTAAATATTCCAAACCCTTGAATATTTAGCTCAGTTCCTGATGACATGGGCCACTGTTTGCTTAAAGGGCTGCAAGCCATGTAATATGTCGCAATGTCCAATCAGAGCTCTCTGTAGATTAAAGGTGAAAACACTGATAGTGAGAAGTCATGGTCACAGTCAGGTGGTGTCCTGCTGATAGCTGTAAAAAATCCTGAAAGATGCATCCTCTCAACCCCTTGCATAAATTGACAGAAAGATGGATTTTTCTTTGATGTTTTTATAACATTTTAATCTTATGAAATAATAACGGCTCTGAGGGTGTAATTCTTTCTAATTATATCGGAATTTAATTTCATGTCCCCAGAGCCGGTGTGTTTTGTATCCTCTCAGTCTCACAGCTATGGGAGTCACATGTCGGAGGTACTGCTAGACAGGGTCCGTTCGATAAATCTCTCGCTTTGTCGCATTTTCTCAGCATTTGATGACATCTGAGATATTGAGCGTTAGGAAATGTCAGACATCTCTCACACACTCATGTCTTTATCTGACAAAAAAGTTTATTTCCTTATCAGTTTTAAGTACAGATTATAAGCAGCACCAAAAAGTAATTTAGCGTTTACAGAAATCTATAACTGACTTCCTCCTGAACCTTTAGCCGTGGGGGTGAACATTACTCATCGCATTTACTCAGTCCTCCTCCTCCTCCTCACACAGTGGAATCACACTGCCTGAGCAACATAAGACTTTCTGTGATGCAACCGTTCACACCTGACAAATTCACATGGTTTTTGGGCATAGGTTCTAAGCGCAAACAGTAGCTCCTCATGCAATGAATGCTGTCCATTCAGAGGTGAGGCACCTTCGTGTTAAGCAGTGACAGAAACAACATGTTACGACGCGTACCTCCCCCCACAGCCCAGCCCCCCCACAGGCCAGCCCCCGTGGCATGATCTGGGCTGTCTGTTCTGTCTGTCGGGCTGTCTGTATTTTTTGTGGGCGGCTGTGTTTGCGCGTTGCTTTACTCACCTGGCCCCACCCCCTGAAGTGAAACTTAAACAGGCAAACAAAAGAAGGCAAACGTAGATTGGTGAAAGGTGTGTGTGTGTGTGCCTGTGTGTGTGGTGTGTGTGTGTGTGTGTGTGTAGGGGGTGGATTTAGAAACTGAGCCAAACCACACTCCGGATGTCACCTGGGCTGCCTCAGTCACAAATTCCTCACATAGCACACACCCCGACACAGGGAACAGGAAGTCTGTGCCCGGATCCTCAGGTGCTGAGTGATGGTGATGAGGACATGTGAGGCACCCCCCGCCTCGCCCTATGAAAATAATACTTTATTCATTTCTGCTTCCTGCATTTCTACTCCCTGTGTTTCTAATTCTTGTGTTCATGCTTCATGTGTTTCTAATTCGTGTTTATGCTTCATGTGTTTCTAATTCTTGTGTTTATGCTTCCTGTGTTTGTACTTCCTGCATTTCTACTCCCTGCGTTTCTAATTCTTGTGTTTATGCTTCCTGCGTTTGTACTCCCTGCATTTCTACTCCCTGCGTTTCTAATTCTTGTGTTTATGCTTCCTGCATTTGTATTCCCTGTGTTTCTAATTCTTGTATTTATGCTTCCTGTGTTTCTACTTACTGCGTTTCTGCAAGGCTGGAGGGAACACTGTGGGAATGTCTGCAGTTTTCAACAACCCCTTACATGTGGTTCTGGTTTTTATGATGAAACATCCTGGGTGAAGAATTTTGCAACAAGATCAAAAAAGGGATCGAAAGAAGAAGTGATCTCGCTGAGAGACCAGGAAGTATGTCATATATAGCTGCACAGCATCCAGCACGTCAATCTGAATATGCGTGAGCGGTGACACTGGTCATTCTTTATCAAAGCATCCGATGTTCCGTGTCCCTGCAAGACTCCACATGAAACCACAGAGAAACATAATAAGACTATCGTCATACGATCGTGTCATCGTATGACAACTATCGCTGGAAACAGATGTGGGCCAACGATCTTATGAAACGTGTGAATAACTTTATGAATCAGTTCTGATGGCCAGAAAGCAATCAACTTCGAACACTGACAAAAAAATGGTGGTCCTGAGACCTGTTCTTTTGCCTGTTGGTTTTATGTTTCTTCTTGTAGACATATGGTAGGTAATCTAAAATAACCACTGTCATATCAGCCTGCCCGCTCACTGTTAAGAGGCCTTTGTCCATCCATTATGTTCACGTGTTTGTGTTGGTGCAGTCACACCACAGCAGTGGCACTGTTTGTTTTTTTCCATGGTTTCTGAACTTGTAACGATCTGAGTCATCCAACAGTCACACTGTACCGTGTGAAGCCTGCTTGTCATTAGAGGAAGCCAGCGAGGAACGTTCCTTTTGGAACATTTGAAAATAATGATAAGTAATGCAGTGCCTGTGACACTAATAAGGGTTTGTCCATGCACAGGACTGTACTATAAGCACACAATCACATACGGCCCTTTCATCTCATGTTGTATCATTATACCAATGCGAGGTCACTCTGGTCTCTCATGGCTTTGTGTTGTCCATCTTGAAATTATCTCCCTGCAGGACATATAAGGTCCAGATTCTCAACCCCCCTCAGCATAAAGTACAAGGTGTGTACAAGTGCAATTCAGGAAACAACGATGTTGTTTTGAGCTCACCCCTAAACCACAGAGATCACAATATAATAATAAACCCTGTATGTCGCCCTGAGACCTGGCTGAATTAAAAAAAAAAACATTTATTTATTTATTAATTTTTTTTATTTTTATCCTGGGTTGCAAAACATATTCCAGTGAAATTATTTTCAGAAGTATAATTTGTTTTATTTTTTATCGAATGTCCGTCGTCATGCTAGGTTTCAGGATGGTACAATACGGCATGTCGTTCTTGAGACTAAGACCACAGAGTCACGTCCCCTACAGGGGACAAAACCGAGCAGCTGGGCCTCGGGAAGACACGCGCAGCATGCGAACCTTTCTGCAGCAGGCGCTGACAGGAGAGAGCAGCGTGCTGCTGCTGAGCGCCTGACGCTGGCTGCGGCCGAGCGCTGGCCAGGAGCGGCCCACGCGCTGGAGCAGCGCTCAGAGCCTCCGCGCAGCGCGCGCGCGGGCGGAGACGGAGCGCTGACGGGCGCGAGCGGCCGCGGCGTGGGCGCTTCCCTCGCAGCCGCGCGCTCGTCTCATCGCTCCTCTTCAGCGGAGCGCGCCCCCCCCCCCCCCCCCCCCCAGACACCCGGGCCATCCTGGGCTGAACTCCGTCGGTGAAAACGCAAAACCTCTCCTGAGGTCGCGGGGTTGGTCTGCTAGTTCTCTGAAACTTCGGGTCAGCGTTGCAGAACAAGTGCTGGATGTTTCTTTCCTCTCTCGGTTCAGGCCCTTCTTCGGTCCCAGATGTTCAAATTCCTTGTTTGTTGTTTTATTTCTGTTTATTTTCTTGCTTAGCAGAGGATCTAGGGTGATCTCAAAATCTTGCAAATGTTCCACACACTCAGTCTGGGACATGTAGCACAACTGAATCTCAGGCTCTTGGCCTAATTTTTAATTAATTGACTAATTTATTTATTATGGATGCACTGGAGTGACTGGAACAAAGAACCCTGCCGTAGGGCCCAGTTCCTGTCCGGATTTTAACTTCATACCCGTTAAATCAAATGGCCTGACTGCAATCAATACACAATGCCTTGTATCCTATATCTTTCCAGATAGCTAAATGATATTTACAGGTTGTGGAAATTCTGCATTCTCACTATTTTGTCAGCGTGTCCCTGCAGAAGTGTGTGAAGCGGCGTCAACTGGTCCTGCTAAGTGTTTTGTGCCGACTGGGCTAAACTCTGTAACCCCATACACTGCTCTCTCCTACAGTCCCTCCTCATGCCTTTTGCACGCGTATTTTCTCCTGAGAAACCTTCAGGTCATCGATATAATATCTGTCCATGAGTACAGGCAGACAGGAGTAATCAAACTGCGCACGGCGCGCAGCTATTCCAGTGATGTTCCGTGAGAGTTCCAGGTCAGGCGTACTCCCCCCCCCCCCCCCCCCCCCGCCCCCACCCCCCGCTCCGCCCCCTCACCCCCATGAACCCATCCACACGCAGCCCCAGTAATAGCACTGATTATGGCGCCGCGGTGCTGAGCAAGGCTAACGCTAAAGATAGATGGTATTAAATTGATTGGAAGAGCCTGGAGACTCTAATCTCCCCGGGGTGAATGAGATGGATTATGTGGGATTGTGGGAGTGCGAGTGCGCTGGAATGGGTGCTGTAATGTGGCGCTGTCCTCCTAATGGACACTGCTGGTCGGGGGGCTGACGCAGAGCTTCTTATCGATGGGAACCGTAATGTACTGTCCCAGGAGATCGCGGCCGCATCCACGACAGAGTCCATTCTCAGATAAGAACAGAAAAGAGGGACCCCTGCATGTCTGCCACCATCATTTTAAATGCTTTTCTATGATGAGAATAAAAAATTATTTTTTTCCCCCCCCAAACAAGCAGTAATGTTGTTCATAAATCCATATACAATCATGCACTCACATTCTTCAGTAGCTACCATGATTTTCTCTTAGGCTTTATTGGAATGTTTCAGACATGATGAAGCCTTTCCTCCAGAGAGTCCTTACATGTCGCTCTTGTTTATTTTTTCTTCCAGTTGGCTTGTGTGACCGGTTTGAGAGAATGCCACATCGTGTACAGTTTCTCAGTGCATAAGAAAAAGAGGATGACAGACTCAGAAAAAGAGAGAAGTAGAGTTAGAGCAGAAAATTTGTATGTGGGATTACTGTAGCCAAACACTCCCATGGGTCAATGCTCAGTTCCAAGCTTTTCATTTAGATTTCACAAATATAATAATAATAATAATAATAATAATAATAATAATAATAATAATTACTATTATTATTGTTTTATGCAGAATTCAGCATGGAAAATAAATGCTAATGTTGTAATATAGTGTACAAATCCATGGGAGGCTTTCTCCATATGTTACAGCTGCTCATGGTCATAGTGGAGGCTGGCGGTGAAAGAGTCTCCCTCAGGATCAGGAGCAACGAGGCCAGGGAGGATAATAAGGCTAAGTGCTGTTCTGTTCCCTCAGCCCAGCCCACGAGGGCCTCGTCTCCCTGGGTGAGAGAGGAGAGCAGTGCATGCTGGGGCATGGGCCGTGTAGCATGCCCTGAGGGGGGTGGGGGGGGGGGTGGGTATAAGGGAGGGCGATGTGATTACATGTCAGACGTTGTGCAATCTGCCACTCTCCAGCGTGATCACCGCGGGAGCTGCATGCGTCTCGCATGGTGCGAAAGCGTTTGTATCTGTCAGTCTGCGCGGAGGGGAGATTAAGCCAAGCGTCGAACCTTGAGCTTTGAGCTCCTGGGGCGCAGGTGTTCCCACGTGGGTGCTCTAAAGGTAACAAAAACCTTTAACTGACGTTGTTAAAACACACGCGTGCGTGTACACGCACAGACACATAGAACCGATTACGTATGCGAAACCTGTCTAAATGTACCTTTTCACAACTGCTGTTTGGTTTATTCCAGCTCAGATGTGTTGCTACTTCTGAGAAACCCCTTTTGAAAATGGCATGAGGCTCAGATACGCTTTTTGCTAGACCGGCAGCAGCTGAATCCGGTGCTCTCGCCTGTTCGAGAAACTGCATGCGGGAGGGAGGTGTGTTTCAGAGCAGAGTACAGTCATAGGGGGAAACTGCACCCCCCCCCCCTCCCTGCCGCCACCCCCCCACCCTGTCAGGGATTTCCACCACCTGACAACCAGACAAATGAGAAACCTGACCTCCCTCTATGCTAATCTCTGACTCATTCGTCTGAACAATGACAGTCCAAAAAAAGCACCCTGCTGAACAATGGCACCGTTAAGCCAGACATCTTTAAAGAGGAATCTTTCTTTTCCTCTTTTTCCTTTCCTTTTTCAAGCTGGCTGTCTGACTGCACCCTGACCCCAATGAATGGATGCTTAGCCTGGGCTGTGATAGTGCTGGAGATATGCTGTGTCACACAGCCCTGAATGTACTAGCTGCTTCGTGCATATCAGTTTCCTTACTTGCTTCATGTGTCCTGACTGTCTCCTTATTTTCAGGCATGGTATTTAGTGCATATCATTTTGGGGAAAGTTGCTTCTTTACAGAATGAACTCATTTTGCCTGAACTCAAACGCACTGTGCCAAACTGAGTTCTGCTCCTGGCACGGACCACAAGGCCATACGGTACCTGGACCACAAGGCCACATGGCATCCAGACCACAAGGCCGTACAGTACACAGACCACAAGGCCGTACGGTACACAGACCACAAGGCCGCACGGTACACAGACCACAAGGCCGTACGGTACCCAAACCACAAGGCCGGATGGTACCCAAACCACAAGGCCGTAGGGTACACAGACCACAAGGCCACATGGTATCCAGACCACAAGGCCGTACAGTACACAGACCACAAGGCCGTACGGTACCCAAACCACAAGGCCGTACGGAACCCAGACCACAAGGCCGTACGGTACCCAAACCACAAGGCCGTACGGTACACAGACCACAAGGCCGTACGGTACACAGACCACAAGGCCATATGGTACCGAGACCAGAAGGCCGTACGGTACACAGACCACAAGGCCGTACGGTACCCAAACCACAAGGCCGTAGGGTACACAGACCACAAGGCCGCACGGTACACAGACCACAAGGCCGTACGGTACCCAAACCACAAGGCCGTACGGTACCCAAACCACAAGGCCATACGGTACACAGACCACAAGGCCGCACGGTACACAGACCACAAGGCCATACGGTACACAGACCACAAGGCCGCACGGTACACAGACCACAAGGCCGTACGGTACACAGACCACAAGGCCGTACGGTACACAGACCACAAGGCCGCACGGTACACAGACCACAAGGCCGTACGGTACCCAAACCACAAGGCCGTACGGTACCCAAACCACAAGGCCGTACGGTACCCAAACCACAAGGCCGCACGGTACACAGACCACAAGGCCGCACGGTTCCCTGGACCAGGCGGTTCTGAAGGTGGCGCGGTAGCACGGGAACTTCAGACACATCAATAGCAATCATGACGCTCAAAACGAGGTCCCGTTTCTGGAAAGAGGGGGGAAAAAAAGCTAATGGCGAAAGCGCGCGGAGATAAATAATGGATGTGGGTTAAGGTATGAATGGCATGAAGACTTTGTGGTGGAGTCATTACACGCGCGGGCGGGCTCGGCCCCTTTCGGGGAGGGATGGATTTCCTCGCCGCTAAGTGCTCGGCCGGCTCATCGATTCGGTCTCGCCGGGGGCTGAGAGGTCTGAGATGAAGGCGAGGCTCTGCGGCCCGGCTCCGCTCGCCGCTGCACTTTAAATCACGCTGCACTACGACCGGAGCTCCTGGGCCGGCCTCCGTCTGAGAGCCCGGCGCCTTGACGCGCTCTCCGAGCGTTAAAGGACCCGCCCTCTACCGGGAAGCCCCCCCCCCCCCCCCCATGGGCTCTTAATGGAGTCTGGCATTAAGGCCCGGCCTGGCCTCCGGGTTGGGGGGGGGGGGAGGGGTGGAGGAAACTTCCGGATACCTCGGTGTTCGTCTCCAGCCTCCACTCCCACCGGCACGTCTGCTTAACCTGTGGGAACGCGCGCGCGGTCCGCCTCTCTCTCCCCCCGTCTGACGAGGGACGCGTAGTCAAACGAAGGCTCGTTTGAATACTTTCGCTGAGGTGAGTCACGCGGGGGAGGCCGACGCCCCTGGAGATGTAAATGCCCCGGGGTAGAGCGGGGCGGAGGGCGGCTTCACCTTCAGCGGCTGGCTCAGTTTTACCAGTGGAGGCCTGCATATATTATTCATATGACCTCCCCACACCCCGCACAGTGGAACGCTCATCGGCTCCTTTGGCTGGTATATGCACCATATACGCTCTAGTTAGTTTCATAATTATTCAATACCTTGATTAAATTAGTAATGACACCTTTGGGCAGTGAGACATATATGCATTTTCCTTTTTGAGGCTGTCCTCTCAAGGTCAGCATGGAGAATCTTTTGTCAGAAAACTTGCGTGACAGTGGCTGGAGTTTCTGTGAGAGT
The DNA here is from genome assembly GCA_039654925.1 of Anguilla pacifica. Classification (NCBI taxonomy): domain Eukaryota; kingdom Metazoa; phylum Chordata; class Actinopteri; order Anguilliformes; family Anguillidae; genus Anguilla; species Anguilla pacifica. The sequence continues at coordinate 27,094,197 of CM077301.1, forward strand.
GGAGCCCTAATGGAGGCCTGGCTCCCCTGCATGCTTTGAGGGGAAACCGCGCTGCAGGAAGTCTGTGAGAGTGGAGCCCTAATGGAGGCCTGGCTCCCCTGCATGCTTTGAGGGGAAACCGCGCTGCAGGAAGGAGCGTGGCTTTCTCGCACGACTCGCGCTCTGTGTAAACACTCCGGCTCCGCCTGACAATACCAGGAAGGAGCACCGCTGGGGGAGGCCTGTCCCGTCCACCTGTAAGTCCCACGACTTCCCACGCTGCCTCTGGCCCCTGCTGCCGTCAGCGCCGCCTATTGTACTGCGGTTACGTAAAAAGAAACACTAGCCAAATAAATATATGCTCGGTGTCGGCCATTTTGTCCAAGGCTAATGTTGCTTTGTGGTCATTGCAGCCAGGCTGAGACGCTGCTGGGCCTGGTGAACCTTCAGTGTTCCATTACCTCCCTGTAAACACCACCGATGGGAACCTAACGTCCTGTGCTCAGACTCAGCAAGGTGCCTCTTGCCCCATAAGTGGACGCCGTTCGAAACATACACAGAGATCCGATCCGTCTTTAAGGAGGGCGTATGCGATTATCTAAATCACTCTGTGAACAGAGAGAATGTTTGTAAAAGAGGACGTAACCTTCCATAAACTCACAGACACGGACATCCCTTCCCCAACAATGATGGTACCACCCGAGGCAGGGGTGCTTTTTTTAAGGGCTAGTGCCAATGCATTTTAGCTGAGCTTAGTACACCATGGGCCAGTTTCACAAACACACAATAAGCCAAGTCAAATACTAAATTCAAGTTTGAATGGAGATTCTCCATGCAAAACGCTCTCTCTTGCTCTCTCTCGCTCTCTCTCGCTCTCTCTCTCTTATTATCTCTCCCTTTCAGCTGCCTTATCAATGGGTTCTTTATTGTCCAGTGTAACCATGAAAAAACTATATCTTAGATACAGCTAGGTTTGTAACTCAAAGGTTGTAGGTTAGATTCCCAGCTTGGGCGTTGCCAATATACCCTTCAGCAAGGCAGTTAACCTGAATTCCTTCAGTAAAATAGCCAGCTGTATAAATAGGCTGCATGTAAAAACTGTAATCCATGTGAGTCGCTCTGGATAAGCCTAAAGGTAAAGGGGTGCATTGTGACTGCAGGTCATTCCAGCCAACGGTGAAGGTCAGCGGCTGCAGGTAACGCTCTCTTCCATGTCACCCCACTATAAAAAAAAGACATGTCACGAGCTGAGGCACAGACCCAGCACTGGGCACACATTCCCTGCTCACGTGCGGACAGAGCGGTGTGGTGTCACAGACCGGTGACCTCATGCAAACGTCTCTGCTGGGCCCCCGCGATCTTTCCAAAGCCAGCACCCCGCCCCCTCGGAAAGAGCTCTGACCGAGCTTTGAATGGCGGACGGGGGAGAAAAAAGAGAGAGCACAACAACATGGTTCAGAGAGAGAGAGATAGAGGGAAGGAGGGAGGGAGGGAGGGAGGAGGAGGGGAGAGCGGAGGACAGGCGAGGCTGAACTGTGGGTCGGGCCCGTCTCAGTTTGGGGCCCGGCGTTTTGGGCTTACTCAGCTGTTCTGGCTGGCTGGGTTCAGTCATCTTTAAAATACAGCCTCCCCGCATCAGAGCCTTCACAGCTGACTGGCCTGATACCACACCAAAACAGGAAGCTTAGTGTGTGACCTGAATGAGAGAGTGAGAGAGAGAGAGAGAGAGAGAGAGAGAGAGAGAGAGGAAGAGAGAGAGAGAGATAGAGCAAGAGGGAGGGAGGGAGCGATAGACGGGGAGAGCCTGGGGGTAGAGCAGGAGAGAAAGGAGAGTACATACAGAGGAGGAATCAATTCTCTTTGTGATGGTCAAAGTGTTGATGTGACTGGAAACTAAGGCTGGAATTAGCCTTGCTCTGCAGTCTTTCTCTTTACTGCAGTCGTTTGGTTTCTTTTTTTTATTCTTTATCGTCGCCCCGGCGTCCCGGTTCATCGCTCTGACTGTCCCCAGTAGCAAAGACAGATAACAAACATGGCTGACCCATATCTCTGCTGTTTCATCATCGTCTCTCTGCTCAGTCTGTGGTGGTGGTGGTGGGGGTGGGGGAGTTAAAGGGGAACAGAAGAGAAACAATCCTGTCTGCGATATTTGCATTGTTTTCCATGGGACTGGATGGTTGAATCCTGCCGTGACATCATTGTGCAAAGCCGACAAGTCAAGAAGGGAATAAACAAATAAAGGCATCACATGATAAAACAGGATGTCCTCACTCTGTACTTTGTGTGATGTCACGTACAGGATGAAGTCTGGACCCGGAACAGCTGTTCCTCTCCCTCTGTGATCACTTCCCCCCCTCCACCCCCACTAGTGCTGATGTCTGAACTGAAACCCTTTGCACAGAGTCCTCCCCTCCCTTTCTGGATGCTCGTCTACACCAACAATATAGATTCCTGTTTCAAACCACCCCCCCCCCCCCCCACCCCCCCTCTGTGTCCAGGCAACCGAATCTGGTGAGAGAAGCAGACGGGCAGCTTCACAGTGGATTGAATGACCGGCGAATGCAGCCCGAGTGTTCCTGGAGGGGAAGAGGTGGGGTTTTACTTTACAGACAACCTGACACAAAGACTGCAGCAACAGCAAAAAAAAAAAAGGAGAAGGCAAGCAGCCTTTGAGAGACAAGGGGGGCCCCCTGATTTAGAGATGCCAGGGGCCCCTGCTGGCACGCAGCGTGAGAGAGAGAGGGTACTCGGAGCAAAATGGAGTTCCTGTTGGAGCCCCTCCTCTATGTGTGCAGGCTCACGCAGAGCACTGCAATCTGAGGAGAAGCCTGTGTCCACCTCACACAGCGGGCAGCTTATAACTCTGGACTTATAACTCTGGCCTTATAACTCTAGGCTTATAACTCTGGGCTTATAACTCTGGCCTTATAACTATGGACTTATAACTCTGGCATTATAACTCTAGGCTTATAACTCTGGCCTTATAACTCTGAACTTATAGCTCTGGCATTATAACTCTGGACTTATAACTCCAGGGGTGTAGATGCAATTTACTGGTGGGGCACTGACTAGTACTCTTCAACAAGTACTACAACTAGTACTACTGCTGCTGCTGCTACTACTGCTGCTGCTGCAGCTACTACTACTGCTGCTGCTGCTGCTGCTGCTACTACAACAACTACTACTACTACTACTGCTGCTGCTGCTGCTGCTGCTGCTGCAACTACTACTACTACTACTTCTGCTACCACTAACAATAATAATAATTATAGATAAACAATTTTGCTCCTTAACTAATGACATTTTGAATTTATGTGCTCGTCTTCCTATCCTCAAGCAGTTTGGCTGCAACATCGTCAGCCCCATTCAGTCAACAAAGCATGTGCTGCCTGCCAGCCACCCTCTGCAGTCCCCCAGCAGAGCTACAGAGCCACAGAAGCCACAGAAGTATTTCACCATTAAGCATGAGAAAGGGAAGGACCCAGAGGACTCAGGGAAAGCCTATAGATAAGCCGATAGAATTTCAGTACAAATAATAAAACTGAATGCCAGATTGAGATTTAAGTCTCGGAACTGGTAACAGTATATTGCTCTTTGTCCGACTATTCAAAACGAAAGGAAATAACCGTGAACTACTTTCAAAATGATCCCGCTGTTCCAGATATGGACTTATTGTTCTCAGACAGGCCGAGGGAGCAGGAGAAACGACTGAAACTGCCTTGACCGACGCGATACGCCCATCCCGAATCACACCACGGTGCTAATTTGTTCTGACAAATTGCCTGTCAATCAAGTTTCCCGCATGTAGGCATTGATGTAATTGACCCCTTCAGAAATCTGAAGCCAAAGGTGGCTGTCATGGCAACCAGGAACTATAAATGAACAAGCTTTACTGTCAGGCTCCGCACCCCCAACTCTGCTAGCAGCTCCTTCCATTACAGCCAAGTGCCTTACCTGTGAGGGTCAGCCATTTTAAATTATAACTGCATCAGCTTGTGAAAAATGAGTTAAGTGGAACGATATGAGGATGTGATTACAGTTGTGTCCTATTTAACGTGGCTACCAGAGGTAGAGGAAATCCTACCATGTTGCTCTTCACTCTTTCTCTCAGCACAGAACAGGCAGCAAACCTGGAAAGTTCAAACCTCAAAGTGAGGTAGTAGGAGATTAAATGCATAAGATATAAATCTCTCTGGCGTGCAGGCATTTTCACTGAGCTCTGGAGAAATCTAACACCATCAGTTAAACACCCTGAGCTAAGCGTGATATTACGTACTGTACTCTCTTATCAGTCATTGGGATTTCTGCTGTGTTTTGATGTGGTTGCTCTTACTCATCCCAGACTGCAGGGCAGTTATTATTGACTACATATAGAGCATTTTACCTTTTGGAATTTTTTTTTCATTGATTTCAGAGAAATTTTGTCAATTCCCATTTTAAGCAAAACAAGTTTTACTTTTTAAGAGCCATTCCAAAGCAATTGTTTTTCGATATTTTTTGTACTGTTTTGTACTTCAATTTATTTGTCAAATTTTGGCAATTTTTTAAAAATATGAAACTTTCACAGGCACCCTAGGTTTACAATTTCTGCTGCCTCACTCCCAGCTGAGTCTGGGATATTTTTCGGTTCCTTGTCTAATGAGGAGAAACAGGGAAATGTGTCAGCGTCAGAAGGCTGGAAGGTGAAGAGTCACTCCTGTGTGACAGAGAGGGCTCAACCAGCCAGGTGCAGCAGTTCTTCCACTTCACTGCCTGTGTGAGAGACACACTCCAAACTACGCTGACCGCGCTGGAAAACACACTCCAGACTTCACTGACTGCCCTCAAAAACACACTCTGTACTTTGCTTGGGAACACACTCCAAACTTCACTGACTGTCCTCACAAACGCACTCCAGGCTGTAGCTGAGACGCTGACTGGCTCCAGCTTGGGTAACCCAGGGGAAGACCACGTGCAGGGCTGAGTCAGGCCAAGCTGTCAGTGCACATCGCTTTCCCCTCCAGCCCCTTTGCCCTGATCTCCAGTGACTTCTGTCTGGAGCCAAGCTGTGAGGAAACCTACTCCAAGTGATCTGTCTGCTCTGTTTTATTTGGAAGGCACAAATACAGTGCTGTACAGCTGGTGCTGCAGTTTGTCTGCTTGCGTCCACATCCAAAGAAATGTCACCGCTAATGCAATGCAAATGTCAATGCAAATTGTTTTTTTACTATGAAAGGAACCCTTCACCCACCTCCAACTGCCCAACTTCCTTCATCCTCCCAGCAAGGAAATCCCCTCCCTAACTCTGTGTGTGTGTGTACGTGTGTGCGAGTGTGTGTGTGTGTGTGTGTGTGTGCATGCGTGTGTGAGTGCTTGAGTGTGTGTGTGTCACTGTGTGTGTGTGTGTATGAGTGAGTATGTGTGAGTATGTGTGTGCGCGCGTGCATGCGCATGTGTGTGAGTGTATATGCATGTGTGCATGCGTCTGTATATCAGTGTGTGTGCGTGTGTGTGTGTGCATGCATGCATATGAGTGAGAGACCAGCGTTACTCTTAAACTGCAGTGGCTTTAGATAACTGTGAGAGACTGTGAGGGATGTCTGTGAGAGACCAGTGTTACTATTGGATGTTTACTGCCTCAGGAGAAGTGAGTTAGCTGAGTGATAACAAAAGGTGACGTTTGGACCACACGCCTCCATATGACCCCCTTGAACTAACCGCTCCCCCCGCCTTCCCCCACCCAGACCTCACGGCCCCTGTTGAAGGTCAGATGGTGAGTAGACGGCCTGGCGGGGGAACGGGGGGGAGGGGGGGAGACTGCTCTCTGAGCATGCTCTGTGGGATGGAATGCTGTGTGATGGCAGCATGGCCGACGCCCCCATCTGCTGAAGCCCTGTGGCTCTTTTCCATTCAGTCTGGTGCACAGGCAGATGGGTTAACACCCCATACACACACACACGCACGCACGCACACACACACACTCACACACATACGCACACACGCACAGACACACACACACTGTCAGAACAGGCTAATGGAGAAGCCTGCAGCGAGTGTTCTGAGCTCAGACTATGGCCTGCATTTACTGCACTGGTGCATGCTGGGACAGGCGCAGAGGCTTTATTTTTGTAAATTATCCAACGCACTTTCTTTCACTTTCTGTTCCTCCTCCCCACACGCTGGCCGGGTACCTGGGAGGCGTCCCGCCCGGCCACACTATAAACCTGACGCCCTGAAATGAAAACCCAGTGCCAATCCAGTCCGGCCCCGTCAGCCAATCAGACCACAGCAGAGACACGGAACAGACCGGAACAGGCCCCAGGCCTGCCGCCTGGTTTTCTCCTCTGCTTTTTCATATCTCTGTGGTGCGTCTGTGCCGTCATCATTCGCCACTGCTCACACGCTGCAATGCCGCTGCTCCGTTTAACAGTCACTACTGAAATCACTCTTCAAATACCACCTTCATACTGATCTGTAGTTACGGCAATAACTGGAACATTGTTTACATCTGAATCATTGGAGAGCTTAATGAATTACTAGTGCATCCAACTTTTTTTATTACTCATATCATTTGCTAAATAACACCTGTGCCACTTAATATGGAAATATGCCCGCCCATGCCATTTAAGTTATGCATCATAAATCAGCTGGCTGTACGTCCGGCATTTTATTTACATTGCACACAATCTGAAGAATGATGTATCCAAAGCAGTACAGGTTAACAAGATGCATACCGCTGATCCACGAGTAAAATACTCAGCATATCGCTCGGCTTGAGCGATACTTGTACGTGCACATCTCAGATATAAGTGAAGAGATTGCATGGCGGCTGGTTCGCTTGTGGCACCGCCTGTTCCGTTTCTTTCCCTCTCCATTTCGCGGTGTGGACAGGCACGCTTTTGGCTCTGGTCCCCGGCAGAAAGCGCCGTCTATCCTGCTGACGCGCCGGTCGAGACAGGATGTCCCCGAACCGCTGAGCGTTCCCCAAACAACCCCGCCCAAAATTCCCGCCGAACTGGTGTGTGATTTGGCATATGCGGGTGAGAGAGGTAAGGCGGCGCTCCTAAACGTACAGGTGAAAATCAGGCTCTCATTCTTTCGCCGCGATGGACAACTGCCATCATTCCGCCTCCAGGGGATGTACGGTGAACAAAATGGCTGCCGCGCACCGCCCGCACAGGACCAACGCCACCCCCGCCGCTCGCTTTAGAGCACGTCTGAGGTTCCTGAGAGGAAGCTACACGTACGCAAGGCAGCCATGTTTTGTTCTGGTTTTTTTTTTTTGCGCCGGTGTTGCGCGTGTGCTCGCAGACCGGGTCGCACCGCGGCGAGCGGCTCGATTACGTCCGGCTCTCTCCCGCTCTTCAGCGCAGAGGAGAGGATCCGTCACGCGGCACGGGAGACCCCCCGACTGCGCCGCGCCCGCGCCGGTCACGGCTCCCGATATGACTCTGCAGTTTCTGAATCGTTAGGCGCGTCCGTTTCCAGCGATGTGCCCGACTTTCCGAAGAAGCTTTTACGCCTTTGAGCCGCGGCCAAAAGCATTTTACAAAGCTGATAGCAAAGATTACACCGTTTACTGAGAAAAAAAGCCTACATATCTCAGCAGAGCATGAAATAAGCGAGTCGTTGAATAAAGTAAAAAAATAAAGATGGCGTTTTATATTGCTTAGGACAATAAATATACCGGGCAGTTTCATTATAATTTGAAACGGCTTAATTTTATGTTGCGTTTCTCATTAATACATTAAAATACATTGATATGGTTCCTAACCCGTTTATCATCCGTATTCCCTTTAGAATTCTCATCTGGAGTTTGTCAGAAATGGAAATCCATAGGAAAATTGAAATATCTATTTCAGAAGCTGTGAATGGGATGTACCATCGACGTTTTAATGAAAAACATGGCTAAACCACTTTACAAGCCGGAGGGAGGCATGATGACAGGTTTACCCCACCCCCCTCCCCCATTGTGGATGGGAGTGACCATAATCTCAGAGGAACGCTAGTCCCCGCCTACAGAAGGTCAGGCAGATGAGGCCCCCTTGGCTCTGTAATATCACTGACTCCACCCCCCCCCACCCAGAAAGGCCCCTGTGGCTGTGTAATATCACTAACCCCCCCACCCCAGAAAGGCCCCCGTGGCTCTGTAATATCACTGACGCCCCCCACCCCAGAAAGGCCCCCGTGGCTCTGTAATATCACTGACGCCCCCAGGAACACACCCCACCCACTCTGTGCGTGTGAGCAGCTGTTCCCTGAGCTGTCTCCTCGGAGCATCGGGGTTTGATTGTGTAAACTCCAGCTGACATTCAAGGTCAGGCGCATTCATGGATCATCACTTTTTTAAAATTTTTATCTCACTTTACTCAAATTATACATCATAAACCCTAACTGATGATGTCATTGCACCTGTCATAACCAGCCATGACAGACCATCACAGTTTACATATTATTAGTATAGCAAATAAAGTATATTACAAACTTTTCTCAACAGGTTTTTCAAACCATCGCTTGCATACATTGACAGTGTTACAGCAGTTTTTATAAGTTGAAATATGCTGTCATGACAGATGTTATGTCATGTTTATGAATGAGTTAAGTGGAATTTATGGCCTATATTAGTAGTTGAAAAGCCATTGTTTTTTTGGTATTTTTCCTGAGGGAACTGCTGCTGCCAAACTTCAGAGAATTTCCTGGGAAAAAGCAGCACAGATAAAGGCGGAATTCTGTTTCCTGGCTCTCCTTCATAGAAACAAACCCAGCACCTACTTTTAGAGCCGAGCAGAGAAGCATGGAGAGACACTTCCTAAGCGTACACACAGAGATGGACTCTACCTGGTCATGTGACCCGATATGCAGTGCTATGACTGTGTGGCACAGTCACATCCACACGGAATGGAATGGGTACCTAACTATGACTGCAAGTAAATTACTGTGAGCCTGATGGGAATGAATTTCCAATTTACCAAACACAGTGAACTAAAACAAGATACTGCTCAGTATTCGACAAAACATGGCTTTGAGTGTCAAGGCCGGGACAAAAAAAAACAAAATAGAGAATAAAGAGTAGTGATGAATAGAGAAAAGAGAGAGAGAGAGAGAGAAACAAGCTTTCCCAGCACCACAGATAAGTACCAGGTGATATCTCCAGATCAGAACATGATGCCCTGTACTGTAAGCACGCACTTTGGTGGGGTTGTGGGAAAGCGGGGCCTTGGGGGGAAGGAGGGGCTTCGGGCTGGTTGCGCTGGGCAGACAGTTCACAGGCAAGCTGTAACCCCACACGCCCTCGTCACCAGTGATGTCACCCACCAGAGGCTTCCGTGGGTCCCACGGCCCCTGACCAATGAGCAGTCTCCACACCACATGGGTGGGCGGGGTCACAGGGAGTGCAGCGGGGCCATGCGAATCCCAAGGGGTCAGAAAGGGCAGGAAGTATTTTACATTTACATGGAGCTGAAGCCCTTATCCAGAGCTTACACAGCTTACATTCATGCACATACAACCCATTTACACAGCTGGATATTTACTGAAATACTACTCAGGTTAAGTATCTTGTTCAAGAACACAAAGGCAGTGCCCCTCCTGGGAATCGAACCTGCAACCATGGAATTGAAAGCCCAGTTCCCTAATCGATACACTACACTTAGGGAGTACTCCTTCTTGGAGGGGTCCATAACTGTGTGATTCAGCACACAGCATACAGTGAGAAAACATCTAATCTTGATAAACTGAGAGAAAAAAGGGAGAAAGGAAAAATGATGTAATTTTATGGCTCATTTTATGCTTCCTTTATGCTGTTCTCAAGCCACTATATTACACTGTAATCCTAAACCCCTCACACACACACACACACACACACAAACACACACAGATTTATATAGAGGCATGCACACACAGGAGCTTGCATACTCACACATACAAAAAAGCTATTAACTGAATGTGCCTGAAAACTCTGAATTAGCAAAAATTGTGGAAAATGAAAGCTTTCTCTGTGGGTCCCTCTGGAGCACCAGTACAGAAAGCTACAAACCAAGGGGTGGAGCTACACACCGAGTGACAGCCTCTTCGAAGAGACAAGTATCACAGATACACAGAAAAGCATTCCCTAGATAGAGGCATGGTCACAGACCTTGGTACAACATTTTCTTTTTTTTAATTGCTTGTATTTGGGCTGAACTCAGATCGTGCCAAGCATGATAAAACAGTTTTCCATTAATCTTATCCCCTCCAGTGACAAGTTTCTTTCGGTTTGACCCTGAGGCATTCAACTTGAAGTTAATCAAAAAAGCAACCCTGCACCCCGCCCCCTCCCTCCCTCCCTCCCTCACCCCACTTCCCCAAGCCTGTTTGTTAAAATGCAGAGGATTACCAAAAAACGAGTCTGCAGAATCAATATTTGAGTTTTCCAGCCACACAAAATTGGGGCCGCAGCCACTGTGAGATAAGAAAGAGAGAGATAGGCAGGGAGGGAGGGAGGGAGGGAGGGGAAAAAGAGGAAAATAAACAGAGGAGGAACTGCTGACTGCAATCGTTCAAAGGTCGCGGGGCCTGGGTCTGTCATCGAGGACAGGAGAGCAGCAGGGAAGGGGGAGGGGGGAGGGGGCCGGATTGGGGGGGGGGGGGGGGCAGGGTCTCTGCGTTCCCGCAGAAATGGAAAGGTCACAGTTCAAGCCAATGAATCAGACGTGCTGAGCAGAGCTCATTCCAGGCCAGGGCAGTCAGCTGATGTTGGCCGGGGTGGGGGAGCGAGCGTCAGTTTCAGCCCTCTTTGCCCCCCCCGGCTGATTTATGAAAGCGGAGCGGCTGCCAGTTACCGCTACGCGGGGTCCACACGGCCCGGCCGGATGCCCCGCCCCCCCCCGCTTGCTAGCGGGCTCTGTTTAATCTGCTCGTGCCCAGACGACAGCGTTGCGCTGCACAGTCGCCCCTGGCAACCGAGTTATATAAAGCCTGGCAACACGACAGCACTTTCATTGTTGCTGTTTTTTTGTCTGTTGCCCCCTTTCTCCCTCTCAAAGCTATAAATGCATTAACCATTTTAAAGCATTGTTTGTGTCTGTGTTTATATTCACTGTTTGCAGTTTCATTTCTGTTGATCATTGAAATTTCCACCTGTTACTTTTTCAGCAATGGAACGACCTCCGTGGTTAAGAAGTTTTATCAAAACAAAATGGGGATCTGGTCTGTGTGGACTTGGATATGTTGATACTGTTGGGCTTCCTCACTTATATTCAGGGTTGCCATGGGGGGGGGGGGGGGGGGTATTAGGGCAATTTGAAGGGCCCCGACAGACAGGGGGCCTCAAAAATATTAAAACATAGGATTTCTGGGGTGCTGGGGACCAAAGTGACACCTCGTCACTGGCACTGGGACTTCTGCACTTCTATGGACATAGAATTAGAGTCAGACTGCAAACACAAGCTGTAGGTGGGCACTGCTGTAATTAACAAGAATTATGATGTCATCCTTCGTGGAATTCTTTTTTAAAATGCAGCCAAGGTCAGACCTGGTTACTATAGAAGTACATATGCTGATGACTGGTAAATACACAATATCCCCTCCCCTCTGTCCTCTGGGTTGCTATGCAGTAGTCAGACCGTCCATGCGGGTGCAGAGCATGTGGTGGCAGACACACAAACAGACAAGGCAACGCTTGTTACCCAGGAAACCATTTAGAAAGAGTTCAAATGATGCCAAGTTGTGGCTGCCTACGCAATGGTGCAATTGTTCAGAAAATTAAACCTTCAAACATTTCACACAGCTACCAGCTGATATGTGGTAAAGAGCCAAAACATTTTTTTAATTCACATTAAATAATTAGTCACATTAAATAATTATTCACTTTTTTGGAATACTGAAAATTGTATGTGAAATTGTTTATTTTCAAGTATTTGACAGTTCACTCTATCATAAGACTAACCTACGTAGCTACAATAGCTAGACTAACTTACCCTGCTTAGATAGCATAGCTATATAACTTGCCTTATGCATGTCAATGTCAGACTAGTTCATGAACTAAATAATGTAGTTATCCAGCTGCATTTTAAAAAATCTTGAATATTGTCAATCCCTTTCATTTAGGCATTATGTACTGCTTTTCACCACAGATATTCAGCTGGTGCTCCTCTGAAGCATGCAGTGGCAATCTTGGTTTCTTATCACACTGTAGTTCACAGTCAGGCTCACACAGACACTAGTCAGAGGAAGGCGGTTCAACAGGAGCTTGTTGGCATCCAACCAATCAGCAGGGATCACTGATGCACCATGAGCTGATGTCATCCTGGCCAAGTGGAACTCCCCAGTCCCTGGCCACCGTCAGCATTGGCCTGCTTCTGATTCTGGCCTGGTTCAGTACTGAAGGGCCCGTCCATCACTGGCCTGGTTCTGATTCAGTACTGAAGGGCCCGTCCATCACTGACCTGGTTCTGATTCAGTACTGAAGGGCCCGTCCATCACTGGCCTGGTTCTGACTCAGTACTGAAGGGCCTGTCCATCACTGACCTGGTTCTGATTCAGTACTGAAGGGCCTGTCCATCACTGGCCTGGTTCTGATTCAGTACTGAAGGGCCTGTCCATCACTGGCCTGGTTCTGATTCAGTACTGAAGGGCCTGTCCATCACTGGCCAGTTGTAATGGATGTTTGGACGAAGCAGAAACTCCTGGAAGGGACAAAATAATGAAAACTGGATCTGACTGTCTGGGCAAGCTATAAATATATTCCACATTACTCCACTTTAGGGGAATTAGGTCACCATTAACACAAGTCCCTGCTGGCACATGAAGTAATGTTAGCACCCTCAGTGTTATCCTGAACAGCGAGGAACGAAAGCCAGAAAGATCAGCGATGGACAGCTCCAAAAATAATGCGCTTCATCATTTACCCGGGGCGGTGTTTTTATTATTATTTCTGCTTATTCTCAAGGCATTATTAATCTATCAACGGTGACAGGTTAAACGCTGTGAATGGAGCACTGGATTGAGGTGTTGAATCTGCTCTCTGTCTGCGGGGCGAGCTCACTCTTCTGTCAGAGCACGCACTGGCAGTTTACCTCAAGCCTCGAGGGAGCAGGTGGGGAATTCTTGGGTTGTGACATCAGACCGCGATGTTTCTTTTTCTGATGACTCTTTCGCAGCCGCAACACGCGCGGAGAAGCCGTCTCCGCCCCAACCGGTGACACATCTCTGCGAGAAAACGCGCTAGCCTCAGCGCGAACGCGGTTTGCCCTTTATCAGCGCCCGAGTCACTCAGGAACAGGAAGCAAACGACAGTATTAGCACAGGTGTTCAGCAGGACGAACAAAAGTGTTCTTTTGGGGAAGGATGTTTTGTTGTCGCCAGTGCTGTTGCTATCTTGCCTTTTCATAAAACCAGTTACGAATAGCTGCAGTACTTACATGCTTTGGCGATGGCATGTTATATAATCCTCTAAATTATGGGTGTCAAATTCAGAGCTTCGTTCAAATCATTTTTGCTTAGGTTTAATTGGTCAGAAGGCCAATTTAGCACTACAAACATTTACACAATGTCTTTCCAAAAAGAGACAAGGGACAAACACTCCTTGAGAATACGGGATGCATGAAGGCGTGATTTAGTGTTATTTGTACAACTTTGTAAAAATGCCGACTGTGTGAAATGATTGGGTTAATTAAGTTGATTAAGGCTTGGTTAATTAAGGCTGAAATTGGACCAAAGCCAGGCAATACTCAGCTCCAGTCAGGACCTGAGTTCGATAGCGATGCCGAAGAGTTCTGCCCACGCGTGCACACACACACATACACACACAGACACACACGGACAGACAGACACACACACACAGACACTATATGCTGAAGAGGTCTGCCCTGTCCTGGTACTCTCGGTCAAGGACCTGCTAGTGATCTTCTGGGTCCCACGGACGGCTCATTTCCTCCGGAGATCAGCTGGCACGCAGCATGCCCTTTGCTCAGAGCCCCGTGTCGCTTGGTTACAGCACATGGTAACGTGTCAGCTGTGACATCACCCCAGCTCTGCTCACCGTGCAACATCAAGGTGTTTCTCAAAACGGTTTGCAGAACAAAGTCATGCCACTTCGCTTCTTCGCTGAATATGGCAACGGTTAAAACTTAATGACTTCCTGACCTGGCAGAGGGAGCTTGTTCTGACGCAGACGTGATTTCTTGCTAAAAAAGAAAGCTCTTACGAAAAAAACCTTAACATCAGAGGCCATTTCAGGATATTTGAAAGTAGACTGTAGATAGTGAAGTGGTTCTGGCTCTTCACAACCTTTTACATCTATTTCCAATAATGTCAAATCTGGGAGTATTCACAGCAATGTATACAGATCTGTGCTCCTTACTGCAACCTTTGCCTTCTAAAGAAAATTATCTGCATGTCAGTGTCAAGCAACTAGTGTGAAACAGCCTGCACTGCTTTGCATGGAACTGCTAGTGCTAGTGTTGGTGCCGCATGCTTGTTTTTGAAGGTGTCTAGTATTCCTGAATGAGGCCATTTCAACTCAGCTGCATGTGTATGAATTATTCATATTTGCCAATGCACTGCGGGAGCCAATAATCAAAGCCCAGCACCCTTTCACATTCCATGCTGCTCTGGAGTAAACACAGTGAGACCCACAGGGCTTTGCTTCTTCCCTCTTCCCACAGTGCACCTCTGTCCTCATATAAACCCCCTTATTCAGGGACGAGTACAAATAGACATACACACACACCACATACACACACACACACACACCACATAGACACACAAACCACAGACATGCACACACACCACATACACACACACACACCACAGACATGCACAGGTACACACGCACACCACATATACACACACACGTACGCGCACACACACACACCATACACACACGTATGCACGCACGCACGCACACACACAGACACACACATATATATGGACACATACAGCGACATACCCACACACACACATCACACATGCGCACACACACACCACTGCACCTCCTGCCCAACCTTCATTCACCCCTGCATATAACCACGCTGTTGCTTGGCAACCTGGCCCCAGTCTGTAACACGTTACCATGGGAAAAGAATGCACACATGTGGGGTTGCTCTTATGATGCCTGTGAGTGTCATAGGGTATGGATGAGTTCCAGCTCAACCTTTGACCTCCACACTTCCTGAAGCTGAAGCATGATCATTTAACACAAACGAGAAATAGACCTGACCCCAGGCCTGACCAGTTGCACTCAGAGCACTGTGGAATGGGGATCAGACCTAAGATTGATAACAAAAGTGCATATGCAGGGTCTATTACATACTTATGACTCAACATCAGTGGTAGAGGCACAGCTAGCTTAGGGATAACACTCTATAGTCTGAGTAATGTGCCCAGTTCTGGTGAATGAATATTCAGCTACCGCAACAAGGAACTGGTTCACCAGAAACACAGCTTTCATTAAACTATATCCAGAACAGAGCAAGAGATGAATGATTTAAGTCTGCTCTTTCACAAGTGTGCAATAAAACAGGATCCTCTGAACAGTCCTGAAAGTAACATATTGAGTATATTATAGGACGCACAGCCAGTTATCTTATGTTTATACGTATGCACTCACACTGGAACACGCAGGGCTTTCTATGGAAATGAGAGGAGCCACATGGGGGGCTAATGGCGGTGATTCCGGGGGACTCCGCAGGTAAACGCTTTGCTCCAGTTTCCCCTCTTCCCGGCCTCCCTCCGTGTTCATCCGTCAGTTCCACAGCGCTCTCATTCGACCTGCGCTTGCTCAGGACGCACGGGGAACCTGTCACAGGCCCCGCCTCTCCCTCTCTTCACCTCCACAAAAAGCTTGGCCTTTGCGTTACGTTGCCAAGGCGACCCGAATTACTTTCTCTGAGGGATCGATTGAGTCTCGCATCAAATGAAGAGCGCTCTCTGTCTCTCTCTCTCTGCCTCTCTCTCACTCTCTGTCTCTCTCCCTCGCTCTGCTTCCAGTCCACGTCTGCGGCTCTCCTTCCTGCCATGAATTATTCAGCCTCTCGAGCCGTCCTGCTGACAGCGGGGCCTGTGTCTCTCCCGCAGACCGGTGGAGCGGGGGGGTCCGAGGGGGGCCGGGGGGGGGGGCGCACACCGCGCAGGTCCAGGAGCCCCGGCTGCCCCGCCTCCGCCCGTTATTTACCCCAGAACAAACACGGAACGACGGCACGGAAACTGCTCACTGTCTGATCAGCCGCTGCGAAAAAAAATCAGTCGCTGAAAGTTTACACCTTCAGAGGCACTGGAAACAGGACCCCCCCCCCCCCCAAACACAAGGCCTCTCCCCAGGAACACATTTAGTCCTTTTTTTATTATTAGTTAGAAATTTCGCCTTCACAGATTTGTTGACCTTGGCGACAAAGATGGAAACCATGTGCAGGGCAGACCTTGAAGCTATTGGAAGGTCTAGCCCCCTGTACTCGAGAGAAAAATAATCTTACAAGGAAAATTCCTCCCTTTAATAATCTTAAACTAAAAACATTATTTAGCACCACATTAGAGCACAGTCCCTGGCTATATCCCATAACTTCAAGGAGAAAGTCTTTTCTTTTGTGATAATATGCACAATTTCATTATTATTATCATTATTATTATTGCTGTTGTTATTATTATTATTGAGTGAGGACATTCTGCGAAGATGATGTTGTGATTTTGACTGAACTCCAGAGGAATTTGTGGAGGAAAGGTTGCTATTAGTGGGGACCGGAGAAGATAAGGCATTACATTACATTACAGGCATTTAGCAGACGCTCTTATCCAGAGCGACTTACACAACTTTTTTTTACATAGCATTTTACATTGTATCCATTTATACAGCTGGATATATACTGAAGCAATTTCGGTTAAGTACCTTGCTCAAGGGTACAATGGCAGTGTCCTTACCCGGGAATCGAACCTGCTACCTTTCGGTTACAAGCCCAGTTCCTTACCCACCGTGCTACACTGTGCAGGACAGAGCTGCATGGAGATCACCTAATCCAGTTCAGTGCCCCCCTCCACCCCCGGGATTGCACCCCTCCTCAGTGCCCCCCTCACCCCCCCTTCCAGCTGCACGTCAGTGCCCCCCCCCCCCACCCCCCTATCCCATGCCCACGAGGCTGCCTGGAAGCACGGAAACAAGAGATGGGGAGGGGGTGTGGGTGTGTGTGTGTGGGGTCGCTATGGAGACCGCATCGGCGTTAAGCATCGCTGTCACCCGGGACCACGTGCACGCCGTCTCCTCGGGAACGGTGTCAGCCCCTCCCCCCGTGTCCTGGGAACCTCGGGGAGCCTGTGTGTGTGTGCGTGTGTGTAAGCGTGTGTGTGTGTGCGTGTGTGTGTGTAAGCGTGTGTGTGTGTGTGTAAGCGCGCGTGTGTGTGCGTGTGTGTGTAAGCATGTGTGTGTGAGTGTGTAAGCGTGTGTGTGTAAGTGGGTCAGCCCGTCTCCAGGCCCTGTCCAGGCTGTCCTCCCCCTGCAAGCACGCAGGCTTTCAGCCGCAAGCGCCTGGAGAAAGAGCAGGGCGCCGCCTGGGATGTTTTTCACCAGCGGATTAACTCAAATCTCTCTCATGCTTTTGCTCTAAAGCTATAAGAGGCTTGTTGCATCATTGAGGGGCTGGGGGGCTGGGTGAGGGGGGTTGCTGAGCTGATCTAATGCGCAGTACACCCACAATCTTTCCACGAAGTCTTTACCTCACATGAACTGATGCGTGAGCCCCACATGATAACCACTTGAGCTATCTGAGCCCGTTTGAGTAATTCCCTCTATCTGTAATCAAGGAGTCACTCAGTCACTGCACCACAAGGAGTCACTCAGTCACTGCACCACAAGGAGTCGCTCAGTCACTGCACCACAAGGAGTCACTCAGTCACTGCACCACAAGGAGTCACTCAGTCACTGCACCACAACGAGTCACTCAGTCACTGCACCACAAGGAGTCCAAGAAAAAAAAAACATTTCCAGTAACTGAGGAATTCTGCAATCCAAACAAATCAAATCAAATCAGTTTTATTTGTGTAGGGTATTTTTTTTTACAGAATACTGTCACAAAGAAAGAAGAACAAGGGCAAGAAATGGAGCTAAAAGGCCAGAAACCCCAAATAGCAAGCACTGTTTGTTGTGTTCTCATTGCTAGGAGATGAACTATCATGTAGAGTTCAGGGCAGTTGGGTCACGGATGCCGGTGCCATGGAGACACCATAGTGATAGCCCTGGACACCATGTTGGGACGCCGGGGCCCAGCAGCGCTGTTGGGAGGGGTAGACGTGACGCAGGCCGCTCTGGGATACGCCAAAATCCGCGAAAAGCCATTTTTAGCGGTGGATTGATTTTCATTTCGGAGGATGACAAAATGGAGGGAGGGAGGGAGGGAGGGAGGGAGAGAGAGGCCGGAGAGGATAGAGAGAGCTTAGTTTCAGGAGAATCATAAGCTCGCCTGGGAATTAAAAAGCAAAAATAAATTCCATTAATTCCGGGTCATTTGAGTCCCTAGGTGCACAGACCAGTCGAATCGTGCGATCGAGCCTTGACCTTAGCAAGGCAGGTCAGAACAGAGGGTGTGCACATGACGTCACAGCAAGCGGAAGTCACTGCGGTTACGCCCACTGAGTGGCAGAAAGACTACTGAGTGACAGCGTTAGCGTTCAGCTTGAATGCCGCGAAAACACAAAACACACCTAAAATGGGAAAGAGCTGTTGTGCGATTGACTGTACAAACAGATTCAACAATACATCGGAGGTGTGTGTTCGTGTACACAACTAGCCACGGCTGCGTTTAGCAATCAGAGGTCAAGTCGCGTCAGTCTTCACATGGACACACACAGCAACTGCAAGGCTGACCGTAAGGTGTGACGGTCCCAAGTTCCTTCTTTGGTTAAAACCCGTCAACCTTAACACAGCTACACCCAAGCTGGCTCCAGCCAAATCGTTACCTATACGTACAACACAGCAGACCACTCCTAAGAGGCACAACTGATTTACCTTCCGCATAAACACTGATTTATGTGCACTCCCCCCCCCTCCCAATAATCCATCCCCTCAGGTGACTGCACCCCCATTTAGCGCTGCCCGTGGGGGGGTAAAGTCACGCAGGGAGCTGGGGGAGTAAAACCCCTGTGTTTCCTGTTGCAGCTGAGCTACTGAGCATGAGTGGGCTGCACTATAAAAGATGACATTTTACCAGCGGGGTTTGATCCTGTGATCAAGGGCTTTAAAAATAGATATGAAGGGAGGCTTTTTTGCCTTCTCCTTTTTTCCCCTCCCTTGTTCTTTTTAAAGCCTCCGTAAGGGCGCAGGAAGGCGGGGGGGAGAGCGGGGACCCAGCTGGCCTGTGGCGGGGGGGACGGCGGGGCGGGGGCGGGGAGAAGGAGAGGGGAGCGAGGGCGTTCGCGGCAGATGTTTTCGTTTCTGCGATCACGCGGGCGGTTCTCTCGACCCTCCGAAGGCCAGGACCCTGCCTCACTGCGTCACTCAAAATAAATGGGGGGGGGGGGGGTGGGGGAGAGATAAATTGAATTTGGGCATGAGCTCCTGGGTACATGTTTCTCTGTGTTGCATGGAGCCTGGATTGGTGTGTTTGTGGGGGGGGGGGGTGTGGGGGTGGGGGGGAGGGGCCGAGGAGGGATTGCATCATCTGAGGGCTACCCCTGCTTCTGGCCACATTGCAAAACAGGAAACGAGAAAAAAAACGAGTGCACGTTAAAAGGAGGGGGGGGTGGGAGGTGGCGGGGGGGGGGGGGCAGCGTCTTTCATTTAGCATTCCAGAGTCTAATTATCCACAGGAAATATGTTCCTTCCATTTCCCCCTGCAGGACTTTGCCCTGATTTGGAGATATTCATGGACCGCTGCATGCTGGGTGAAAGTTCCTTTGAAAAAACTGTTTACGCTCAGTGCTTCACATGTTCCACACACCTCCTCTTTCACGCCAGAAATGCAAAGCATCTTTAAAATGTGTGAACTGGCACACACGACGCCTGCGAGCGGTCACACTCAGGAGATAAGCCCGTCTGGTATTTCCTCTGTGACGAACGGCGACGCAAAAACGCCAATCCTTTTCCCACGATGCTTTGCTGCTCACGAGCAGAGCGGGGCCCGAAGGCCACGGTCGCCTGTTTGTAGTCACATGCGCTCGGGGTCGCCGCCCCCTCCTGCTGGTCTGGTCCAGTCACCTCCGTCAGGCAGGTTTAGGTTCCTGACACGTGGCGGGTTGGGCGTGGCTGCCTCCCCGCCAGGTCTTACTCAGGGATTAACAAGAGAGGAGTTTCAGTGGAATATGCGGTGGGTGGGAGGGTCTTAAACAGGATATTAGCCCTTACCTTGGTGCAGGAGCTGAGCCTCTATGTTTGCTCCCCTCTCCCCACAGTGTAAGAATCTCCTCCACTCCACACCCTCCGCACCTGGCCAGCCCTGCCTCTCCGGTCTGCTGCTTACCCATTACTGACTCCATATTTATTCCCTCTCTCTGAGAATCAGACCGAGGGGAAATAACGACCCAGGAAAAATAGCTTTTTAAAAATAGCTTTAAAAAAATATGTCTGGGTCTTGGCTGAGTGAAGCCCCTGGAGGCCTGGCTGACTGCTACAGCAGAGGTGCAGCGAGCAGCACAGCCCTGCGGGCCACGCCTGTTCAGTGCAGGCAGGCCGCTGCTCAGAGAGTCTGTAAAGCAGGCAGGCAGGCCGCTGCTCAGAGAGTCTGTAAAGCAGGCAGGCCGCTGCTCAGAGAGTCTGTAAAGCAGGCAGGCCGCTGCTCAGAGAGTCTGTAAAGCAGGCAGGCAGGCCGCTGCTCAGAGAGTCTGTAAAGCAGGCAGGCCGCTGCTCAGAGAGTCTGTAAAGCAGGCAGGCAGGCCGCTGCTCAGAGAGTCTGTAAAGCAGGCAGGCCGCTGCTCAGAGAGTCTGTAAAGCAGGCAGGCAGGCCGCTGCTCAGAGAGTCTGTAAAGCAGGCAGGCAGGCCGCTGCTCAGAGAGTCTGTAAGGCAGGCAGGCCGCTGCTCAGAGAGTCTGTAAAGCAGGCAGGCCGCTGCTCAGAGAGTCTGTAAAGCAGGCAGGCCGCTGCTCAGAGAGTCTGTAAAGCAGGCAGGCCGCTGCTCAGAGAGTCTGTAAAGCAGGCAGGCCGCTGCTCAGAGAGTCTGTAAAGCAGGCAGGTAGGCTGCTCAGAGAGTCTGTAAAGCAGGCAGGCCGCTGCTCAGAGAGTCTGTAAAGCAGGCAGGCAGGCCGCTGCTCAGAGAGTCTGTAAAGCAGGCAGGCCGCTGCTCAGAGAGTCTGTAAAGCAGGCAGGCCGCTGCTCAGAGAGTCTGTAAAGCAGGCAGGCCGCTGCTCAGAGAGTCTGTAAAGCAGGCAGGCCGCTGCTCAGAGAGTCTGTAAAGCAGGCAGGCCGCTGCTCAGAGAGTCTGTAAAGCAGGCAGGCCGCTGCTCAGAGAGTCTGTAAAGCAGGCAGGCCGCTGCTCAGAGAGTCCGTAAAGCAGGCAGGCCGCTGCTCAGAGTCCGTAAAGCAGGCAGGCAGGCCGCTGCTCAGAGAGTCTGTAAAGCAGGCAGGCAGGCCGCTGCTCAGAGAGTCTGTAAAGCAGGCAGGCAGGCCGCTGCTCAGAGAGTCTGTAAAGCAGGCAGGCCGCTGCTCAGAGAGTCTGTAAAGCAGGCAGGCAGGCCGCTGCTCAGAGAGTCTGTAAAGCAGGCAGGCCGCTGCTCAGAGAGTCTGTAAAGCAGGCAGGCAGGCCGCTGCTCAGAGAGTCTGTAAAGCAGGCAGGCAGGCCGCTGCTCAGAGAGTCTGTAAGGCAGGCAGGCCGCTGCTCAGAGAGTCTGTAAAGCAGGCAGGCCGCTGCTCAGAGAGTCTGTAAAGCAGGCAGGCCGCTGCTCAGAGAGTCTGTAAAGCAGGCAGGCCGCTGCTCAGAGAGTCTGTAAAGCAGGCAGGCCGCTGCTCAGAGAGTCTGTAAAGCAGGCAGGCCGCTGCTCAGAGAGTCTGTAAAGCAGGCAGGTAGGCTGCTCAGAGAGTCTGTAAAGCAGGCAGGCCGCTGCTCAGAGAGTCTGTAAAGCAGGCAGGCAGGCCGCTGCTCAGAGAGTCTGTAAAGCAGGCAGGCCGCTGCTCAGAGAGTCTGTAAAGCAGGCAGGCCGCTGCTCAGAGAGTCTGTAAAGCAGGCAGGCCGCTGCTCAGAGAGTCTGTAAAGCAGGCAGGCCGCTGCTCAGAGAGTCTGTAAAGCAGGCAGGCCGCTGCTCAGAGAGTCTGTAAAGCAGGCAGGCCGCTGCTCAGAGAGTCTGTAAAGCAGGCAGGCCGCTGCTCAGAGAGTCCGTAAAGCAGGCAGGCCGCTGCTCAGAGTCCGTAAAGCAGGCAGGCAGGCCGCTGCTCAGAGAGTCTGTAAAGCAGGCAGGCAGGCCGCTGCTCAGAGAGTCCGCAAAGCAGGCAGGCAGCTGCTCAGAGCAGCAGATCTCTCCTTTATTCACGTCCATCCTCTGCTCCCAGCGTCCCAGGACGACACGCCCCCCCCAGTCCTGTATTTTTGACTGTTTTGTTTTTAAAGCCCAGCATGGCCGTGTTTTTCCGTCCCCGATAAAGCACATGCTGTACTGATGACTTGGCAAAACACCACAGCAGCTGACTTCGGTTTCATCATTGTTCCAGCGGGGCGCGCCTCGTCCTCTTTCCCCCTCTCCGGGCAGCGCCGACTCGGAAACCATGGCGACGTGGCAACCTGACAGGGCGCAGTTATCAATCTGATACGGAAAAAGAAGAAAAACAACAGCGGATGGAGGGGGCTACTCGCAACACTAAATGTTTTTTCGGTTATGCAAGTCCCACGGGGGGTCTGTCTGTGGGAAGGGGTTAACGGCGTGCGGTTGTTTTGCAGGAACGAGCCGAGGGCTGGCCTCTTTCCGTCACGCGAGTCTGCGGGGGGTTGTGTGTGTGGGGGGGGGGGGCGTGGCCCTGGGGAGAAGAGGTGGGCCGGCCTTCTGGAATGGCGGCGTCACCGTGGGAGATGGGCAAAGGGGGCGGGGCTGGGAGTGAGCACGTTATGGTGCGGGGGGTTACAGGGGAAGCAGATGATACAGCAGGCCGAGTCACAGCAGAGAATGGTAAATGCTAAACGGTGAATGGTAAACGGTAAATGGATGTTTCTGAGTTACAGCACATCACAAGTACAGCAGACTCTTGCTGGACCTGTACGTGATGGCTTTGGGGTTGGGGGGAACTTGCCCCCCCCCTCCATTGCTCAGATTCTTTTGAAAAAGTTAAATGGGTCACCTGCACAAAGTTTGTTAAGCTGGGTGCGCTCGGACAACTTTATTTTTAGGCTGTGCCTCTGACTTTCTTTTATCATTTTTTTTGCAACTCATGCAATGGTGTCTCAGATTGCGTAAGAAATTAAATATCTTGACTACAACCCTGGCATCAGTATATAACCCTGGCATCAGCATACATGATGGCCTCTTCTTCTCCCAGTGTTGGTACAGAACTTACTACTGAGCAGCAGACTTTCCAGACTTATCACTTCAGTATTTTTGTTCGCTTATCAAATCTGAAGGCCATAAAGAGACTCTGCATTTCATAAAGACAAACCACACTGAGTTCCCCACTGAACACTCCAAGACAGGAAAGCACCATGGCCTACACACCTGTGTTGGGTTGAGAAGGAAAAATTCACCACTGTCTTGTAATCAACAGTGAATCCAGTAAAGAAAACACTTCAGGCCAAATCCAACTAGAGTCTTTATTTTGGCAGAGAAAGTACACCTGCTGACAAAGTCAACACCGTACTAATAAAGCATAATATTCACGGCAATCCTTAATCCCCTCCCAGAGGAACTATGCAACCATGTTTGTGTGTCATTCGGACAAAAAGTTAAACTCATTTTCCCACTGTCCAGCGGCATACTCCTTTTTTGATTTTAGTGTAGTGTACTGATGCCTGACTCACACGGTTACTCAACCAGCCCTTTATCGGCAAGGAAATAACATGCAGTGTTGAATAGGACAGAACGCACAATTTTATATAACCGGTAAAATGCAACCTTGATATAGATAAAAGCATGTTAACCCTTTGTAAATATTGTAGCTGGTGTTGGTGGGCGGTGGGAGTCTTTTTTAATTCCATTTTCTCGAAGTAGCGCTGACCTCTGCCGAGCACTGCTAAACCAATACCAGCTGCACAGGCTAATTGCTAACAGCGTGGATTTAATGACCATTATATGCACCAGAGCTAGTGTTTAAAAGCCCTACGGTGGACTACAGTGCAGAGCATGAGTTTGAGCCACGCAAGGCAGCAGCGACATACTATTGCTGGTTTGACTTTTTTTCTTTCCAACGGTAGACGAACCGCATGAGTCATCTGTCATGAATAACATTGTACCCAACAGCTAAATATACAGCAGCATAATTTCACCTTTCACAAAGTGATTGGCCCTTTGCACGTATGACTCGCGGTACTGTTGTACACTGATGTAACCTTGGAATCAAATCCCTGTGTTAGATATTTCACCTGGTTACACAACAAACAACAAACTGAAATTGGCAGGTGCAACTAAAAGAGAAAACCTATTTACCACAGACCACGTCCGGGAGAGTCCGTTTCGGATTCAAACGGAATGCATAACCTCCTGTGGTGTTCTGATCGCTCTTTTGTGAAATGTTGTCCTTGTTCCCGGTGACTCTACACTGTTAGGTTCACAACAGTGTGTCTTGAGAAAGAGCGGACTGCTGCGCTCTGTACCGCATAATGGCACCAGAGCTCCCCCAAATGTAAAACAGCGAGATTGCAGGCTGGCCCGGCCAACGTCCCCACTCTCCTCCAGTCATCAGCGGATGGAGGGAATTTGGCTGGAACCCTGAGGCTTAATTCGTACCTCCCGACCACTGCTGGGGCCCTTTTCCAGTCTTGCGAGGTGCATCGTATACGGTACGGTTGAAGCACTTTCCAAAATATCTGAGATTTCAGTGATTCAGTGGGGGCTCCAGACGCTTGGTTTCCTTGGCAACAGGTAGCATGTTACCTTGAACTCAGTTTTTCTAGTACAGAAACATCGATTATTTCCCTTCTACTAATGTTTCAATCATCTCTGCTGCCTCAGGGAACAGCCTCTTAATGTGCTGTTCCGCTTGTAATAAAATAAATATATATCATATTTATTATATATATATATATATATATATATATATATATATATATATATATATAAAACCTGTCTTGCTGTCATGCTGTAAACTGGCTCAAATTCAATTCTGATATCAAAGCAGTCTCGGTTTCATTCTATTGTTCAGACAGGTATATGGGCTGGTAAACATAGCACACATAACAACTACATCAGGTGGCTATGACTCACTCAGTCATTTCACCATTCCTCATGAATGTCAATGAGGGAAATGAGAGACAAGACAATGAATGTCATTGTCTTATCTCTCATTTCCCTCATTGATACCATGCTACCAAGGCTTATTTCCTGGCTAGTTGTTGCATTAGTTCTGAGAGGCAACCAATAAGCTGGCAGCAGTGAGATTTCATTGGTTGTGGAGTTGTGGCTAAAAGTGGAGAGATTTCACCGGGCTGTAGAGTTACGTGGCTGAAGGTAGAGATATTTCATTGGCTGTGTTCTGTGGAGTTATGTAGCTGTATGTAGAGAGATTTCATTGGCTGTGGAGTTGCGTGGCTGAAGGTAGAGGGATTGCATTGGCTGTGGAGTTATGTAGCTGTAGTTGGAGATGTTATGTGGCTGACGGTTGTGAGATTCCATTGCTGTAGCACTGTGAGGACATTTGATTGATTGCTGCATGGTCAGTCTCAGTCAGTGGCCTACAGTGACCCCAAAGTCATAAGTGTGTTTTTGAGTGTGTGCAGCTGCAGAAGGGGTGGTGGGGGGGGGGGGGGGGTGAGACAGTGAGCGACCTGAACAAGGGGGCATTATTCACCAGAGGCGTGCAGTTTGGGTCCTGGCGAAGGGACAGCTCCGAGCAGCGAGCAGAGGCCTCTGCCTGACCCTAACTCAGCCCCCCCCCCCCCATTTTTCATGCCCCCTTTCATGCAGCACCCTGTGGATCCCAATCCCTGTGAACCACAGTGGCCTCCACAACGTGTTTCTCCGGGGAAAAGAGAAGAAAGACAGAAAAAACAGCAGTACTGACTAAGGAGCAGTGGAAGGAGCGCATGAGTTCATGGAAAATACCGTCTGCTGTTTTGCTTCCATTCGACTCTTCTGGGCCCCAGTTCACTTCATCTTTATGGTTTATTCCTGTTGCAGAAAATACTTTCCAGTTCCTGTGTCCTGGCAGCCCCAGCGTCAGACCCAAACACTGCCCCCCAGACATCTCCCACCACACCCCCTCCCCGCCAAAAAAAAAGGCTGCATGCAGGGATACAAATGACCCAACCCTTCATCTGTTTTCCAGTAGGAAGCCTGCAGTCCTACCCCAGTGCAGGGCTGTTTTGCAGCACATGACTTCTTCAGTGTACCCTCCTGCTCTTATTTACTTCCATGTCACACATCTTATACTCCTCACCGGTACGAGGAGTCGGTTACGATACGGAGACTCCGTCGCATGGCTGATCTGCTCCAAAGCCAGGGCACGCTCGACAGTGCACTCCGCATGCGCCAGTCTCACTCCGGGGATGGATGCCAGGGACGTTGCCATGGTGTCCTTCATTGGCTCGAAACCATGGCAACCGTGCCTGCGGAATCCTAGGGGGAAGCTACGAGTGAGCCGCAGTGACTGCGGGGGGGGGGGGGGGGGGGGGGGGGGGGCAGACGGCACGTCACCATGCTGGTTTGCGGAAACGATGCACAGTCAGCAGACAATGCAGGAAATCATATCCTGCGAGCTGTGAATGCAGTGTTGTGATCTGGGGAGGTTGCACGCTAAAGATCCAGTATATAGGCCACGATATGCTACGTGTGCTATCTTTAAACAGACACAGGTTGGTTTTCCGTGAAACGTGAGTATGCGAGACTAATGTGCTGGCAATTTGAGAGCGTTTGTGACTAATAACTGAATTTCCCAGTCCTGTCTCTTAATACTGATTGTCTGTTCCTCCACCGGGGAAAGACTCCCATTCCACTCGGCTCGGCTGTAAGAACAAAACGCAGCTGCCACATTGCAAACCACAGACCACATACAGAGATCTAATTCTGGAGGCCTTCATGGTTTTCCTCAACTGTTTACACACAGGAACAGGTCCTCTAGACATAACGATTAAAAGCTGAAGCTCACGTGTTAAACCACTCAAATATTTTGCCAAAACTGTGAGCATATTATGAATCGCACTCAGACTGCAGTTCAAGTTCATGCTTTTGAAAGTACTTCACAAGTATCTCCGAGGCTCAAACACAGTTTAGCTAAACCTCTTGCACTCACTTGGAAAAATACTTCTGAAAATATCTAAACACAACTGGCAATATCAATAACAATTTTTCTTATTTTATGACCTAAGAAGAAAAAAACGTTTCTGACAGGTTTATTGTTAGAAGTATTTCTTACTCCAATTATTTGTAAATACTGTAGCATATGGAATATTATTTTGAACAACTGGCAAATTTTTACAACAGCAATAATAATAAGGCCATTTTAGTGCATATACACTGATGCATTCCAAAGATATGCCAGGGAATATATATATTTTTAAATCTTTTGTCCAGTCAGCACCGAAAACCAGAGACCCTTGTTGAATTGTAGTCGGGAATGTGGGGACAGGATTTTCTTCTCTGTATTTTGAAGTGACTCCAAAGTTTGGGGAAGGAGGACACAGTGGGGCCGTTCCACCATGCAGTGCGCGTAGCCCACAGTCAGCTGTCACAGCTGATTCTTTTTAAACGCCAGGTCAGATCCTCCCATAGCAGAACAGGGTAGTATTTCACGAAGCAGGATCACTGAGTTAGCTGGATAACTGCGCTGAGAAGAATCTGGAACAGCTCTTAAAACTTCGGTCCATGTTCCAGATTTGGGAAGGTTCCGGGTTTTACTTGGTGCCATTGCCCAGCTGACTCTTTATCTTTAGCTAGCAGCTTTATCTCTGCATCTGTGTCCCAGTTGCGGCTAAGCTAATGCAGGATTTCTGACTTGCCACTAAGACTCACTGATTCTCTCTGCTCTGCTCAGAACCCGGTCCTCTATCCACACAGCTGCCCAAGGCTTTGAGAAGAGCGGCCGAGGTGGGAGGAGCTTAAGACAGAGCCTTCACCTGGGGGCCGTGGTGGGAGGAGCTTGAGACAGAGCCTTCACCTGGGGGCCGTGGTGGGAGGAGCTTAAGACAGAGCCTTCACCTGGGGGCCGTGGTGGGAGGAGCTTAAGACAGAGCCTTCACCTGGGAGCCGTGGTGGGAGGAGCTTGAGACAGAGCCTTCACCTGGGGGCCGTGGTGGGAGGAGCTTAAGACAGAGCCTTCACCTGGGGGCCGTGGTGGGAGGAGCTTGAGACAGAGCCTTCACCTGGGGGCCGTGGTGGGAGGAGCTTAAGACAGAGCCTTCACCTGGGTGCTAAATAAAGGCTAATTAAAGGCAGTTAACCACTGCAGGCTTGTCCCCAGCCTCTAAAGCCGCGTTTCCACCGCAGGAACTTTACCCCGGAACTAGGAACCTTTTGAGGAACTCAGTGCGTTTCCACCGCAGGAACTAGGGTCTAAATTTAGTTCCGGGGGCTTTATTTTACCCTCAAAAAGTTCCTGCTCGGGGGGTAGTACTTTCCGAAAGTACAGGAACCTTTTGGGTGGAGCTTGCAGCGCTGAACATTTCTGATTGGTCGAGTACTCGCAGAATTTTTTTTGTGTTTATTTTCAACCGCCATGTTTAAAAATATGCAGCCGCAAACCGATTTATTTTCATAATAGCTTCATATCAAACTTGTATGTTATGCGGCGCAGTAGCCTAGTTTTGGTTATAGCCTGCCAACGTCTTTGAATTATAACGTGTGCTCTTCTGTTCTTTTCTTGCTTTAGTATTCGTTTTATAAAATGCTAAGCATTCGTGCTGGGACAGCATATTACGTACCAAAACATTCAAACGGATTAATTCGGTTGCTGAATATTTTCTTCCGGATTTTCTTTGTTAGCCCGTTGTAATTGACTCAAAACGTTTGATACAGTTATGTGAGGTATGCGGTAGTTCTGCGTAATTCACATTGGTGATACAGTAAAAGCAAACTGGAAATCACCTTCCGCACTTTTTGTCATGGTAAAATAACAGGTTAATTCTAGTAGTCGTCCCTTTAGATTTTTCAGACTGCCGTGATTTTACTCTGCCATTCTTCAATTCCACAAAAAGACCAGGAAGACTATGGGCTAATTTATGGTGCATGGTTCGCATCTGGAGGGCACACTTCGCTGCTCGGCTAGCAGTAACTTCGAAGGAAAGCAAACGGTGGCTGTACCACTGCTAATTAAAATTTTCACGCAAGTCCGAGTTTTCGTTCTATTCTTGTCATTTTGCGATTAGCCTATATGGAATTGACGATGAGAAAGTAATAAAACAGCAAATTGTTTACAACGTGTGCATGTTTTCTGCTGTTGTTGCCAGTTATACTGGAAATGTGAATGCATTCTGTCGCCTCGGATGACATGAAGACATGAAAGTGAATGTTCGCATAAAAACATAATGTGTTTGAGAGGATATATAAAACAGTTACAATCTGACTATCGGCCTGTTATATCCTATTTGTTGCATAACGACGGTCCAAGGTCAACTACCAACGACAGTTTTGCTTGACAACGGTAAAATATGCCCAAACGGCTGCAGAAGAATATTTCAATTCCAGGTGATTAAATCGATAAAAATCAATAAATACAAAAGTAACCATATATAGTCATTGTTGGTAACCCGTTGTATATAAGTGGAATAAACCCCTCCGGGCTGTCCCGGTTATTAGAAAATAATGTAGGCTACTTCGGTGGTAGTATGGGGTTACAGAAGAAATCATAGGACAGATGGGCCGACGACAACTTCGCTTTTTCATACGTCAGTGGGATAATTTGCCTAATCTTCGCGGAACTTTAGACCGCGGTGGAAACGCAGGCAACCATTGTTTGAAGGAACCTTTTAAGCCGCGTTTCCACCAAATTACCCGGAACTTTTAGTCCCAGGAACTACTTTTCCAGGAACTAAAAGGTTCCTTCAAACAATGGTTGCCTGCGTTTCCACCGGGGTCTAAAGTTCCGCGAAGATTAGGCAAATTAGTTCGCTGACGTGTAAAATAGCGACGTTGTCGTCGGTCCATCTGTCCTATGATTTATTCTGTAACCCCATACTACCACCGAAGTAGCCTACATTATTTTCTAATAACCGGGACAGCCCGGAGGGGTTTATTCCACTTATATACAACGGGTTACCAACAATGACTATATATGGTTACTTTTGTATTTATTGATTTTTTTATCAATTTAATCACCTGGAATTGAAATATTCTTCTGCAGCCGTTTGGGCATATTTTACCGTTGTCAAGCAAAACTGTCGTTGGTAGTTGAACTTGGACCGTTGTTATGCAACAAAAAGGATATAACAGGCCAATAGTCAGATTGTAACTGTTTTATATATCCTCTCAAGCACATTCATTATGTTTTTATGCGAACATTCACTTTCATGTCTTGACATCCGAAGCGACAGAATGCATTCACATTTCCAATATAACTGGCAACAACAGCAGAAAACATGCACACGTTGTAAACAATTTGCTGTTTGATTACTTTCTCATTGTCAATTCCATATAGGCTAATCGCAAAATTACAAGAATAGAACGAAAACTCGGACTTGCGTGAAAATTTAAATTAGCAGTGGTACAGCCACCGTTTGCTTTCCTTCGAAGTTACTGCTAGCCGAGCAGCGAAGTGTGCCCTCCAGATGCGAACCATGCACCACAAATTAGTCCATAGTCTTCCTGGTCTTTTTGTGGAATTGAAGAATGGCAGAGTAAAATTACGGCAGTCAGAAAAAGCTAAAGCGACGATTACTAGAATTAACCTGTTATTTTTCTCTGACAAAAAGTACGGAAGGTGATTTCCAGTTTGCTTTTACTGTATCAACAATGTGAATTACGCAGAACTACCGCATACCTCACATAACTGTATCAAACGTTTTGAGTCAATTACAACGGACTAACAAAAAATCCGGAAGAAAATATTCAGCAACCGAATTAATCCGTTTGAATGTTTTGGTAGGTAATATGCTGTCCCAGCACGAATGCTTAGCATTTTATAAAACGAATACTAAAGCAAGAAAAGAACAGAAGAGCACACGTTATAATTCCAAGACGTTGGCAGGCTATAACTAAAACTAGGCTACTGCGCCGCATAACATACAAGTTTGATTTGAAGTTATTATGAAAATAAATTGGTTTGCGGCTGCATATTTTCAAACATGGCGGTTGAAAATAAATACAAAAAAATGCTGCGTGTACTCGACCAATCAGAAATGTTCAGCGCTGCAAGCTCCACCCAAAAGGTTCCTGTACTTTCGGAAAGTACTACCCCCCGAGCAGGAACCTTTTGGAGGTAAAATAAAGCCCCCGGAACTAAATTTAGACCCTAGTTCCTGCGGTGGAAACGCACGTAGTTCCTCAAAAGGTTCCTAGTTCCGGGGTAAAGTTCCTGCGGTGGAAACGCGCCTTTAGTTCCTGGAAAAGTAGTTCCTGGGACTAAAAGTTCCGGGTAATTTGGTGGAAACGCGGCTTAAGATAACTAAAGTGTATAAACCTGGCACAGCCCTGCCTGTGGTAAACATTGTACATTCAAGCTGTTTCTCTCCAGGCCAAATGCAAAAAAAAAT
Source organism: Anguilla pacifica (assembly GCA_039654925.1). Classification (NCBI taxonomy): domain Eukaryota; kingdom Metazoa; phylum Chordata; class Actinopteri; order Anguilliformes; family Anguillidae; genus Anguilla; species Anguilla pacifica. The sequence goes on from CM077301.1 coordinate 27,125,864, forward strand.
AAAAAATAAAAGAATGTAGCAGACATAAACACAAATAATCCTTTAGATACCCATTTCAGCACACAATAGTTGTTTTACAACCGCTGCGTGAAACGTTCAAAAATGAGAACAATCCTCATTCTGTGGCGGTTAGCGATGATTTGTAAGTTCCAGGGCTTGTTGAACTCGCACTTGAACCGAAAGGCCTGGAAAAATGAGGGCGCAGACGAAACTGCCACACAGCACGTTTCCGCGCCAAACCAGGCAGCGCTGGCTCCCAGGCGCGGGGCTGCCGATGGTCCCGCTCCACGAAGAAACCGAGCCGAGAGCCGTCGGCGGGCCCTCAGTCCGGTTTTTATTTATTTCCAGTGGAACGGCTGCGCGGCTACGCCGAGCCTGTCTCCGGCGCGCCGCTCTGGCCAGAAACCCCGGCTAGCAGCAACGGCGGGGAGCCCAGAGAGCGCTGGTCAGCGGGCCCCGCCGCGGGCTCCTGGAACACGCTCTGGCGCGCGGCCGTCCGCTGCTCCCGCGCGCTTCGGCCGGAGGTGAGCGAGGCGGACGAGCGGCTCCCACTTCGCCTGATTGCTAACACATGTGGGGCTGGCCCCGCCTGCCAAAAAAGTCAGTGGAACCTGTCTAAAATTTACAATGCAGTGAGGTACCGGCCGGAGGAAGCGCTTCCAGACGTTTCGTGCCCTGATTTCAAACATAATGCATCACCTGAGCTCAAGACTGCAGATTCTACCAGGTGTGGCCTTGGGGACAGACGGCAGCACAAAGTAAAATCTGATCAGGACAACAAAGAATGTCGTCGACGGCAGCTAGGGCATTTGCCGTTGAAGTGAAAAATTATTTAACTTTTTACCACGATATTCAATGGAATTCCAAGCCGGATATGACACAACACAACACATGGAAAACGAGAAATTAACTTCAACGACAAGTACCGTCTGCCGCTGCCATGGACGGCATTCCTTGCCCCTAATCATGCCCCTCACCGTTATACTTGTCCACTACGGTTTGCCATCTACCATGATCCGTGTGAACGCAGCATTAGTAGTTCTTCATCTTCACCCAATGTTAAAGTATTTATTTCCTGCAAAGTGATCATCCAAGGTAACAGTACCCCCATCCACAGAGCATGAGTTGCTCAATGGGGTGAGGAGGTTGACATACATATGTAGATATGAAACCTAAACCTGGCTGAGCATATGATTTCCAGTAGCAGGAGTTGAGTGACTTTCGCCTGGAAGAGTGGTGTCAGCACCAGAAGAGTTCCACATACTGGTTGCCCCTACGTCCTGAACCATACAAGCAGTACTGGCCACGTGTGGTGGCCTAATACTCTGGTCTACTGACTGTGTATTGGTTTCAATTTTTTGTTCACTTCCAATAATCTGGTATCCTCTAGTTCTAAAACATTTTCCATATATCTCTACTGCCATCTGGCGGTGATGTGGCACACATGCAGATTATTCCCAATGAAGGATTGCTCCAGTGTTGCAAAGTATTTTACAGATGTCCTGAATTATGTATTAGGTCTCGGATGTTATTTATGTCTAGAATGTATGTCCTCACCAGGAGACAAATTTCCAAAAAAAAAAAATGGATGATAAAGTCTAATCAGATTAGTACAAAAAAATAAAATAAAAATCTAACGCTCAAAACCAAGTGTGGCACAGTGCTGCAGCGAATAGCACTGTTGCCTCACAGCAAGAAGACACCGATTTGGAGTCCTGACCGAGGGCCTTTCTGTGTAGCGTTTGCACTGTCTGTCAGATAATGACCGACAGTAATATTCCAGCACTGTCACATGCTGCAGATTCCTTCCTCTCGTCCAGCCTAGGCCATTACAGCAGCCAATCGCTTTCACAAGGGATCAGTTTAGTCAGGTAATCGCCACAGTCTAATGCCTACAGTGACCCCGAGAGGATTCAGATGGTACTGCACGGTGATTGTGGGTCATGTGCCCTAGTTGTAGACTAACTGCTGTTCCTAATTATAATTTAATGAGTCGGAAAGTCCTTGCACGTCCTGAAGGGCTCCATTATGACTCTGTGATTACTGTATATGCAGGAATATCAGCTGCCTCTCCGTTTCATACAGCATATAAACAGCTAATTGGGAAAATGACAAATCAAGTTAAGGACTATTATCCAGAAGACTGCATTCAAATGTCGTTCATAGTCTCTATTATGTGCTATTGTGATATTTAACACCCTACTCTACGTGTGCAGAGTTGGATTGATTTTTTTTAAACTTTCATTTTACGAATGTAAATACTACACTCATGTTACATAAAAGGTACTTTTTAGTCAATATCAATAAAACGGTCATGTGCTCTGCGTGTTTTAGTGCCTCAATTCCCATCAGTGCTACTGAGTCACGTGTTGGGCTTTAGGGCATACACTGAACAGTACAGAAAACAGCCTTTTTAGCATCATGCCCTGCTGTGATAAAAGTCAGGTACAGAGTCTTGCATAGTACCACATTTCAGCCCACACCACAAAAAAAGCTCAGAAAAGGAGTGTGTGGACAGGCAGATATGGTGTGCAAACACAGCACTGGGTTGATGTCCCAGATCAATGGGCCTCATTCACAAAATGGGTAAGATCACATTTGATCATAAACTGCGTGTAAGAGCGTTTCAAGGAACAATTTCAGCATTCATCTTTTTTTTTTCTTATTTATATTCGCTCTTTTCCAATCACAAGAACAGGATTGCGTATAAAATCTAGTCAGCAATCGTGCGCAAAAACGTGCACGAAGGTCTGCACGTGTCATGAACACCATTTCGGTTTTTCCAAGGACGATTTTTAAGAACGAAAGTAAGAGTAATTTAAGAAAAAGCTTTGTGAGTGAGGCCCAACGAGCTTGCAGGAATCTCAGCCTCACACTCACACGCGTGCACGCACGCCAAAATCCACACCCGGGCAGGAGGTAAGAACCTGGCTGCACGCCTAAGAACCCGGTGAAACTCTGTGAGGAAAGAGACCGCCTTTGCTCCAGACTCACGAGTCAGCAGCAGAGTCAACACAGCGACGGCACGAGGTCCAGCCCAAACAGGCAGAGGAGTATCAGCTCACGCTGCATTCCACCGGAATGCCTTCGCAGAGCCAGGCGTGGGTCTCCAAAGCGCTTTAAAATGAAAAAGAGGTGACTCACCTCCAGCTCCCTCTCCCCCTTCAGGCAGAAACACGCAGTAAAAGCCTGTGGTCTATGGCCAATGAGGCCTCCCTAAGACTCCATAACAGGTAGCCTTTCAGAACAAGCCTACAGTGCCGTGAAAAAGTATTTGCCCCCTTCCTGATTTCCTCTATTACTGCACATTTGTCACACTGAATGGTCTCAGAGCTTTAGGAAAAAATTAATTTTAGGCAACGGGAACCCGAGTAAACACAAAACACGTTTTTAAAATTATTTGAATTTAATGAAAAAATGCATCATCCATGCCAATACTATTCCACAGCACTGTATATAACATCTAGGTACTAAGTGCTGACCCTTACAATCTCACGATAAAGCAAAAAGCCACAAACAGGCTTGCATCCTACTTCACAAGTTTCATACACACATTATTGTAATGGCACAGATCAAAGACTTTCAATGTCAGAATTAAGAAAAAAAAAAAAAAAAAAAGTATGGTTTTAAATGCATAAAAATATCTCAGCAAAATGCTCTTCTCTGTAAATCTTACCTTTTCATGAATGAGTTTAAGGATGCAGAAAGCTGACTGAAGGGATGTCATTCTTCATTCCTTCACGGTGCTCGGATTCGGGTGCAAGCTCCGGGTTTACAGTGGAACCCCCCCCACGCATCACACCCGTTACCAGGGGCGTCGACAGCGACATCACGCTTTCCCTTGGAAGCAGAGCGTGTGTAAACCTCTCCTTACAGCAGAACACCCACAGCGATATGGCTCAGCAGACTATATTTAGTTTGCATTTCACAAAATTATAGAGAAATAAATGCAATTTTTTAAATGTTTTATTTTAACTTTAATTGGGAGTTCTGTCCAAATATGGGACAGGTTAGACACTCATTTGGACAGGCGCACGAGTTTGCGGTTTTTTCCCAGCTTATCTGCGAGTAGGTTTTCACATTTGACGTGCCCATTACAAACCCTTCCCTTCCAGGACATGAACATCAAGGACTCATGGACGCAGCATCGTTGACATAACCTCAGACGAAGCGGAAGGGGGGGGTGGTGTCAAAATAAACAAAGACGGACTAAAACAGTTGGATGAGGGGATAGAAAATGGGGGTGTGGAAGTACAGTTCAGAAACTCTCTTGCGGCTTTTGACGCCTGGAGTCCGTGGGGGGGCGGGGCTTTGGAGAGGGGCGGAGTCGGTGGACGGTGAAGGTTGGGAGCCAGTGGCCGGCTCCGCCCTCTTACTCGATGTCGTCTTCAGCCAAGCTCTGCGCAGTGACGATCCGCTGCAAAACCAGAGACGGGTGTGACATCACAATATAATCACAACATGTGTGATGCGCACAAACTTCATTCGTTATTATACATGCCAAGAACTAAGACCTTAGACATGAAGGAAGAGCAGCCAACTACCAACACTGACCCTTTCAAAAAATCTCAATTAATGTCCAAGAGGTAGGGTCTCCAAGAGCCACTGTAATAAGACCCTCAACTTATATAATTCAGGGTCTTGTTACTCGTATGTGTGTGTGTATCTGTGTGCGTGTGTGTGTGTGCGTGCGCGTTCATATAACTTTTATAACCCTAGGTTTGTTTCTATAGCACTCCCTGTCCCAGATGCTAAGGTCAGCAAACAAAGGGAATTTACAAGAATACATTATTAAACATTATGTATTATTTTGAAGGGAATGTAAACATTTTAATGCGTACACACTGCACTGCCACATCAAATCTCACACTTCCCCTCCACAGAATCGCAGAGGTGGGTGCCTCTAGTAAACTAACAAATTAAAAAACTAAAATATCAAACGACAGAGGCCACATAACGGATACTGCCTGCGATCGGTAGACTGATTCCAGTGGTATTAGGAAAAGAAGCCAAGAATGACTTTCTCCATCCTATTATAATAGATCTCTAGTTCATAAACTGCAGGAGGCTGGAAGTTGAGAAGCTCGTAAAGGACACGCTGTACCGATATTAGCTTGACATCATAAAAAAACCTGGCATTAATCTCCATGGCGATGGGATTATCAGACTGCCACGTCAGGGCAGCCAGGAAAATCCACTCTATTACCGTCGTGCAGACAGGGCTCCAAGGTCATTAAATGCAAGTCACCAGACTTGATTGAAAAAAAATCCATCTAGCAATTTTCCAAAGTACAAAATGACTGAATAATGGTGTACCTCTGAAGAAAGAGGTCAGGAGACGTGAAGCCAGCAGTTCTACCTTTCTGTGCAGCTTAAGGCCTCCGCTTCACTGGTACATGGTCAAAGCAGGCTCTTTAATCCTCTAAAGTGCTCCAGTCTCCTCTGAGCAGACCGGTACCCTCTGGAGTCCTCAGGGATTATCCATTCCCCTCAGTACAATTTTGAATTTTAGACTCACCGAATTTGAAGGGAGAAATGGTGTGTATTAGCAGGAACTGCAGCCAAGAAGTACCGATAAAATAAGTATCACTCATTCACCGAGTGACCGCTGCCTGTTGGTAGCATGCTAACGTGCTAACGGAAAGACCTGGAACGGCTTGAACAGTTATGCCTTGGCGATACCAGTGGCTAGCTCCGGCTAGCACTGCTTGCACATGCCCCCCTTGGGCTCTGGCTCACCTGGCTGATGGTGGGGAGCTTGGTTAGAAGCATCTGGAACACGGGCGCGGGGAGGGTCTGCTGCAGCACCTGCAGCAGCTGCTGCGGCTGGCCACACACCGCGATGGCGTTGGTCAGGTGATCCACTCCCTTCGCGAAGTCGCCTGAGGAGGGGGGACAAAGGAGGCTGATTCAGTCCTGCGGCCATCAAAAGAACTCTATCTCTTCTGAGGTTCAGACTATTTGCCATTGAGAACTACGACTGAACGAGAGTGAATTATCTGAAAACAAAATTCTCCTTCACAAAATGCATCAGAGTATGAAAATATAATTAAGCAACGTGTATGATGTCTGCACGCAGAAACAGAGTTATGGAGGGAGAAAACCTTGATGTGAAATAAAACACAGAAACACACAAGCCCCATAAAGGAAAACACGATTGTCCAAGAAACAAATTGGCAAAGAGCCACTTGAACAAGACCCTTCACTTTGGATATTTCAAGGTTTGTTATTGCATCCTTCCTTGTCCCAGAAGCTACGATCAGCAACTGGGGGGTTTATAAGAATGCACAATCAAGACTGTTTTCCAAGTCACATAATCAAACTCGGATTTGTCAAAGGTCCCATTGTAGGGCAAAGGGACATGACCCAATACCATCCTGTTGCACCTACACAGCTCATGGTGAAAGACTCAGCCAACATGGACTGCAACTCACCTTGTGCCAGCAGCTCCTCGCCCAGCTGAATCTCCTCCAGGAAGAACTTCTGCACGGCCTCAGCGTCCTTCAAGTCCGGCAGCTGGAACCCAACAAACCACAAACTCTGCATGGGCCGAGACGTGCCACGCCCATTTTACTTGCCCTGCCCCTTCCACCAGCAACACAAGGCCTCTGTGGTGATTCTGACAGAAGGTGGTTTGCCTTAAGGAGGTATGTGTTTTTGCACTTTGGTCTTTTGAAACCACACTGTTTGAAACATGAACATAATCAAAGCTGGTGGTCCAATATCATCCAGCAGCCAAAGTACATTTTCCAAGTGGGTTTTTGACCGTGCTTCATATAACCGTGTTAGCATATGCTAACCATGAACTGGAGACCACAGCCACATACACAGCGAGATCAAACATTAAGGTGCTATATTAATTTTAATGGCTGGTAAACTTTCTGTCTGGCACCAATATGCTATACTGTTCCAGTCTGTGCTAAACCAGTTTTGGGTTAAGAGTAAAAGCCCCTTACCTATCAAAGTCAGGACTAGAAATTGTAAATACTTTACCTTCGAAAAAAGTAGAAAACATGTATGCCATCTTAGTAAATAAAGAAACATCTGAACCTAACATGAAGGCAGTAATGAAATAAGTTACAAAAAGAACTAAGATCTCAAATTTAAGACGTGTAGAGACTGCTTACGCTGTGAAGAGAATTCTTAAGTTGTAAATTCTGCCCTTGTTTTTACAGAGAATGCATCAAATCTTTCCTACCTTGGCCAGTCCAGATTTCTCCTTGGCTGCCCTCTGCTTCCTTCTCCCTGGTGAGCAATAAATGAACATTTGTGAAAGTGTACAACTTCTTCCATTGACTGGAACAGTATCGCATCTGCACAGATATTTCTTTTCAGCCAAGTTGCCTGATGTGTTATTCAAATTTAAGTTAATTTCGAAGTGGAACTGCTTCTAGGTTAAGAGGAGCGACATTAATCTACCTGACGAACTCAGTGATGTGGGAGGTGCAGATTTGCCTGAAGGTAAGCAGTCGACGAGAATCAAAGAAATCTTTGCAGAGACACCTGTAGTAATGAACTTACATAAAATGAATACTATCTAGCTAGAAGATAGCCATGTGATAGACATATTGTGGATATCTAGCTGCCAACTTAACTTGTTCTTTAAATTTGCATAGAGCGCTATCGAGTCACTTCTTTCCCATAGTCTAGTATATATATTTTTTTTTACACTGCAAGTTCGCTACCGTCAGTGAATGTACACGTGACAGGTATTTCTTCCTCAGCTAGCTCGATAGAAAGTGGCCCTTTCGGATTTAAACTGAATTGACTGGACCCTGATAAAATGGCTAGAATACTAACGTATCGTTACTTAGTTTTCCTTCTACGAATCTAGTTCGTAGCTAACATTACCGAGCTACATCAGACGACTCCCTGTCCAGAAAGCATCGGGGGCATGCGTAATCGGTAAAGACACAACGGCCTTGTAGGAAGTTAAGTTCAAGGTCCTCTTTTTAGTTTCAACGGCCACCAAAATAAGCCAGCAACACTTACGTTCCCGGAGCCTTTTTTTGAAGTTCGGGTCACTCCTCCGTTTCCTGTCGAAGTAAATGCAGTAGCCGATGAACAGAGCCCCGCAGACCCCGGCAGCAATCGCGCTCGTTTTACCGCCCATCATATCCAGGGAGCGTCAAGTTGCCTTTCTGTGGCCCTAAATTAGAATGCTAGTTACGAAAAATCAGAACAAATGCACAGCATTAAATTATAAAAAACCGAGATTTTATTACCGTAACCTGGCCAGTCTGAACACCCAACCTGGTGGTCACATCCCTTTCCGTTGGCAATAAGGACCCATTCTTCTTGTACCGATTGTGCTGCCCCGACAGGTCGCCTGATTGATAATACTTGGTAAACACGGTGGCTAGAATACATTTTATAGTACTTGCCTAAAACTATGCCATCGTATCTTAATATGTCCTTAAAATGTACTAATAATAAACGCGAATAAATTACAATTCATAATTTTCTTCAAACATTTGAGAGGCGTGTTTCAGGTAGCTGAAAGCACGCAATAGAATAGACGTTAACGGCGCAGTCGCTATAGAGACAGTGTCACGTAATGAAGGCCACGCCTACGATTTTGGAAAACTATCTTTTACTAGTGCCCACCTGCAGCATAAGAATCCTTCTCATCTTCTCTCCGTAGAGTTATTATTAGCAGTGGGTTAATTTACAGTATTGTGAAAATGCCGAAAAGTTGTTGCGTGGTAGGCTATAGAAATGACAAGGCCAAGAACCCAGATCTGAAGTTCTATGTGCTCCCGTGCAAAAAGAACGAGTCAATGAGAAGAAAGTGCATTCAGACCATTAGACGTGAGGGGAAAGGTGGAAATTATGTGGGATCCTGAATCAAGGCATATCTGCGCCATTTGTAGAAAGGTATATCATCTTCCGTGAAATTAATCACCGTTTCTGACTCAGCCTCTTTCAGCTAATTAAAGTTACAAGTAGCCTACTTACCGGTGACAAAACTTAAAATCAGGGTTGTTGGTTATGTGTACAGTCCACCACACAACTTTTCAACAAGGGCCACCAGAGGGCAGGTCTATACATTAGTCTGAGTGAAGTTTGTATGCTGAGCAAACTTCACTTATTTTAGCAAGTGCTTGCTTTTTTGTTTAAAGATGGAGAAATTTTAACTATGTAAAATTCAGTTTCCTTTAGCAATATAGTAAATTTAGGCTTTCAGTTTTTTATCTTTAATAAATTAGCAAAAATTTCCGAAGACCCGTTTTCGCTTTGTCATTATGAGGTGTTGTGTGTCGATTGCTGAGAATAAAAAACGAATTTAATCAATTTTAGAATAAGGCTGTAACGTAAAATGTGGAAAAAGTGAAGGGGTCTTTTTTTTCTTCCTGTTCCTACTGCAAGTCGTGAAATGCTAACGCATTAGGATTAGACTACATTTCTGAACAGCAATGTTAAAAAACACAATACACATTTGAACTTAGTATAGATCATACGGCATGTATTTCATAGATTTGGTCCTCTCGTGTGAATATGTTTCGCAGCGAGATTTGAGGATCGTCTCACTTGCTGGAATGTCTCATATATGGATCAGGGCTACCAGGCTGATCACAAGCCAAACTAATGTGAGCCAGAACCTATGATGTACTGTGGCATAAAGGAAATCAGCAACTTGTGTCCCCAACAGTTTATTCAAGAAAACTATAAAACTACTGGCCTCTTATAAAGCCTTGAAAAAGAAATGAAATATAAATTTGGATGTTTCCGATCAGAAAGTATTCCAGCCATTTCAACACAAGTGAGTGTTTGTGTTGTGATTCTTGGTTGGTAGAATCAACTTGAACAAGTTATTTAGTCCCCATCTAGCTCAGATTATTTAGTCCCCCATTTAGTTTATGCCCCATCTGTCTGTTCCTCACACTTTTGCAAGTTACACTTGTAAGAGAAGGGCATTTGCTGAATGAATGTAATGTAAAGCCGAAAAAAACAACAACTTTTGGATAATGACCAAAACAAGGTAACCTGGTAGTCAGGTTTATTCACACATAAACCATGTGAAATCAGGAGGACTAACTATTCAGTGAACTGGCAGAAAAAGCTCAAGCTGGCTGTGCTGGTATTGATCCGTTTGCAGGGCCAAATTCCTGTCCAGCAGAGGACCTGCTCCAGAAGTTCCTGTCGCACAGCTTCGAACAGAACACTCAGCAAGCTACATTGCATGGATGCTAGGGAAACTTTCAATGCTGCAAACTACCAAACTACACTATGTTAAAATGATAGGAGTTTGCTTCTTATAGCCAGCATATTTTAGTAATAATCCAATAGGCGTAACTGCAAAAAATGATGTTATGGTATATCTTGTTTTCCTAGAGCATTAAATGGTAAATGGTAAATGGACTGCATTTATATAGCGCTTTTATCCAAAGCGCTTTACAATTGATGCCTCTCATTTGCCAGAGCAGTTAGGGGTTAGGTGTCTTGCTCAAGGACACTTCGACATGCCCAGGGCGGGGTTTGAACCGGCAACCCTCCGACTGCCAGACAATCGGTCTTACCTCCTGAGCTATGTCGCCCCTAAATTAATTAAACACATTGAATACAAGTATGTTGGATGCTGTTGGTGATGCACCAGTCCATGATTTAAACCCTGGTCTTAACACTTAACACACAATCAAGTATTCTACACCACATTTCTGAACATCAAAAGATGACAAAAAAATCTTCACAAACTATGGTATTTATTTCAAACAGGCTTCTTTTTGCTTACATTTGTACAATAAATTACACAATGTCCATCCTCTGAAGAATCTAATAAATACTTTTAGAGCTTTCTTAAGCTTTGTCCCCCCCCATCCCCTCTCTCTGAACATTTTTGTAAAGAGTCATAAAACTTTACAGCCCAATGTACAAGTGTGTAAATACTTTTTATCCCAACGGTTTAACACAAAAAAATAAATCTGCTCATACAAGCAGCACAAACAAAAACCGAAGCTGATTTTGCTAGAAAAAGTACGAAAAAGGGGAAAAATTAAAACCGTCCCGCATGAGAACAGCAAAACCAGGGAGAAAAAAAAAGAAAGAAAAAAAAGACATGCACTTGCTCTTCTGAAGATGTGCACAGAAGCTACAGATAAAATGGTAAAACGGTATGTACAGAATTAACAGTGCAAGATATTAAATAGCTTTACCCCAAACACACTTCTTAATATACAAATGTATTACAAAGGCATACAATTACATACAAGTGCTGAATAGAACAGGGCTTCAGAACAGGTTTATCTTACAACTGTTTATACAAAGACAGAAGAGCCTGTCGCTCCATTCAGAATAGCACACAGAGACTTCTCGTCTGTGCTCTAATAAATGCAGATTCGCAACATTATAACCCTTTATTTTGTACAGGAACAAAAGAAACGGGAGGAGGGGTGGGAAGGAGGTGCCTGGGAGGTCAAGAGTCAAGATGGTGTTTTGTGAGAGCTGTGGGCCGTCTTTAAAATAACACCGTTGTTTACTGAACTAGGGCTGACGCACGCGCACTCAAACACGCACGCACGCACGCACGCACGCACGCACAAAGGACCGATGTAAACTTCTTAACCGTGCCGTTTCTCTGCAGTAGGACTTGTTGGAAGTGCTGGTTGGTGTCGCCCTTACAGGAGACAGACAGACAGACAGACAGGCTTTTCTTGTGATCGAGTGAATGGTTACACAGAAATCTGCAGCCACATCTGGGTACAGTAGAATTTGGAGGAGATAAATGTGGGGGCGGGCTGCCACACATACACGCTGGCTATTTTTTTTTTTTTTTAAAGACACGCCCTTTTCATGATGTTAAAAGCACACCCCACCCCGTCGTGAGGGTTTGCAGTGACCTCCGGAAGGACAGTTATGGCTGTAAAAACGGATAAAACAGCAGGTCCATTTTTAACCTTGAACAAGGGAATTCATGAAATTTCACCTAAAAAAAACCCTGTAACATCGAGAAGACGTGAAGAAATAACTGGCCGTCGAACAGAACATTTAATCAACGCTCTTTTAACATTCTACTGCCTCATTATTTAAAAATGATTCTCTTGGTATATTCATAAAATACGTTTGATCATGGCCACCAACAAAAAAAAAAAAAAAAAATTTTTTTTATATTGTCAAGTGCATGTCTCTCCTCATTACGTTGTACAATCGCCCTTTTAAGGGTCAATTTCATCATAAATGCATGAATATTTCAAACTTGTTTAAATACAAATCAGCATCTGTTTTTGTAATACATTTGGAACAGCCCTTTACACTTCTGCAGTCTTCACACACTGGTGTTCAGCGTTTTTGTAAACAAGAAGTGAAGAGAACCTCTGTAACTGCAGGACTGGCAGGGCTAGGCCGCACGCGCTCAGATGTGGCCAAATGCTTGCACTGCATTGTGGGTATTTAAGAGTGCCCAAAGAGAAATTACAAGGCACTGCAGAATCGCTTTCGACTTAATGTTTTTTGTCAGTAAACTTTTTCTGAGGAACAGGCTTCTCGGTACACCGGCCCCTTCGAGCAGGAAGAGAATGGCGCTAATGTTGCTGCTGCAAGGTTTCTGTGGGTCTAAGAAAAACACAGGGCCCGACCACAGTGTGCAGGGACCACCGCTCAACAGGGGAGGGGCTCGGGGGAAGCGGAGAGACCGGGGGGTGGAATCGTCACCATTAACGCTGCTTTCTGAAGCGATGTTGCATTTGATTTTCTGTTCCCTCATGATGCACATTTGGGGTGTACTTTCAGTGAGTAGAAAAGTGCCCACCGTATAGCTGAAGGCAACTTGAATTCAATCCCGTCTGAATCCCAAAACTAACACAATCAAATTGGAAATAATTATTGCTTGAAGAAAACAACTTCAAAAATCTGTTAAACATCAACAGAACAAGGTTCATTGTACTTTTTTTATACACCCCCATTTAAAAAAGTGCACTTAAGTGCAGTTAGCTTGCCGAGAAAACAGTTGTCATTAGAAAATAGTGCTTAATTCAGTTTTTCTTACAGGTTTGTTTGTGCCTCTAGTATGTAGAGTAGACATTTTGTGTTTTAAAGTCCAAGTCTCAAAATGTCCAAATATTGCCTTGGAAAAGAAGATTTTTAAGTGACCAAGAACAAATCTAATTTTGCTGTAACTTCAATTGGAATACTAGCAAGTGGTAAAATTCTCCTTTTGGGGAAAAGGAAAAAAAAAACATTAATGAATAAAGGGTAGCCTTATCTGATTATCTGTCACACACAGTGAGCAAACCCTGCTCTGGAGCAGGATGTGGCTAGCCTACTGTAATACTGCTAACTAGCTAGCTGGTGCAGCAAACAAGTAAACGCAGGTGGTGTCTGATGACTGAGGGCACGACGACTTCTCAACGCTTGGGGAAATACAGAGACGAGATACGCTAGCCAAGTACTGCACTGAGTCACAACGCTGGTTAAAAATACATAAGCAACATTTGTAATGTTTCCTGAATATGAATAAATATTAGGTACATAAAACTGTCTTTTCAGCTATTTCACACAGCTGGATATCTTACCAAGGAGATGTCACACAAACAGGGAATTCAGCTACAGTATGTGCATGTCTGACTGTGGGTGGATATCACCCATTTTTAAAATGGTTTACAGGCTACACTTCATTTTCAACCCCTCCCCCCCCCTCTCGGTTATGTTACCATGTCAACTGAGCGTTCAGCTCAAAGGAATATTTGGTGAGACTTGGACTTTAAAAGGAGCAGGGGTCTGGGAGCAAAGGGTGGGGGCGGAGCCAGGGCCCCGGGGGCGGGGTTGCGCGGACGCTGGCTAAGTGCAGAGTGCTTTGGGCCGCTGGGCGTCCTGTCACCTGCACTCCACAGACACCCCAGAGTTCTGAGAGGACCCCGAGACGGTGGGTTCCGCCAGGGTCAGCATGACCGCCGCTGTGAGAGAGCTGGAGGACGGGGAGGAGGAGGAGGAGGAGGAGGAGGAAGAGGAGGCTGCGACCGTACCTGTGAGAGGGGAAACAGTTACATCACCGCGTGAACCGCTGTCGCCACTATTCACACGGTTTCTCCTCAAATCAGAAGCAGATTTTCCATTATATTTCAATATCACTCTAAAAACAGATTTGTGATTTAAGGGATTTATGATTTAATTTTGGCACTGACTATTTCACCATTCTATTTCTGGTGAAATAGTGAGTGCTACTTTGAGCTATAGGGACACTTTGGCAAGGTAAACATAATTTGAAGCAGCATTATAAAAGATAAATACACATCTTACTTTATATTTACCAATGCCATTCGGTTGTAGAAATAATGTACACACCAGTGATCCAATCCAATTAGTTAACATTACCATTACTGTTCATGCTATTGCTAGCTGTGATATTGACTGACATGGTGAGAAAGACGTTGGCCTTTAAAAACTTTAAAGGCCTTTAAAATTTGACTTTTCAAGGACAACGTAATAACTGATCACTCTTTATGACTTTATAAAATGAATACATTTTCGAGGGTTTTCAAGGACACGCCAATCGCTCTCACCACGTAACCCTGGATACACAGTGAATTGTGGGTCGATACGAGTACGAAATGCAGTAATTAAAATGGCGGTAAGAGGAACGGCGGACGGGAGACTCACTTTCCCGCTCTTTTTTCTTCATGCGCTTCCGCCTGCGGTCTATGGAGGCCACCTCCGACTTGAGCGAGAGGTAGTGGTTGCGAATGTCCTGGAGCTTCTCCTGCAGGAAGGAGATCCGCTCCAAGCTGGTCATCTTCTCCAGGTCGGCTGCGGGGCACGAGACATTGTCAGAGACATTACACAACAGGCCTTTAGCAGACGCTCTTATCCAGAGCGACTTACACAACGTTTGCATCCATTTATACAGCAGGATATATACTGAAGCAATGCAGGCTGAGTACCTTTCTCAAGGGTGCAAGGCAGTGTTCTGCTTGGGAATCGATCCGGTGACCGTTAGGTTACAAGTCCAGCTGCTTACCCATAATACCACACTGCTACTCCACGCTAAAGCACAGCTGTTCCGAGCGCGGGCTAAACGCAGCTGTGTGGGCGGGCGGCTGAGCTTTCCGAACTTCAGGCAAAATTCGCCAAGTTCTCCCTTCAACCCCGGTGGCGTAAACTAGCCAAATTTAGGTGCTCCTTCCACTCAGAGCACCTTGCAGACCTGTAGCCGGGTTTGGGCACTGGGCTCTGGACCTTACGTTCAGCGTACGGTGTAAAGGTTTTTGACTGACGGGATGAGACGCGAGGAGAGAGGGTGCGGAGGGCGTGAACGGGACACTCACACATCTGAAAGCTCCACTTGTAGACGCGCGGCGTGCGGCCCTGGTGCTCCGCGTCCCCGTGCTTGTGGTACCGGTGACCAGCAGGGGGCGTCCTGCCGGGGCACTTGGGCGCGGCGGTGGTCTTGGGGGCGGGGGATTTGGCAGTGTTCTCGCTGGTGGAGTGGTCCTCGCTGTCGCTGCTGTGGGCTACGGGAAAGGGAGCAAGCGCAGAGTCACACGGGCGGGCCAGAACCAGAACCAGAACCAGAACCAGAACCAGGAACCAGAACCAGAACCAGGAACCAGGAACCAGAACCAGAACCAGGAACCAGAACCAGAACCAGAACCAGAACCAGGAACCAGAACCAGGAACCAGAACCAGAACCAGAACCAGAACCAGAACCAGGAACCAGGAACCAGAAACCACATTTCAGCATGCTCATCTCAACAGCCCCCCCCCTGCCCCTGCCAATCCCCACCCTGACGCGTCCCAGACCGCATCTCTACCTGACCCTAGATTGCATCCGAAACTCGGACATGCGGCCAAGCCAAACGCGTGATTTAGAGATCGGTCTAAGAGTGCTCTCGACACACTTAGCGTACGGCGAAGAGGAATGTGTCTTGGAAAGATGCCTGGGCTGAACAGTAATAAGGTGGTTGTAAAACATTCCGCGCGATTATGCAGCTCTTTCTAACCGATGCCTGCTAATCTCCTGCCACGTACTAGAGGAAGAAGAACAAGCGCCGGATGCTATGCGCTCACGATAAATCCCGTTGGTTCTGAAAGAGAACCAGTTTAAACCGAAATTCGTGGGACCGTTTCAAATCAAACCTCATAAAGAGGGGAGCTGATTATAATTGCGACTGCAGGAAGCGTTACGCGGTGGAATATGAATTAGCGGAAACCCCGCTGGGAAGCGGGGAGGGAGTTGGACGGCCTCGCGTACCCATTTTCCGGCTCTTTTTGGGGGGAGTGCCTGAGTTCTTGTGGCTCCGTTTGTGTTTCTTTGAAGCTCCACCCCCCTGGGAGTCCTTCTGCTGCTTCTGATTGGCCAGCGCTGCGTGAGAGGCGAGCGAAACACAGGTCAGCACAAACACACCCCGTCTCAGCTGTGAGAACTCGCACAGAGCTGCTACAGTGTGGGATTCAGCTCTTAACCTTCAGCTTCCTTTCTGCAAAAAACTCTCCATACGTAACAATACAAAAACTCTCTATATGTTACAATACAAAATCCCTCTATATGTTACAATACAAAAAGTCTCTATACGTTACAATACAAAAACTCTCTATATGTTACAATACAAAAACCCTCTATATGTTACAATACAAAAAGTCTCTATACGTTACAATACAAAAACTCTCTATATGTTACAATACAAAATCCCTCTATATGTTACAATACAAAAAGTCTCTATACGTTACAATACAAAAACTCTCTATATGTTACAGTACAAAAACCCTATATATGTTACAATACAAAAAGTCTCTATACGTTACAATACAAAAACTCTCTATATGTTACAATACAAAAACCCTCTATATGTTACAATACAAAAAGTCTCTATACGTTACAATACAAAAACTCTCCATACATAATAATACAAAAACTATCCATATGTATCAATACAAAAAACTCTCCATATGTTACAATAAAAAACTCTCCATATGTAACAACACAAAAACTCTCCAACAACATCCCTTCATTTAGGCCTCCCCTTGAAAATGGATATCCCTGAACAATCTGTTTTCTTTATACAAGGGGTCCCTGACACAGGGTCTGCTGGTTTTTATTTTCACTTTAAGAGCAACCAATTGAGTCCCAGGAAACCAGACGAAGCGAGCTGAATGATTAATCAAGGCAGCTGAGTACACAGCGTTAAATAGTAACACAGTTTAGCGGAACCTGTGGCTCTCCAGGGCCAGGGTTTGGGACTGGGCCGTCACCCCCCCAGCTCCGCCCCCCCGGGACTCTGGCCACACCCACCTGCGGCTCGGGCCCTCTGCTGGCCGTCGTGCTGGCTGCTGCAGCTGCTGTTGCAGGAGAGGCTGCCGTCGAAGGCCATGGAGGGGGACCCAGGCCTGTCCTCCTGGGGGAGCTCTCCCCCCAGGCTCTCCACCTCCACCGTGCTGCTGTCCGTCTCGCTGCGCCCCCCCATGCTCTCCTCCAGCGGGGGGCCCGGGACGCGGGGGGAGGCCTCGGGGGCGGGGTCCAGCGAGGGCGGGGGAGGGGCCGGGGGCGGGGCGGGGCTCAGAGTCCGGCGGGGGCTGCCGGCCTGGGCGGCCGGGGACTCGGGGGTGGTGGGGGGCGTGTTGAGGACCGAGTTGCTGCCGCTGCTGGGGGACCCCCGGGTTTTGTGGGGCTCTGGGGTCCCCCGGCCCGCCTCGCCGTCCCGTGCCGGGTCGCCCGCCCGCGGGTCCTCGGCCGGAGACACGGCGGGCGGGGGGGAGTTGGCCGCCTCCGTGTCGGAGTCGGAGAAGAGCTCCTTGAGCGTCTTTTTGGGCCACTGGGCCTGGATGCTGGACCACACATCCTTCTGGCCCTTCCCCCGTCCGCCGGCCGACCTCTCGTCCCCGCCCAGCGCCAGCTTGGGCCGCTTTTCGGGGACCTCCCAGAAAGCCGAGGACCGACCCCCCTTCGTCTTCTCCTTCAGCCCGTTGTACTTCTTGGAGGGGGTGCCCTTGGCTTTGCCGCGCCGCCCTCCCGCCTCGGGGCCGGGCTCTGCGGGCCCCTCCCCCTCGTCCTCCGAGCTGCTGCTGCCGCTCGTCTCCCCCCGCGGCCCCGCGCTTCTCTCCTCCGGCCTCTGGGGGGAGCCGTGGGGCAGCCAGTCGGCGGTCCTGCCGCTCCTGGGCCTGCTCCGGGACGCTCCCTTCGGAGGGCGCTGCCCGGGGGCCTCCGCTTTGCGCCTTCTGCTGGCACCCTCCCCCTGGGGCTCCGGGGGGCCCCTGCGCTTCCCGGGCTCCGTGCCCTCCTGGCCGTCGGGCCCCAGGGCCCGCTCGCCTCCGGGCCCCCCAGGTCCCCCCCTGCACCCCCCCGGCAGGCCCCTGGTGCCCTCCCAGTGCTCCGGAACACGGGGCCCCTCCGGCAGACCCGCCCTTCTGCGGTCGCCGTGGGAACCCAGTTGCTCATCTTCCTCCTGGTCACCTTCACAGTCATCCTCCTCCTCATGTTCGCTCTCATCAGTTGAGCTCTCTGAGGCTGGAAAACAGAAATGTGTTGGGGTTCAACCGTAACACAACAGGGCTTACAATATACTTCCATCCAACCCAACCTTAACATTGCAACAGCCAAGGTTCACAGTACATTTACTGTCAGCCCAGCATAAAACTGCAACAGCCAGGGTACATTTTGTCAAATGATGTGAAACACTCAGTATGACAAATATAGATAATAATAGAGAAAATCAGGAAGGGGGCAAATACTTCTTCACAAGACTGCATTACACTACAACAGCCAGGGTTTCCACAAACTGCTCCAAACATAAAGGAAAGTTTCAGTGGTTGCAGTCACTTGAACATTGTAACAGTTAATGGTGCCTGAACCCCTTAAACCCATTATTTTAACTGCAACCATATGAATTCTAAACCCAAAACGAGAACGATCAGAAGGTTTTTATTGAGAGGCAACGTCTTAAATTTCACAACAACCAAATCTCAATTTTCCCTTGCCACACCGGGTCCTAAACATCATGTTTATTCTGTTCACTTTAAGTTTAAATGTGAAGCAGCTTTTTTTCCTTCTCAGAGCAGACGGGGGGCGTGAAATAACGCACATCTACGAAAAGTCTGGAGCCGGCGACCTCGCCGCTTTCTGCAGCGTCGGTTTGCGGGACGAGCACCCGACCGGAAGGGGGGGCGGGGGGATTTGGGGAGTCCGCATCTGTCCCGGGACAGATGGAGAGCACTTCCACCTCCCGCGGCCCGCGGGAGAAGCTCTCGCCAACGCCCGGCTCTTTTCGGGGAGCTTCCGTTGGGGCGGGGCGACGGCGGTCTCGATCGCCAGGGCGTTCCCGCGGTGACCGACGGCTCGGCTTTGCTGACGCTGCGAACGTCCGGGTCTCGAAATCAGCGTGAGGGAAACGGAGACCGTTCTACCTGCCGGCCAGCCTGCGGGCCCCGATTACTGACTGGACAAAATAACCCCCAGAATGCAATCAGGTGGGAGACTCCGGTGGAGGGAAGGACTGCACAACCACAGCAGAGGTCTTACAGAGCTGTTCCCCTAATGGCTCCAGCAGCGGCGGGCGGGGCACCTGGTCCAAAAAAAAACTAAAAGGCTGCCTCACGGGATGGTGTCCTGGAGAAAGGACGGTCGCTCGGCACATCGACAGAGGGAAACCGGCCGCCTCACGCTACGCACCAGGAGAACAAGAAGGCGCTTTGAAAACCAGAGCAAGATCAGCCTCACGGAGGAGGAGGAAGGGGAGGAGGAGGAGGAGGAGGAGAAGGCAGCGGTCAGATCGCCGAGGTTACCTTGCAAGCCGTTCAGAATGGACGTGATCTCGATGGACTTGGCGGCCGGGTGTTTGGGCCCTTTGTCGTTGTGCTCGTCCAGCAGGGAGAAGCCGTCGTGGGGCGGGCCGGACTTGGCGGAGCGGTGGATTCGGTGGTTTTTGGAAGGGGGGAGGTCCTCCCTGTCCGTCAGCCTCTCTAGCCTGTCCTTTTCCCTTTCCGTTTTGTTCTGCCGAATGGAACACAAACAAACAAACAAACAAACAAACAAACAAACAAACAAACAAATAAATAATCATGGTGCTGACCAAACGGGTGTAATAAACTCGACAGGATGCAGTCGTGTTAAAACCACATCTTCTGTTCACATGCGTCCTCCTCTCCTTCAAACAGACGTGCGGTCGGAAGTCAAAGTCTGGATTAACGCAGAGTCCAGGGCCAGGACGCGCTCACCTTTATTTTCTTGCGATGCTTCACTTTGGGGACGTTTTTATTCGCCGGCCGCACGATCTTATCCGCTTTAACCCACTCGTCATACCTGGTGGGAGCAAGACAGGCTGAGATTAATCATCTAAGAGCAGGAAAGGAGGGCAGCCACACAACACAAACACACACACACACGAGTATGTACAAACACGTGCACAAACACGCACATATGTACGTACACACACACACACACACACACACGTGCACATGTGCACACGCATGTACGTATGTACACACACACACACACGTGCACAAACATGCATGTGCACACACATGCATGCACACACAAACACATACAATACATACGCGCGCACACAAACGCACACACAAACACATACACATGCATGTACACACACCCACACACACACACACGCACACACATATGCACACACAAACGCATGGGCACACAGAAACACATACGCACGCACACACACATGCGCACACAGACACACATATGCACGCACACACGCATGCGCACACAGACACAAAACGCGCAGGCACAAACACAAAATTCCGTATTCTGCTCATGACCAAAACAGGAAACAAAACAGCACGGATAAAACCAGCACGGATGCTGTGCACAATCGCTCAGGACACGAACGCAGGGAGAAGAACGGCCCGAAAAGACTCGTCTTTGAGTCCTCAAACAACCTGTGTAGCATGAAATGAATGGCAAACTGAGGACAGAAAATGAACAAACAAAATGAATAAATGAACATGGGGTGCGTGAAGTGCCTAGTCCTTTCCACGTGTAGAGGTTCCCAAAATCATCAGAGACAACACAGGGTATACAATCACAAAAAAACAAACAATAGCCAAAAAAGGTAGTGCCAAAAAATCTACAAATTCACCAAGATCCTTCCGGAGAGCGCCACAAGACAACATTATTTCACCAAAAAACTACAACCCTGACTAGCTGACAAGATCACCATTATTCAGCACGTCTAGTAACCGTGAACAGCAGAACTAATCTACTAAGCTGGAGAGCCTTAAGGTTTAATTTTGCCTGATGTAATGTAACGGGTTCGCAACAGGGCATTTTTAACGGTCTGTCAGTACCGATTATAGCACAAGCAACAGCGTGTGTGTTCTATGTCACAGTGAAAAAACCCGGTCCATCTGTCAGCATCGGAATTCGA
This sequence comes from Anguilla pacifica, assembly GCA_039654925.1. Taxonomy (NCBI): domain Eukaryota; kingdom Metazoa; phylum Chordata; class Actinopteri; order Anguilliformes; family Anguillidae; genus Anguilla; species Anguilla pacifica. Next base: position 27,147,175 of record CM077301.1, read on the forward strand.
TCGGGGAGAGCACAGCCCCGTCTTAAATACAATGGGAAACATGTGGGAGACAGATGGGGCGCCCAGGAACTGAAGCCGCTTTTTTCTTTCCCCGAAAGGATACACGTACAGGACGTCAAGCCATCCACACTAATTTTTAATCTCTCAGTCCACTGCCTTTCTCTGCCACTAGATGGCGACAGCATCAGCGTGATCCAACCTCAGTGCTGGACTGGGACTGGGACTTTTCCCACAGGCAAACCGAGGGAGGCTCGTGACAGAAACAGCAGTTTGGTAGCGAACGGGGGCGTGTCCACCTAAAGGCTGCCCGCCATTGGACGGTAATGAAAGGGGAGGTGCCAGACTCCCGCCTTACCTGACGTTCCAGCCACAGTAGTGCACCAGGTACAGCACCTCTCCCCCCTCCAGGTCAGACTCTTTCACAGTGGCTTCGTACGTCTTCTGATTGCGGCCTCGCCCATACCTCACCTGCACCTTCATCCCCGCGGGGTAACTCTCAAACTCCTCCCCTTCCCCCTCCTGACTGCTGTCATCCCTGCAAGAAAGACAGTTCAGCACTCCCTCACCCTTCTTCTCCCAAAGTACCCTCGCTGCTACCTGCTAACCACACCCAGCTAACCCATACCCACTAATCACACCCAGCTACCCCATAACCACTAATCACACCCAGCTACCCCATACCCACTAATCTCACCCAGCTACCCCATACCCACTAATCACACCTAGCTACTTTCTAATCACACCCAGCTAACTGCTAATCACACCCAACTACCACATAGCCACTAATCACACCCAGCTAACCCATACCCACTAATCACACCCAGCTACCCCATAACCACTAATCACACCCAGCTACCCCATATCCACTAATCTCACCCAGCTACCCCATACCCACTAATCACAAACAGCTAACCCATACCCACTAATCACACCTAGCTACTTTCTAATCACACCCAGCTAACCACTAATCACACCCAGCTACCCCATACCCACTTATCTCACCCAGCTACCCCATACCCACTAATCACAAACAGCTAACCCATACCCACTAATCACACCTAGCTACTTTCTAATCACACCCAGCTACCTGCTAATCACACCCAGCTACGACATACCCACTTATCCCACCCAGCTACCCCATACCCACTAATCACACCCAGCTAACCCATATCCACTAATCACACCCAGCTACCCCATAACCACTAATCACACCCAGCTACCCCATAGCTACTAATCACACCCAGCTGCCAACTAATCACATCCAGCCACCTGCTAATCACACCCAGCTACCCCATAGACACTAATCACACCCAGATACCCCATAACCACTAATCTCACCCAGCTACCCCATAACCACTAATCATACCCAGCTACCTGCTAATTACACCCAGCTAACCCATACGCACTAATCACACCCAGCTACCCCATAACCATTAATCACAGCCAGCTACCTGCTAATCACACCCAGACACCCCATACCCACTAATCACACCCAGCTACCCCATACCACTAATCACACCCAGCTACCCCACACCTACTAATCACACCCAGCTACCACATACCCACTAATCACACCCAGCTAACCCATACCTATTAACTATACCCAGCTACCATCTAATTACACCCAGCTACCCCAAACCCACTAATCACACCAAGCAACCCCTCACCCACAAATCACACCCAGCTACTCCATACCCACTAATCACACCAAGCAACCCCTCACCCACAAATCACACCCAGCTACCAACTAATTACACCCAGCTACTCCTCACCCACTAATCACACCCTGCTACCGACTAATCACACCCAGTTACCCCTCAGCCACAAATCACACCAAGCAACCCCTCACCCACTAATCACACCCTGCTACCGACTAATCACACCCAGTTACTCTTTTCTGCCTCCCACTATCCATGGACTGTATTCATTTTTTATTCAACTCTAATGAATATCACTTGTGCCATCTGTGTAACTTGCACATGGTTTCATGTTGATCAGACTGCACTCTGGGTAATAGATTGGTTGTACTGTCTTGTATAAAATCTCCTGTCACTTACTTCACTCCCACAGGTAAGAGCAGAGTTTCCTGTTCATGACCTGAGCCTACGCTCTGATTCTGTGGACCCAGCACCCCCAAACAACGAGGTCCCGCTAATGGGGTCCTCGGTCCACAGAAAGGCGTTTAGAGTGTGGGCGTACCCCTCGGCAGGGGGAGGCGCCCTGGGCGCAAGCACAGGCGTAGCCGCGGGAAGAGGGCACAGCGAAGCGCAGCACAGCACATCAGCTCAGCCATGGCACAGACGTTAGGAAGCAGAGCACAGAAGGCAGCGGAGATCGAGGCCTGGCGACCAAAGCAGTCTCTGACACCGACAAACATACTGCAGCTGCCACCGCCGCAGGCCACACCCCCTCAAACACCGGCCAATGGACAACAGCCTGACTACTGCTGCAGGTACACTGCTCCTCTGGTACACAACGCCAGCTAATAAGTCTACTCTGACTAATCAGACTACTCGCACCAGTAAGACTGCTCCTGCCGGTAAGGCTGCTCCTGCTGGCCTCCCCAGTCAGCCAGGCGGTAACCCTGTGGACATCCATACAGTAGATGGCGCTAGCGCTCATATCATCCATTTTGTTGTCAGTGGTGTGATGTCAGCTCCTCTCAGCAAACATCACAACAACCAAAACAGCTGCTGACCTCAGAAACTAGTAGCCTGGCCACGAAGGCCATGTCACCTGACTACTGCATAATAATATCAACCTTTAGATAGACAATAAACAAAAACTGCTCTGATACCCCTAATACGGTTGAGAGAAAGGTACAGGCTACTGAAGCTCATTAGACCTGCATTCACATCTCAACATCACAACGTGAACATCACTCAACGTACGAATCGTCTGCGCACATCGAGTACGAACCAGCCAGATGGCTCCTCAGGCCAGACTTCAACCAAACCACAAACTACGGGGGGTCAAGCAGACCAGACTAAAATGGAACTCTGAATGGGCCAATCAGAAACAAACAGCGTCACAGACAGAGGAGGTGAGTTTGCCAGTCCCAGGAACAACTGAGCAGCATTAGCCAAAAAACTTGCGGCCTGCCTTCAACTGGGGGAAATGGTAGGTATCAACACCTTCAACCGATTCATAACTGTCAAACCCTTAAATGAAGCGCAATACAACTGTGAAAAAGAAGCCTAAAAATGAAAAGATTTCTTTTTTTTTTTTTAAACAAAAAAAAAAAAACACAAAAGCTAGTGGCAGGAGCAGAAAGAAGCACAGAAGCGCTGGTGATGGTTAAACAAAGCAGGGGGAAATAAAGAGGGAGAGAGAGAGAGAGAGAGAGAGAGAGCGAGAGTGATGTCACAGGTCAGGCAGTCCGCTGTTCCAGGGTCAGCAGCAGAGGCTTGTTTAGCACAGACACCCTGGCTGCGCGGGAGCTGCGGGCTGTACCCAGATCAGCGGGCTGTACCCAGATCAGCGGGCTGTACCCAGAACAGCCGCGCGGACGAGTTCCCGCTCGCGCCTGCGAGCTCAGAGCCATCGAAACAGAAACGGGGGAAAACCGCGCGTGTGGAGTTTCGACTGCGGAGGCGCGGATTCGAGCTCCACCTACCCTGACTTCTCCCCGTCCCGTAGCTCCTCGTAGGGCTCCGGCTTCACGTTCTCCGTGCGGGGGCTGGGGGCCTCCTCCCCGGCTTCTTCGTCTGCGTCGTCGTCTTCCTCGCTACGCCCCAGCCTGCTGACGGCCTCGTCTTCTTCCTCCTTCTTCTGACGAGCGGCCTCCAGTCTATCGTTGCCTGTGTCTGCTTCCTCCTCCTCCTCCTCTGCCTGCTTTTGGGGGAGGGGCATAATTTAGGCATCACTCTGTGGTGTTTCAACCAATCACTCCCTTCCCCTTCGGGGTCTATTTGGACCTGGATTTCAGTCAAAAGAGGGACGGGTTGCCAAATCACAGTGCGGGGAATCCCCCTCGTGCAGATGTGGGACACCCAGTCTCCAGGAATTCAGTCTAGTACTGAGAACTTCACTCAGTCTGGGGATCTTAAGACAACCGCATTTAGGAAGAACAGGCCAAGCCCTGAGTCTTATGCCTAGTTTATAGAACTTGCGATGCCTGTTGTGATGTAGGTTAGTTTGCATGCAGCCTACACTATGTTGCACTGTTACAGTGCAAAGTGACTTGCTCAACTCGCCCGGATCCTACGGCCGTCGCCCGTTTCTGTCCCTCCCCTTTCCGGAAAAATCCGCAGGCAATTAATACGTTTGCTGAGGCCCTTGTGTATACACACAAATCTGTGGGGTTAAGGCGCCTCCTCTCCTGAAAGGTTTTACTTCTGCGAAAGGCTTGCCTGCTCTGGCTGTGATTAATTGCTATTGATCGCACTTCTATTTTGCTGTTGCATTGTTTGTTAGGTATTGATTTTATTTACACTGCAATTTTGCTAAACTGTACTCGCTGTGTTTCGTAATTGTGCAACCCATGTGTATTTTCATGTAACAGACAGGCCTGACTTTGTTTACAAGTCGATCCCGGGTTGTCACATTAGCGGGTTCTGAGTGTTTATCTCCCACCTCTTGGGTCGCTGTTGTTCTTAACACTGATTTATGCACTTGTCCTCCCAATGCGCTCTAGATAAGAGCGTCCGCTGTATCCTGCAATAATCTTTTGAACTCCGTTTTTGGAAACTCCTGTTTTTTCCACTTATTTCCTTTGACTTTCACCTTTCTTATGCAGTTGAATTATATCTAATCTCATCATCAGAACTATCTCCTGTAGCCATTTAGTACATGACAAAGAAATCTGCAAGGCAGCCAAGGTGTGTTTGCGTGGGTGTCTGAATGTTAGAGTCACTTCAGAAGGCAGAGGATTCTAACATAACGTCATTGATGCTTCTGGTAACAACTTTTTGTGCGGAAAAAATGATCTGAATGGCTGATATGACTGGAAATTGAAAGGGTGGTGTCTGACTTTTGCACAGCACTGTACATCTTCAGATTAGTCATGCGATGCTTTGTCTCCACCGTGGTGTTACAGTGTTTCAGACACTAGCTCTTAATTTCAACCTGATGAAGTTATATGTTTAGGCCAAGGCTGATCCACCAGAATGCTCTATCAACAAATTTGGTGATTTATTAGTTAATTGCCATACTAGATAATAATTATTACATTAAATAAAACAAAACATTTTACATGTTAGATAAGTGAGGAGTTTTAACACTACCACGTGTGTGTAGTATTCAGAATGCTGGGCACTAAACTAGAGCACTTCCTGTGGAATCCGCTGGACTGAGTAAATGGGCATATTGTAGTTAATCCTCACCGGCCTGACAGCTGCTCAGAGGTCCTGGGTTAACTCTGACCTTGTTCACCGAACGCCGCGTTCAGGCAGCCGGTGTTCAGGCAGCTGGTGTTGGCGGGCCGGGGTAGTTACCTCGCACAGGACAGGCTGGAGGTCGGCGGGTTTGCCGTCCGCGCGCGAGCGCTGCTGCTCCTCGCGGACGGCCCTCTGCTCGGACGCGCCCCCGTCGCCGGGAGCGACGGGTGGCCCTGTGGCGGCGGCGGCGGCGGCCCCCGACGCCTCCTCGGCCTTCGGCTCGGCCCGGTGCGGGAGGGCCATCTGGAACGCGATCCCGGTGGAGGCGCAGTACTCCTCGAACCCGTACAGGTACCTGCAACGGGACGGCCGCCATTTCGGTCAAGTCGGAAGAGGGACAGGGACGGGGGGAGGGAGGGAGAGAGAGAGAGAGAGAGAGAGAGAGAGAGAGAGAGAGAGAGAGGAGAGAGAGAGAGAGAAAAAAACACGCAGGCCCTGGCCAGCAATGCGGTGGGAAACAGACACTGTTACAGCTGCCTAATTACCCTTTAAGCCCAGAACACTGCAGCCCCACACTGAAGGCCGGGCTCATCCCGGCTGCGCTTGGCTCACAGAACAAAGAGCGGGGCTCCCCTTAATTAAGCTCTCAGGCCGGGGGGGGGGGGGTGTGCAGCCAGCCGGACCGGCCCCGGGCAGGTGCGGGGATCCACGCTCCCAGCCTGGACTCAGGTGGACACATCCCCCCCCCCCCCAAATCCCGGCGGCTGGGAGGAGACCGGTGCCGCCCGGCGTTCTCCCTTCGGTGGAAACACGCGGGGATTCTGAGGAGGAGTCACTCGAGCGGAGCGGGCTCCCGGCTCTCCTGCGAGACGCGTAGAGGTGGAGGGGTGGGGGGGGGGGGGGGGCTGGGGGAGGCGCAGCTGTTGGGAGACCCGCGGGGGGGAAGGGGTAACTTACTTCCTGTAGGCGCATTTGACATTGTAGCCGGCTGCGGAGTTGAGCACGGGGATCCCCAGGTCCTGGTAGACCTGCTTCCACACAGAGCCGCTGTCAATCTGCCCAGGAGGGAGAGAGAGAGGGAGAGGAAGAGAGGGGGGGAGAGAGAGAGAGAGAGAGAGAGAGAGAGAGAGAGAGAGAGGGAGAGAGATAATGCTGTGAGCCAGATATTGGCAGGCTGGCAGACTCCAGAGATCCTTCTGAAAATGACCATAAGGAAAGGCCTTTCTAGCCCTGCTAAACCACCCAGCCTGCCAAGGCTTAGAGTACAAACTGATTAGCTCACATCCTGAACATTCTCAAGTTTCAAACATACAGCACTCTGGGCACATTTCAGCCTGTGTTACGGTTCTGTTCGGCTGTTGGTCACAAAAGACGCGGGTGTCTCGGAGTCCAAGATTTTTGCCAGTTCCTTGACTTCCTGCGGTTTTTTCCATTTCTATTTCCGCGTTTTTTAGGCATTTTTAACCATATTAGCAAATGCCGTGAGTAGCAAAGTGTGACAATAAGTTCAGGTTCTGGAATGCGCAGAGATCAAGACTGTTTCAATCAGAAGTGTGACGGTCCCACATTTCAACAGTGTTGATGCCCAGCACTCCTTCCCCGACTTGTTCTTTAAACTTCACACACTTGTAACTGCTGCTACATGTGCTTCTATTGTTTGCCACTGTTGTGCATGAGATTCATTAATATTTTTAAAAACTGACACCCTGTTACAAAAAAAAAAAACTTTTTTCAGTTTTCCGTTATTTTCAACAACTTTGTTGTGACTGCTCTGTGAGTTTAGCCAATATGTTCTGTGACAAACACCCAGCCTTAGTTATGACCAAAGTCAGACAGCCAGGATTCAAGAGACACAGAGACTAACATCAGCAGTGTAATAAAACAGCAATGGGCATGCTTGCACTCACAGAAGAACATCAGTGGTCTAATAAAACAACAATGGGCATGCTTGCACTCACAGAAGAACATCAGTGGTCTGTCTCATAAAACAGCAATGGGCATGCTTGCACTCACATTATCGAACCCTCCCAGTTTGTGTACCAGTCTGTAGAGTTTGAAGAGGTTGAGGTTTCTGTAGCCTAGCACTGGTCTCTTGTTAATGGGTGTGCCTGCAAGGAGAGGAACCATGACTGCTGCTTTCTCACCACACATTTCTTGAGCGTAAGCTACGAGAACAGTGTTATAATCTGTATGGTGTAAAACGGAAACAGACATTCGAAACAAAAATCAAGAGTTGTTTATATGAGGTAATTCAGCTTTTGATGATCATTGAACACTACAATGCACAGGTAATGAGTCCGAGTTGGCTATTTGTAACTCGTGTGACCATTTTACATAAAGCATACACAAGAGAGCTGGGAGTTTGGGGTAGAAATAAAGATTCACATCCCTGATGTACTGACACCTCACCTCGGTCTTCCATGAACTTGTAGAGCTGCTGCAGGAAGTTCTCTCTCTCCTCTGGAAAGGGCTCCACTTCCTCCTGCAGACAGGAAGCCACCGTGAGGCAGGGCATCATCCCAGGCCCCGCCCACTTCCCTGAGCCGCACCCCATCCCTCGAGCAAGGCACTCCGTACACGAGGAACGCGGCGGCCCTGACGCCCGAAGAGCGTTCAGGCGGAGCGGGCGCTGGGACTCTCCAGTCAGCCAAAACGACTTTTCTATTGGTTTCTATCGAACCCTCGGCCTCCAGCGAGAACAAAAAGCGACACCCTGTCGCGGCGGCAGAGGCGAATCCGGCTAACGAGCCGGTTCCACACGCAGAGGTGGGAGGAGAATACCGGATTAAGGAGCAGAAAGGAAGCTCACAGCCCCGCTCAGGGCGCCTCGGTTTCGCCAGTCCGGCCGACCGCCCTCCCCCCAAGCCCGTTTCTCATTCCATAAATCTGAGCTAAGTGCAGCGGCGCGACGCCCAAACGCCCTCGAGGCGATCCAGAGCCCGCCAGGCCTCCAGCTACTCAGGCGAAGAGAAACTACCCGCCCGCTAGCATTTACACTTCAGCCATTCAACAGACGATCCAATCCAGAGCCACTCGCAGATCACATTCTTTTTACACGCAAAGCCCTTTACACAGCTGAGCATTCGAATGAACCGACTCTTTTGCCCTACCTCCTCCTCTCCGCTGCTGGCGTCCTCCTCTGGCTCCTCTTCCTCCTCGTCTTCGTCGTCCTCGCTGCTGGAGGTCTCGTCCTTCACCTCGGTCCTCCAGGAGCTCGGCACGCCGCCGCAGCGCAGGAACTCCAGGGCGCCGTCCAGAGCTGGCCAATGGCAGCGCACCGTCACTAACGCCACGCCCACAGCGTGCCGGTCTCACAGTAACCGCTACCCGGGCCCCATTGGGCTGTCTACTTCAGCAGGGCTGTTTAGAGGCTGGCTGTGGTGAGTGGCAGTTGGTTTATCAAATGAAGCGGACGGGGAGGGGCGGGTTCAGTGTAGCGCACTGATATCCTGTGTGAGCTCACTGAAGCCGCACTTTACAGAGGCCGCTGCAGGAGTGGGGAAGGTCTACAAACACGACTGCAAGAAGTAAGGCAAGGGGATAAAAAACGTTTCAAAAAACTATTATATGTTTCAAAATATTCTGAAAGGATTTTTTGAGGAACGAGGACCTATAGGACTGCAGGTGTGTAGTGTGTGTGTGTGTGTGTGTGTGTGTGTGTGTGTATAATGTGTGTGAGGCAGGAACGCTGAAATGACATGCGATCAGCACAGACAGAGCAGGGATCTCCCAACACTGAGCCCCAAACACAGCTCTGAGCAGACTGGCCAGACTGGCTGAACTGATCCTGGATCAGCTATTGGCTGCAGTAAATGGCCAGTTCCCAGGATTCAATGGGGGAATCTCCTAATATCTCCTTACAAAGTCAACCAGTCTGGCACACAGGACTGCACTCAGGAGAAAAGTCCAGCCAAGCTAACTCTGCCCAACCCCGCGGTTCCTCCGCATTCCCACAATCCACCTCTCAGCGCTGACCCTCTCTTACCTGGCTTGAGGGCCGCGTCTGGTTTCGGAGCCGTCTGCCCGTCGATCTCGCGGACGTCCTTCCGCAGAACCGCGCAGCTGCAACACAGCAGAGGCGTGGCCCGTCAGCCAGAGCGACTGGTCACATGGTACAGTGGGCGGAGCAACGCAGACCACACCCACCCCCACCTCAGGCAGACCAGAGCTGTCCGTCAGCCAGAGGGGGGGGCGGGGAATAACCCTCCCTCCCAGTAACGCACTGCCTGCGGGACCCCCCTGGCACAGCTGGCACTGGCATGCTCCGGTACAGGTTCAGGTCCCGGACCGGGAGGCACAATGCTGCAGCGGGCGCATTGCTATGGAGACGCGTCACTCAGAAAGCTCAGTCCTTTCTGTGCCGTCATCGTTATCGCCGTCATTACTGAAGGGCGTTTAACAGGGGCGGCCTATGGGGAACCTTCCCTCCGTGCCCACAGCACACAGAAACACAAGCCTCATTTCATTTCAGTTTCCAATTAAACACAGCGCAGATGACTGTTTCCCTTAGGGGGTCAAGAGGACTTAACAATTAAACATTAATGAAGGACCGCTATACACACTTTCATTATTAACGCTAGTATTATTACATTGTGCTTTAATGGGGCAATTAAAGGGGCCTTTTATTAATTTCAACCTGGGTCTTATTTTCATATTATTTTCCATCTTTCCTGTTGGTTCTGAAAGTATATCACGCAGCGGCTTCATTGTTGAGATTTTTTTTGGCTTTTTAGAGTCGTCTTATGAGGCATATCGAGAGGGGAGGTTCAATTCACCTCAAACATCCAGTTTACCCAGACCTCTTATTTAGAAGTGAAAACAAACGTTAAAATTGAAATTTAGTTTCCAATTCAGTAATTCTTTCTCAACTAGCAGCACTGACCCATTGTCCTAACCTACACTGCTTGCACACAAATTCATTACTCATAACAGTGGGCGGCTTACCTTTATAAGCCAACGTTGAAAATCCTAATTCTAAACCTGCTGCAACGGCTGATTATTCATAGGACTATTATGAGAATGTTGTCTTCACTTTGATGGCCACCCATATTTATTTGAACCGGCGTACACAGACGAAGAGCTAAATTAAATTTTGAGTGTGCAGAGAATAGGTAAGTACGGCAGGTCAACTCTGCAAGATGAAAATGAATTATTTTGATAAACTGTTTGTAAACTGTTTGAGTTTGATATGGAGGGAAAAAAAAAACCTCGACAATGAAACAGTTGAGTAAAAAACTGATAGGAATGACGGGAAATAAACAAAAATAAAATCCAGGTTGAAAAAAAAGGAACAATCCTTTAAATCTGGATGCTATACAGATTTAACTGACTTAACTGATTAAAGCCAATGCAGTTTCTTCGGTATGGATATGAATCTCTTCCCACTCTTTTAAATACATCCATCACAGATAATCTGGTTCAAGTTGCAGGATGCCAATTACAGAAATAATTATGTATTTATTTAGAAACTTTTCCCGAGTGGGATAGAGTGTCAAAGGACGCAGTCGACAAGATGTGATCTGAAATTAAAATAAACTCATTACAGCGCTTCCAGAATCTCTCATTTTTTTCTAGGCAATACAAGGTCTGCAGGTCATATTCGCATGTAACAGCTCAAAGGGCTGGTCTCTCCCAAGTGGGGGGATTTTTACAGTGCTGGAGAAGAAGAAAAGTGAAATCTGGCATCCCTGTTATCAGTCTTTTTGGCAACCCAAACCTCTACCCTCACCCGCCACCCATCCAGCAGAGGAGGCCTACATTGAGTCAGAAACATAAACAGTGATGTCAGCAGTGTTGCTAGAGAGCAAACTGCCATAATATTATGGACATTTACTCAAGTATTTTGCTATGCTTCATAACGATACGGATCGATTTTTGCATGCTGTATCATTTGGATCAGATTGTTTCCCTTTGAACCGATGCACCCCCCAGGGCTTCCTAACCCTTTTCTTCTCTAAGTACAAGGTCGCCGCCATAGTCTGTTGTCCTCATAGTCAGTCTCAGCTGTCATGAGGCTACAAGAGCCTTTGTCAAAGCGTCTTTAGCCCTTGAAAACCTGAAGACAGAAGAAAATGTGAAACGTACGAGAGCACTGAAAGAATCGAAAAATACTCACAACTTTCCGTCCCGGAAGGAGCGGACGAGGACGGTGTCCTTCTTGGTGGCCAGGTCTTCGCTGCAGTCTGGCGAAATCACCTTCATTTCACGGGACGGACAGAAAAAAGAAAGAACACAAGTAAAAATCCATCGGCAAAGAGAAGGTATGAGAATGTACACACACTCACACGTAGACAGCTCACACAAAATTTCACCCCAGCACTGTGACAGCTAGCCAGTTGTACACCTCGATAAAAGAAGGTTAAGCTTCCACCAGTGAATGCTGCTAGTTCCTCCTTTAGCAGCCTGGAAGAGGCAAAGTCTGGGTCCAGAGACTGCCAAGAACAACAACCCAAAAGCAGCAGCACGCAGGTTTAAGTGTAATTATGAATGGCAGAACATTAAGCCACTCGTCCCTAGAGCTCTCCCAACAACCAGAACAAGCCTTCCAAGATGCAAGTGGCACCTAGCTAGGGCAACAGCAGAGATGAATGTATTCCGTGCGCAAACACAGACGCTACCTCGTCCAAACAAATTTTTATTTTGTTTGGTGGACTGTCCAATCGTGATACCAACCTGAAGCCAAATCCTCCGACAGACGTGAAGCTAAACAGTCACGCTTTGGCAAATCGCACAAAAGGCCAGGTAGTCTGCTACGACACCTGGACTACAAATATCCACTCCCCCATCTACACGGGCAGATGTAAATAACTCCAAAACAACATCGCTCCTTTCGCACGTCCGCACAGAGCGACATTTTAAACGGTGCTAAAAACATAATCCCGGTCCTCTGAATAAGGTAACGGGACGGCATTCTCCCTCATAGGAAACAGTGACGCTCTTATCGATGAGCGTTCAAAGCTTTGCACTTTGCACACAAAGCACACGCGATTTCACTGAACTTGGCTCGATTTGCAAAGGCTCGCGAGCAGAAAGTAGGCCTTTGATCACGAAACAAAAGCCGATAAAAACAAACGGGCAAACATCTTCGGCTGGGAAACCAAAGCGTGTTCCTGTGCTTTAATCGAAGGGAGATAGCGATGCCCAAACTGTGCTGGAACATAAAATCATGTTTCGGTGCGGAAAATCAAGTCAAATCTGCAAGCGATGCTAAGAAACAGCTCAACACCAACCACTGTGCGTTCTGATAACAACTGTCTCTTCAAATATTTTTTAAAGTTCAGGAGAGCCCAGGATTGTTTGGTTTTGTTTGCGTCTCGTTTGTCTGTAGCGGCTCTAGGAAGCCGCCATCTCTGCTGAAGGGCCGCGCGGCGCGCTACGCTACGCTCTGAGAACCGCCGGAGTCGCGCGAGCCTCACCAGCGCCGGGTACCACGCGCTCTTCTTCCTGTCGCCGGGGGCGACCGCCTCCACGCACACCACCTTCCCCAGCAGCTCGTCATTGTCCTGCTGGTCCCCCTCGTCTTCCTCACTTGACGACGAAGACGATTCTTCCTCTTGGCTGAAAGGAGACAGGCACCATTTGAAAAATGAGAGGAAAGAAGAATAATTACCACTTACCGAGATGGCATTTGTGATGATCTCATAGGTTTATCCATGTGTAGTAGTAGTAACTATAATAATAATAATAAGGTCCATTCCATGCATTAAAATGACTGGTTAAAATAGGACATTTCCAAACAAACAAAAGCAATATGCAAATTGTTTTCTGGAAATGTTTTCTGAAAAGCTCATTAACAGTAACACACTCTGCATCGAAACTGACACCATCACCGTCTCGAGTCAGATCCTGAAAGACCCCAGGCTATCTGAATCCTTCAGCGACGCTGACGAGCTATTCCACACTTCAGCTCCAAAGATTTTTATATAACACAAGTGCGAAATGTGCTCTGATACTCCAAATACGTAACCCAGCAATTAAATGCGATCGGCAAAGTTTATTTAAAGGCCCTTCCACAGCAGTGGGGCAAACCCGTGCCATAACTCCTGAGGTGCACGTTCCTGAGCTGGTGATTTGTTTAAACACAGTCGCTCCTGAATAAACCTGCTTCCTTTAAAGAGCGAGCACAGCCGAAAAAAGCTTATGGGGCCGCCAGCAGGGAGAACCCTAACTCTGCACAGTCATTACATTACATGACATTACAGGCACTTAGCAGACGCTCTTATCCAGAGCGACTTACACAACTTATTACATTGCATTCACTTACACAGCTGGATATATACTGAAGCAATGCAGGTTAAGCACCTTGCTCAAGTTTACAATGGCAGTGTCCTACATGGGAATCGAACCAGTGACCTTTAGGTTACAAGACCAGCTCCTTACCCATTACACTATACTGACGCCCACAGCCCAGCCAGATGTGCAGTCAGAGCCCAGAGTGGCCCTCTGTCAGATGAGCGAGGACCAGCAAGGTGAGGAGGTCAGCTCTACTCTACTACCAGAGAGACGCCTGTTGATCTATCGGCAATGTGCGGCCATCTTCACAGTCCAGGGTTCTGGTCAAATCCGCTTTAGACTATTTTGTAAGATTTTCTATGTTATTTTAAGGATAAAGGTAGGACGGAGTGTAGCACAGTGGGTAAGGAACTGGGCTTGTAACCGAAAGGTCGCAGGTTCGATTCCCGGGTAGGGCACTGCCGTTGTACCCTTGAGCAAGGTACTTAACCTGCATTGCTTCAGTATATATCCAGCTGTATAAATGGATACAATGTAAAATGCTATGTAAAAAGTTGTGTAAGTCGCTCTGGATAAGAGCGTCTGCTAAATGCCTGTAATGTAATGTAATGTAATGTAGGATCTCCTATACAAAAGATTGTTCATATTGCTGTTGGAAGTGGAATTTGTCCAATTAGCTAGCACCATAAGTGCACTGAAATAGCAAGTTTTCTAAGCAACCAACATCATATTAATGATTTAGCAAGAAAGCTGGAAGTATTTTGCTCACTGTATAGGATTTTCAGTCATTGTTTGTGAAATTATCCATCTTGTCAATGACACTGGGATATTAGGTCACTTTCCGTGACTTCCCAGGATGCAAACATTTTCAAGGATTTATTAAGGACCGTGGGAACTGTGAACCTCTGTGTCTCCCCATGATTTTATCTGCCTTTGCTCTGTGAAAGCGTAAACAACACTTCAAAACCAGCTCTATGGGACATAAACAAACCCTCAAATGTGATTGGCCAAAAAACAGCTCTCCTTAAAATGCCCAAAACTACAGTTGGAAATAGTGGCGTGCAGAAGTGCCCACAACTAAAGTGCTGTGTTCAGCCTGTGCTCTGTGTTCTGCCTGCGCTGTGTTCAGCCTGTGCTCTGTGTTCAGCCTGTGCTGTGGCATGCACTTCCAAACAAACAATTAAAAAACCACAAGACCACAGTTAGTGGGTGTCCACCAGCCACCACCAGAGAGCGTGGTGGTTTCTTACCGTCTAGTTCAAACCAGCACCTCTGCCCTTAACCGCAGCGTGTTATAAATGAGCTCCCCGGCTCCTGTGCAAATCACTCTCTCTATTATGCAAAGGCTAGCTGTGAAAAGATATCTTTTTTCAGGATCATTTTCCTAGTGGATAGCGCATGCTAATTTTCTCTAAAGCGGTTTACAGAAATCACATGACAATAATGTGCCTATAATTAGGAAGCCATTACAGCTGAAGAGACCCCAGGGTTGACTTGACTTTAAAGGTAGGCACTGAATATATCAGCCACATGATTGTTTATTTACTTCGGTACATAAGCGTATAATTCTAACTTCACAAAGTAATGGCTCCTAACTGCGGGATGTAAAAATGTCCCTCTTTGATCCCAAATTGATTGTTAAGCTAAAACAGCAACGGCTGCTCTCCGAGCGGTTTGAAGAGACTCTGAGGAATCCCATTTGTTAAGAGATCAGCGGGCCCCCCGAAGATGAGACAAACTGCTTCTGATGTTCAGGAAAACATTGACTTTATCCCGAATGCCCCAGGGTGGAGGGGCTGGGTGTGTGTGCGTGTGCTCAGCAGCACGGGGAGGAAGGCCTGTGATTAAACTGAGCCTAAACGCGGGCCCCAGCGGGAAGGCGGGCGTCCCCGGGGTCCGTTCCGCCATATTTAGTATATTCGCCACTTTCCGGGCGGTGGGCGGACAGGAAGTGCACGAGCCTGACTTCCCCCCCGCAGGCGCGCACGGGCACGTGCGCTGTTAAAGAGCCCGGCAGCCGGCTTATCTCACTCGCGCGGCCAGACAGGAAGTGCTCGCGATGGCAATGCGTTCATTTGCACGGCCGGACAGGAAGTGCTCATAATAGCGACTCGTGCCACGCGACGCATGCCAGACGCCAGTGGGCGAATGTCATCTTTCTGCAGTAGAGAAACTGAGAAGTGTGGAGGGGGTTTGTACAGCCAGACTGTATTATGAGCCTACGCTAGCTCTGAACATTCAGTAGGGTTTGTACAGCCAGACCGTATTACGAGCCTACGTTAGCTTACAGTGTTCAGTAGGGTTTGTACAGCCAGACCATATCATGAGCCTACGCTAGCTTACAGTGTTCAGTAGGGTTTGTACAGCCAGACCATATCATGAGCCTACGCTAGCTTACAGTGTTCAGTAGGGTTTGTACAGCCAGACTGCGCATTATGAGCCTACGCTAGCTTACAGTGCTCAGCACTCCTCCCCACAAAGACGGTCTAACTGTTTACTTAGCACCATGTAACCAAGGCCCTGGAACCTCTATACAAATTCTATTTTCTGTACAAATTCACACAACCTACCCATAATGCAATGCGTCAGACTCCCAGGAAGTGCGCCTTCCCTCCCCCCAGTCACCGGGCAGGGCGGGTCAGAGCCCATACTCACACTGGATTGGACCGTCGGCCGCGGTTGGTCTTCTTCCCGATGACCGGCGTGCCGAAGTGTTCAGGGTTGGTCAGGGGGAGCCGGTCGAGGGTCTAAAGCAAGTAAAATGCCGCCCACTTTTCATTTAAAAATAAACTAATAAGAACAGGTTTCCATGGTGAACGACATTTACCAAGCAAATAATGATAAAAAGAGGTAGGTGCAGATTAATTAATTGGTGAAGGGAGCAATTTAATATTGCCTTCAGAACACAAATTCAATTCAAACGAAATGCCTTTAAAATAGTCCATCCAGTGAATGTCAGCTATACCCACAGAAAATCCTGCATTCTTCAACCCTGTCTGCTTTCAAAACGAGCAGTGTCCTGCTCAACAATTACCCACAATTCCTCCCTTTCCCCTTCAGCTCCCACAGTTCTGATATTTCTGTGGCGCAGAGGCTGCCTTATAAACAGGATCAAGTACTGAGTCGGCTGAGGTTTTGAATCAAAAATGCAGTTTAAAAAATAAATAAATAAGAAAATCCTTTTCAATTCCAGACCTTGTATATACAAACGAGGTTAAGAGTATCTGGTGGCAGTATCATCAGAATACATCTATGCCTGCAGTAGTCTTCTCTAAAACCTACTGTATGTGCAAAATGCATATACTGCAGTTCCACAAATTACACAATGTACAAGCACATAATCTGCACACAAACAGAAAATCTGATGTACAAGGTTGGGTGAGGGAAAGATGAACAACCGGAATTCAACTTAAGTCATGGTGAACCTTGCTTTCATAGGATTTTAAGTCAGCGTAGAGCTGCGGCACATCCTAGAGCTGGAAATTATTGTATATAGTTAAGTAAACATGAATAAATACAAAGTCAAATCCAAAGGTAAATAGAGTATTCGGGGCTCTTGAATAAACCCACTTTCAAAAGCCTGTCTATGTAAAGAGGAGAGCTCGCTGAGAATGAAAGGGGTGCATAGAGAAGAGGGGCGAGGGGAGAGGAAGCTCACCTCACTCTCTGCAAAGTGCCGCGCTCCTTTCAGACAGAGGGAGGAGCGTCTCAGAGTCTTCTCATCTCCATCATCAAACACTGAGAGAGAGAGAGAGAGAGAGAGAGAGAGACAAGCCACTGTGTTACCCACACTCCTTCAGCGCATTAACACCCCCTCGGCCCACAGAAACACCCCCCCCCCCCCCACGAATGCACACAACCCTACAAACACACAGCACCCATGAACACACACACCCCCCACAAACACACAAATCCTGTGAACACACACAGCCCACAAAAACGCACACCCTCTCCCCAACAAGGATTCCACACAGCACTGGCACAGTGAGCCAGTTACACAAAGCACACACCCAAAGCTCACCAATGAGCAGGATTTCAGTTTATTCAGGAGGGGTTTGGGGGGGGGGGGGGGCTCTAGTCCTTCACGATCAACTTCCACATATTTTACACGTTTCCATGGCACTTTGGTGTGGGGGGGGGGGACTACATCTCTGGTGCACACATGTCCTTTCATAAACATGCACGCGCACACACAACGTCACGCGCTGCTCAAAACGCTTCGCGCGCACTCACCGACAGTGTACAAGCTGGCGTCGGTGAGCTTGTTGATGACGGCTTCCTGGTACACCCCGTCGGAGTTTCTCGCCTCCACCGTAGCCCCCACCTATACCAGGGGTCCGCAGACAAGATCAATAACCATCAAATAATGAGCTGCCGTGACTATTAAACCCCAGAGCAACAGATTCGCCGTCTTTACGGCGGTAATGACCTGGGCTTCCCGGGAAGAAACCAAGGCTAATTTTCTGCCTGCTGTTCAGAGGAACCTTTCTGAGAATATTAACTTTAACAAATAATGACAAATGGCAATATCAATAAAGTCATAATTAATTTACCACTGTGCATGCAGTCTGAATGGTGGGAATGGCCAGGAGAGACCGCTGGCTTGCTCGCAGACGCATGCTGTAATAATAAACTAGTCATGCGGTGCGTGCTGTAATGTCCTGGTCACAGGGCGCGTGCTGTAACGCTCTGTGTGGGGGTGAGGGGGCACGGGAGGGACAGACTGCCAGCCAGGCGTACCCCGTGCTCTAACTGGCAGCCTGGCGACTGCAATCCATCACCCTGCAGCAAGTCCACCGCCTTCAATTTCCAGCAGTGATTGTTACGTCAGCCTTAGAATGTTCAGTTAAGAGCACATGTTGAGTCCAATCACATGTTTGTGACCTCACACCTTACAACAGGGGTGCTAGACTCCAGGTCTGGAGCAGCCAATTACAGGTTGACACCGGTAATTTTCATTTTTTCAGTTTTTTTTCCACCAAAAAACCGATAATGTTTCTGTCCAACTTTCAATTAATTTATCCTACGAACATCGATCATTGTCCATCGAGCTAACGTCAACATACCAAAAGTCATAGAACTCCATTGTCCAGTCCAAAAATAGCATTAAAATAAAGACATAGTACTGTTGTTTTAGTCGGCATAAGTCACCATTACAAAGCACCTGGCCTTTGTACTTCTTACTGAAACAACTTTATAAAGTGACAACGACTGCTTTTTTGAGGAAAGTACTTAGGCGTGGTGCCAAAATACTAAAAATAGTGCCCAACAGAATGAGCATTTTGCTCTGTTTAGAAATAAATTTGGTTAAAACTCCACTGTCCGTGTTTTAAACTGTGTCCTTCTGAGTTGTATTTAAAGGCTTCAGTGCACAACTGGAAGTACTGGCTTTCCTGGGTGAATGCTAAATGGAGTAGGAAAACCTCAAAAAGCACTGAGATTCGGAAAGCGTTTTCGGTTTAGGTATTTTGATGTTGACAACACTGAAAAAAATTCAATTGTATTATCCTTCAAGGCCTTGAGAACAATGTTTGCGGACTTTGTTAGACAGAGGTTTGTTAGCCAATCAATGACTTAAATGAACCACTGGAGCTGAAATGTACTGAACACCCGCAGACACTGCGGCCCTCCAGGACTGGAGTCCGACTCCCCTGCCTGAAAGGGTTAAGCAACCACTGGGCTGCGTTCTCCGCCAGTGCGTTTAGCACGGTCACCAACACGACCGCTCCACACAGTGCACAGAGATCCCATTCTACTCAAGCAGAATCAGCAAAGCAATAGCAAACTCTGAATTTCTTACGGAGGGCGAGCTGGCCCCAGCGATGAACCCCTCCCCCCCACCCCCCCTGCTCTTACCTTCAAGGGGCCTCTGATGTGCTCGTCGTGTACCTCCCCGGTGGAACAGTCGGGTTTGAAGGTCACCTGGGGAGCAGAGGAACAGAGGAAAGAGTGAGTGGAGCAAAGGAGCCCCCCTCTCCAAAATGCCGAGCCGCATCAATCCGTCACGTTACCGGTGAGGAGGGTGAGGAGGGAGAGCGGACGCTTCGGCCCGGCTGAGGGAACAGGACCCCCCCTCCCACTCTCCCACCCCAGGACAAAGTGCAGGAGGACCGCGTGCTCGTGCTGCTCATGCTGGAGCACCTCTGTGCGCCATCCCCAGGGCTGCTGAGGCGCCGCTCCTCCGCGGTCAGCCAAGCGGACGCGGGCAAAAAAACCAACCACCACCCGCACGCCCGCCCGCCCGCCACCGCGATCTGCCGCGCGCTGGGAACTGGGCCGCGACTGCGACCATAACGCCAGGAGCCGGCCGGGGGGGAGCGGCGGGTACGGCGGTGGAGCCTCCAGCCCGTCCAGGCTGCATTTAGAGACCCGTCCAACATAAAACACCAGAGAACGTGCTGCCGGGCCAGGCAGGGGCAGCCACCAAACTGAACGACCCCCCCCTCCCCCCCAGAGCAGTCACGCATCTCCAGGCTCTGAAGACCCGCCAAACCGCCAGCCGGTTAAAACCGCCGCTGACTGAAGAGCAGCTCGTCTGCGATCAGCACGTCCTCTAACGCTCAGCTGGTGTCGAGAGCACATAAATCAGCCAGCAGCGCCCAGCGCGCTCAGGCTGGTTAGCCAGGCGCGGGAGTAAATGCTTCACGCTTTAATTATCTGGTCCCAGGGCGCCTGGATTCGGCCCGGCCCGAGCGAGCCGCGCCTCCCTTCCCCGCGCCTCCCTTCCCCGCGCCTTCCTTCCCCGCGCCTCCCCTCCCCGCGCCTCCCTTCCCCGCGCCTCCCTTCCCCGCGCCCCTCTCTGAGAGCGTCGGGCCCCCTCGCTCGCCCGCTCCTGTGAGGAGGAGGCTCTCTCTCCCCTCCGACTCCTCGCACGGCAGCGGAACAGAGCCCGGCCTGTTGAGCGCCAGGGACGCGGGCTCCAGATCCCCCCCCCCCCCCTCACCCTCACCCCCCTCTCATTACGGCTGTAAAACGATCCCCTTCTCCTGCTCTGGCCTCCCGCGGCCGTCGCCACTCCATATGGACGGGGGGGGGGGGGGTTTGGGGGGGGTGTGAACGCGGCCCTGTGAAAAGCACTCTCCCCCTCAGACAGACCCGCGAGCTCAGAGCGTTCGCGCGGCTCGCAGGAAGGCCGGAGTCAGCTGACGCGTTAAAAAGGCCTTCTGTTGGGCCAGCGCGCCACTCAGCAAAAGCCGTGCGGCCTTCCTGCCTGCTTACACACTGGCACAGGTACGGGCTCAACCTCTATTCGAGATCACACCATTCAGATGGCAACGGGGGAAGAAATGCCTAGCAACAGACTGCAAATTCAGTACTGATGCTCTGCACACTGATGGCTGGAAAGAAAACCATTGAAAAAATACACATATAAATATATATATATATATATATATATATATAAACAAAAAAATGTATACACAAAATAAAAAAAATAAAAAATGAACAAATAAATAAATGAATGAACGAACGAACGAAGGAAAGCTGCCACTGTCATTCCTTCTAAGCAAAGATGTGAACAGACACAAGCCCTGTAAAAATTTAAGCCAATGGTTTC
Source organism: Anguilla pacifica (assembly GCA_039654925.1). NCBI lineage: Eukaryota > Metazoa > Chordata > Actinopteri > Anguilliformes > Anguillidae > Anguilla > Anguilla pacifica. Next base: position 27,168,280 of record CM077301.1, read on the forward strand.
TAACAGAAGTTCAATTCCAAACAAAATAAAGGTACCTGTGTGGTGCTGAACACAATATTGGCCAGTACTGCCAACTACCACTATCATTTAACAGTGTCCATTAGCTGCAGGTTAAAAGGTATCGGTTAAAATGCTCAGGACCCTGGGAGCCCAGGAGCAGCAGCAGACAGCAGGAGGAGCAGTGGACAGGGGGAGGAGCAGGAGGAGCAGTGTACAGCAGGAGTAGCAGCAGCAGGCAGCAGGAGGAGCAGTGGACAGGGGGAGGAGCAGGAGGAGCAGTGTACAGCAGGAGTAGCAGCAGCAGGCAGCAGGAGGAGCAGTGGACAGGGGGAGGAGCAGGAGGAGCAGTATACAGCAGGAGTAGCAGCAGCAGGCAGCAGGAGGAGCAGTGGACAGGGGGAGGAGCAAGAGGAGCAGTGTACAGCAGGAGTAGCAGCAGCAGGCAGCAGGAGGAGCAGTGGACAGGCGGAGGAAAAAGAGGAGCAGCAGACAACAGGAGGAGCAGTGGAGTGAGCGGGTTTCAGGTGAGCTCACTCAGACCTTCAGACGGCCGTTTCTCAGCCTGTGCTGGGGGTAGAAGGGAGGGGGGGTGGCCGCTGATAACCCTCCTAATCAGTCTACAGATAAGAGACTGAACGCCCGCTCAGAGAATCAAGAGGGAATTACACCCTGCAGAGCACCCTTAAAGCTTCACTAACACTCTGCATTATAAACACACACCATCTCCATCCTTAAGGGTCGCGTTCACAGAAACCTTTCATCACAGCAAAACATTTAGCTTGGGTAAGTGGACTTCTTATCAAGCTAAAACTGCCCTGCTGAACCCGGTCGTATGTATGGAGAAATTTGAATGGTTGAACACGTGCCATTCTGAATTACACGCAGGGAAAAAATCCTGGCCATAAGGTAAACACGTGCACCAAGTTTGGTTATTTGCGCTGCGCTCCAGTGAACACTGCAACATTACAGCAACAGCTTTTACTTCTACTTTTCTGTTCAGCTTCTCTCAGAAGAGTAGGCCACGCACATGATTATTTCTGAGTCTCAGCGAAGCCGCCGAACAGAGGGAAAATGCGCAGCGTTTCGAACGGAAGCTCAGCGCCTCCACAGAAACAACAGCCGCGCCAAACAAGTTCCCCTTCTGACCCAAGCCAAAATAATTAATGTTACCACACCGCAAAGCATACATATTTAGTCTTCAGAGCCAGAGAGACTACAGTAACACACCGCAGTGCAGGAAAAGAGGACATGGAGAAGAGATTAATACAACGGGGCCGTTAAGTGGAATGAACTCCAGAGAGGACTGCGCATAGCTGTAACCCAAGACTTAGCCTAAATACCGCCTGGCTGCAGCATTGTACTGTGCAATACCGTGCGGTAGCACACCCAAGACACAAAACACTGTCATTCGGCACATGGCTGGAGTTCGCCTGCAACACAGGCGCAAACCCAATCCACATCACCCACAGATCCCTTGAGGAGCCGTTCAGTCAGCCACTCACAGACGCAGCGGTGGCTAACCGTCCTCCAGGGGAATTCAGTGAAACCGCGCTCAGAATGAACACAAGGCACATCCAGGGCTGAGGCCTACAAGTTATCCTGTGATTAGACTCGGGCTCTGAGAGGCTGAAACGCAGTGTGGCTCTAGCGTGGCTAACCTCTGACTCTAACCGCCATTGAGGACACGAGGTCACGTCCACGGCCATGTATTTAAAAAAATATTTTATGTCCATTTCCAAAGCCTATATTTAATATCATTCTTTAGTGAGAACAGCAACTGCAATTCATTTAGGAGGGGAATGAAAGGTCTTTAATATTTTCTCAAATTTAAGCCTAATCTAGAGGCACATGTACAGCATTTACACCCAAAAATGCATCCCCAATTAGAAGACTAAATTAAAGGGGGGGAAAGAGCATACCCTGGCCCAACTCCCCACTCCACCCCTAACTCAGCCGAGTTTCTTGACCCCTGTATTTTTTAGGTCCTGGTTACGCCCCTGATGACGTCACCGGCCACAGCTCGCTGCCCGACTTCAGAACACAGAGGCGGTGGAGCTTACTGCACACGGAGACAGAGAGGCCGGCAACCACCCAGTCACAGCGCCGATTATCAAAGAACCAGACCGGGGAGGGACCACTGGGCAATTTCATTAGTCTGACAGGCACTCAAGGCATTGGCTCCTACCAGGAAAACCAGCTGAGAAAGCGATTCGGCTGGTAGCGGAGTGCTGTGCGTTTAGCCGGGATTAGCCACATCGCTTCCGCGCTTGGGTTTCCCCGGAGACGCCGGAGGTTAGCCGCGAGAGTTCGGCCTCTCTCACTTTGCGGCGAGCCGCTATGACACACATCGCGTAAGTGCGCAGCTCATATGAGGTCGCAGGTGTGTGGGCGAGAAAAAAAGTTTACTTCCTGCCTACCTGATCTGCAGAGGAGTGATGGGAGATTTAAAAAAATAGTATATTTGTGTCTGAGCGCAACCAATTTTTTTGTAAAAAGCCGAGGACACGTTTTGTTATGTTATATACACGAATAATAAACAAACAAGTTTAACGACCTTCAAAAAGCTAAGCTCGCGGCTTCGGAAGATAAACAGCGTCGGGACCAGATCAGGCTGCAGCTCGAGTCGTGGTTAACCACAGCCTCAACAAAAACACATTTTCAACGTACAAAATTGGCAAGTTACTCAAAAATACAGAGCACTGTTTGGAAGTCATTAATTTTCAGACACCTGTTCAAACATATAGTGTAGTAATTTTTCTTATTTTTAAGTGTAATCATTAAAAGAGGCCTATGTACTTTTTTAAAAAAAAAAGCTATTTAAAAATAAATAAAAATTTCAGTGCAACACAGCTGCGTTGCAGATACCCATCCCAAGTAGTGCTAACAATATTATGTGGGGTTTGCATGTGAAACGATAGAATGCATTTCAGAAATAATAATAAATGAGTTTTGCAGATGAGATTATACAGCTGTAAAGGCAATAGTTTTAATTTTTGTCCAATAATCGCTAATAATTATTAGGTGATCGCAAAAAAACGTGTTCTTTAGGCTATAGCATCATATGTGCACTTCCTTATATGTCCATTTTGCCAGTGTATCCGAGTATCCTGCAGCTGACTATTTTCAAGATCATATGTTGTTATTGGCAGATGTATCTAAATGTCCAATGGGGAGAATTATTGATTGTGGGATTGAAGCATTTATGATGATCAAATCGGAAAAGAGAAAGGAGAAAACTTTTAAGGCTTTACTGTGTGGATGTGTGTCTGAATTCGGTGTCTTTCCATGAGGTCAGGTTTTATTAATTTTTTATTTAAATTGCCCTCTAAATTGCATGCTGGCTGGGTGGATTTACCCAGGTGCATTTTATTATGAATTTATTATTCATGAATGTATATTCTGTTGCTGTTTATTTGGCCTGAGGACTGGACTGCATAATAACCCTGGAGGTTATTGTGGATGAATTAGTTCTGGACTGTGTGTATTTAGACTTTGAATTGAATTAAAATTTTTTGTGGTTATTTTACTGGCTAATTTTTTTAAACTATTTTTCACCATACTGACTTCACCACCACTCGATCTCAGAGAACAGTCCTGCCTAATAAAGGGAGGCTTAAATGAACTCACTGATCAATCAAACACTGCAATCACTGCTGTTTTCTGATAATAATATCTGACATTGCCTTGTGATAATTTGCTGAGTGATTTCTCCACTCTATCCAGGCATAGGGGACGGTTTTGTCTCCTTCTGGTGGTGGTTGCAACCTTGGTGGTAACTTCCCACCTGGCACTTGAACATAACTTAACAGCCATGCCCACATATACTTGAGAACTGTATACTGAAAGAAAGAAAGAAAGAAAGAAAGCCACAAGTGTTGTACTTCCAGGAAGCTCTGTGCTCACACGTGGGGGGGGAGGATTGGTGTCTTACCTTCGCTTTAACCAGTCTCTTGGCGGTTTTGATCTTCGCCTCACAGAAAGCCCCCCTGTATTTGGCGCTGACGTCCGTGCCCACAGTGAGGTAGGGGGGCTCCTCCAGGGTCTGAATGGGGAGGGGGGGGGGGGCAAAGGGGACAGCGCTCAGTTAATCTAACTACAGACCAGACACAGTCAGTCAATGTTTAATAAGACTTGCTGGAACAGTGCCAAAAAAAATCAACTGACCACTCGAGCACTGGAGCTGGAACATCATCTACAGCACGTTTGAGACCTCAGTGATGCAATTTTTATGAAAAAAACTTCCAACAAATTTCGTAATTTTACTTTTGATCTGAAATTTGATTGTCTGCAGTGGCCGCATTATTTGGCCGATAAACTTCTCGTGAGCAAACTTTATAAAGGACAACTTGGAGATCATGCATACCAAATGCCATGCACCTTGGTGTGAAGGTTCATGAGTCTGATGAATGTTTCTCAAAATAAAATAACAAATGCACCAAAAGTCAGCATTTTTAGTGTTTCGCTCCAAGCACACATGACTTTGTGTTAAGCGCTATGTTGTCTTTAATTAACACAGTGAGTCAGGAACTCATCTAAAGATTCCATCCACAAGTTGGCACGTTCTACATAGAGCAGTTATGCTTCTGGCTCAAAATTTGTCCATCAGTGGGGAAAATTCCTATCAGTTAAATGCTAAAAATAGGGATGCAAATAAACAGCTTTAACGGCATTTTCAGTCAAAAGTACCAAACGTTGTTGTTATCGATAAGGTTTTCTCGGTTTTTGCCTGGCAGTGGTTTTGGATGGCAGAGGCTGTCGGTGATGTTTTGCAGAGGGTCTGATGGAATGCCACTGATGGCACTGATGCCTTTTTAAAGGCATGTCCATTAACAACAGTTTGCTTAAATGATAAAAAAGGAAAAAGGAACAGGCCAACGACATTGTTTTTTCCCCTCGACATTGCTCTCTCTTTCACCCGAACTTACTTCCACTAGTAACAGCAACCCCAAAAGCCACTAGCCAATCAGAGAAGCTGAGAGACACCAATCAGAGATCAGAGGCCAGTGGCCATCAGCGTCAGGAGGATGCTGTTAAGCTGCATATCACACCACTTCTTTGACTGCAATTTCATTTTTTTTAACCTGCAAATTGTGGGTTTGCAGGCTTTGATGAATCAGTTAGAAAACTACATTACCCATAATCAACAGATTGCTGATCGCTGGCCACAGTTCGTGAGAACAAAGTGTCAAAGTTTCTGTCTGCGCCGACTGAGACAAATCTATTCTGGGATTTAGGGCGTGAGCTAACCTCCAAACACCAGCGCTCCCCGAAACACTGCGTCCAACACAGTACTAACGGATTGTTGACAGAGAATGGATTGGCTATAACTCTTTCCCAGTAGGTTCAATTAAGCATTCATTAAGTAAAGCATTAATTTGTTCATTCACTATGAGAAAAGGCCAGAGAGTCAATAGAACAGAACAGTCAATAATGCTAATAACTCTGCAATGAAAAGACCGGTTCTCAAACAATACTTGGCAGTAACAATTAAATGAGTGATGCACTTGAACATTTTTTAGTGAACACAAAAAGGCCTATTCATTCTGAGAAACAGCAGCGAGTGAACTCACGGCTTCTCTTATTAGTTTAGGCCAACGCATCTGTACCTATTGAATGCAAGCAGACACCAGACACACATAATAACACAAGCAAGCAGACACCAGGAAAACGTAACAACACAACCAAGCAGGCGCCGCTCACCGCCCGCTGCTCCCTCTACTGGGAAAACACTGTTACTGCGGTAGCTGTTTGCTCGTTTTTGTTCATTTGCTATGTCTCATAAAATAAATTTATGAAAAAAGGAAACTACCAGACCAACACGGGCACAGAAGTGTGTGGACTGGTAAAAGCAACACTGCCACAGGCCCCCTCCAGTGCAGCGAAATGTGTCTATAGAAAGCTCCCATTTCACATCAGGGGCAAAACGCCTGTCCTCGGTGTGAACACTAGATCAGAACGCAGAAGACACATGCCAACACTGCAACTCCGTGCTACGGTATTGAGCAAGACGTTTCTAAATTTTGTCTTCTTTTGACACCTAGAAAAGACCTGTCAGCCTTGCAATTTTCGCAAGAGTGTGCCCCACTTTTTCATTTCGTGATGAGTACAAACATGCCAGCTATCAGCGTAAAAACATTTGGTAGCAGCAAAAAATGATCATAGCTTGGAAAGTTGGCTCATAAGCTAAGCAAGTTGACATCAGCAGTGACCTCAACGATAGGCTAGTTTTGTCCATGTCAATGTTGCGTTTGGCCCACAGGCGTATGAATGGCAATGTTGTTTCTAATAAAGGAAATAAAATAAACACAAGGCTTAAGTGCACCTTCCCTGTGCAGACATGTAGGCTGCTCAAATTCAGATGTGACAGGAAACAGAATTTAAAGGTCAAGGGTCATTCAGTAAAAGCACCTCAAATACGTGAACAAGGCAGAAAGCAAGAAGCCATAGCTCTCAGCAGCTTTTAGTTTAAGAAATGGCCTTGAAATAAGGCCTCCTTAGAAGGTGAGTTTCTAAATCTTCAGTTCCTTGATTGTGATTGTGGTTCAGTATCAAAGTGCGATTTTATAGCAGTTACGGGTTTTTAGTTTAAAGAACTGGGATAATTTGCTAGCGCCAGAGATTGCATGGGGGGGGGGGGCTATACGCAACCAATAGTCTGACCGCCCTGGAATTTAAATAGGCCTTCAGTGTCACCTGTGAACTTGCCAGCTGTCAAACTGCTTCTTGCGGTTTTAAATGGCTTCTAACAAGTGTTTAAAAAATAAAGAATAAACACCACCTCATCTTCCAGCGTGCAATTTCGAAGGTGACAATAAAGCAGCATTTTTTTAACGCCCTTGCTGGTGGTTTTACACAGACAGCGAGGAGAGAAAGGTGCTTGTTTGTCAGCATTAACGCACTCTGCACACCGTCGTTGATAACAAGGAAATAAGTAAATAAAATAATAACCGGGAACGAGCGAGCGTCGTCACCGAGCTCGCGGGAAGACGGCCGAGCGCTCTGGATCCGTAAAGCCGCCATCGAGCGCCAGGCTTCGCGCCCCCCTGAGAAACGCGTCACTCACAGCGCTGCTCCCCGATGCCAGACAATACATTACAGGGCTATATTTAGGCAAGGACATCTGGAGCAAGGAGCAGCGTCTTCGGCTACGATTCTCCGTCAGAGGCGAGCGTAAACAGGGCCGCGTAACGATCGCGTCCTGTTCGTCAGGCCCGGGTGGGGTCTCTCACGGGGTGGGGGGGGGGGTGGGGTCTCACAGCTGGACCGCGAGCCTGTCGCGCGCTGCCAAAGAAAACCCCGCGCCCTCACGGCGAGGAGGTTCCTCCCGCCCATCTCAGACAGACGGGCCGAAGCCTGCCGCGCCCCTTGTAAAGAGCGGCTCTGTGGACAGGAGGAATTCTGGGTAATTTCCAAAGCAGCCCTGCGGGGCTCCAGCTCTGGCAGCGGACTCTTACTGAGCACAGTCACTGGAATGTGACCCTCACGCGGCTCTCACATACATACGCTGGGAGCTTCAGGTGCTTTCTCCCCCCAATGCAAAACCAAACCCGCTGGCACTGAAACCTGCCTGCAATGGGAACAGATTCAGATCCCAAAGCAACCAAAAACACACGCATAAAAGCACTACCATACTACAGCCAGGGCATGTCACTGGTCTGCGTACACTGACAGCCTCAGCCAGCAAGTGTGTGAGTGTGTGTGTGTGTGTGTGTGTGTGTGTGCAATGCCTGCGTGTGTGTGTGTGTGTGTGTGTGGTAATGGCTGAAATAGCAGTGAATGGTTAACTGTGCAGTATGTATGCGTTACACTCCTGGGGAGTTAAAAGTTGACACAAGCCAAAGCTGCAAATATTCTGCCTGACAGCTACATTACATTACATTTATTTGGCAGACGCTTTTATCCAAAGCGACGTACGACTGTACCTGAGAGTGGAGCTACTCTCAGGTAAACTCCACTCTCAGCTACAGCTACTCTCAGGTACAGTCGGCTCACAGGTACAGCTACTCTCAGGTACAGTCGGCTCACAGGTACAGCCCACCAGGCCTGTGATGTGGTCACAGCTCCAGGGCGTTCCACAGTTCAGCAGTGCCAGCAATCCTGATGTGCTGCAGGATTAGATTCTGCTCTGATCTGCTACTGTAGAGGGACGCCAGCTCTGACAGTGATCCACAATGCCCGCGCACACACTGGACTCCTGCATCCCAGAGGCCCCTCGTTCCCCAGGCAACCGCTTCCTCACCAGGGTCAGGCACTGAGCATGTGCGTCTCCTGGGGGTGGGGGGGGGGATACCATGCCATAATAGTGGAAAAAGCCCTCAAAAAACACATGTAATAATGATAAATCCACTCAGCTCGTTATCTAAACGGCTTCAAACCTCCAGCGTTTCAGCTTCGCTAACTTTCCACCATCAACAGACAATTACAGGTGTCCTGCTTCCAGCACAGGTCGGCCTCTCAATGTTTTCAAATTACAGAGCGCAGAAGCAGGTAATTCAGCATTACCGGGAAAAACACAGAGGTTTTCCAGACCGCTTTCAGCGATCCTTCTGTCTTCGCAAATAACCCCAGCTTTTAGTTTATATCTTTCTATAAATGCTAAACGCCTTCTTTTCATCTTCTTCAAACGTAGGTGTGCACATCCTGACCTTTGTTCAGTGCAGAAGCAGAGCATTTGTTTCTCTTCTGATTATGAGGCTCTTTTGCATTGAGTACCCTCCTTCCGTGGTTAAGGAAGCGATCCGCTGGCAAAAATGTACGAATTTAAACCAAATGCGCCAGCTCGATTTTCAGACGTTAGGTTCAAAAAAACGTGGGGAGAAAAGTAGAAGTGGTGTAAATGCTTACCAGCAAACTGTAGCTTTTGCTTGTGGCTGACTGACCGACTGCAGTACAGCCGAAACTAAGTAATGCACATCGCTACGTGCGCTAACCTGCAAAGTAGCTCACGTTCCAGCGGCACCAATAGGAACGGTCTCAAAAGGCTCTCCGTGCAAAAACCACAAGCCTTGCATCGTTTCGCCTATAGAACAGCTCCTCAAAACACTGAACTCTCGTGGATTGCTCTTCGTGAACGTTATCGTTTGGCTGTCCTGGAATGCGTTGCTGGGAACCCCCAGGACGCATGTTTTAAAATGGACCAAAAACTGGGGGGTAGATTACAGAAAAGAATGAAAAAAACCCACAAACATTTTCCCATTTTACACTTCTTTTTGAATAAACTTGGAGCTAAACATCTTCTCGCAGCTGAAACAATAAACAAGCTATGATTGGCTCGTAAGGCACTGAGCTCACTGCGTATGCATTAAACAGCTTTGGAGTGATTACTGCCTCAAGCGAAGCCAGCCAACCCGAGACCATGGAACACCGCCGAACCGCCTGGCGTTCATCGCAGCACAGAACACTGAGAACATGAGCACCGACATGAAAGCAGTAAAATCTAACTCTTTTTCCCGGCTGCCTCATCCACATACTGTACGGTTCCCATGTACCCAGCTGAATGTCTCTTTGAAGAAGTTTCCGGAATGAAATCAGCAGCCTTGCTCGGTTACGAGCCCAGTCCCCCGCTCTGGGCTGGGTCAGCAGAAAAGGGAGCGAGTCGCTGAAGAGCGCTACTCAGCCGAAGACGTTTACGCGGCCTTAGCGATCCCCTCTGACGTCCCGGCGCCCTTCGCCGTGAGCTCTCGCGGGAAGCGCGGACGCTGACGGCCTTCCTCGCCGCGCCGGCACTGCAGCGGCGGGCCTCGGGGCGCCGCGAGGGAGCGTTCAACGCGCCCCAGCGGGGGATCTGGGAACCCCCGTCCAGCGGGCCAGCAAACCGCGGCTCAACGAAGGACGGCCCACATCACCGGCCCCACACTCGGCACGCTGGTGACCCCTCTGCCCTCTGCAGGACTACACTGTGTGTGTGCAGCTGCAGAACACTGACACGGACAGGTCTCAGGGATTTCCGGCATGAGGAAGTTTCATTTTATGGGCCCATTTTGACAAAACTGTGACCGGTCTCTGCATTAATAAAGCCTATTTCAACAGCCTTGCGCTCAGCGGATTGCTATCATTTGAGCACGCGACGGCAGCTCTACTCCAACGCAACGCACCACGGGGACAAGCCAGTGATGGCCACAGAGGAAAGCTCCTGTGCTGCTGTCACAAAACTGTATGAGAAGTTATATACTGTATATATAGAACAGTTCTGTGTGCATACTGTATATATAGAACAGTTCTGTGTGCATACTGTATATATAGAATAGTTCTGTGTGCATACTGTATATATAGAACAGTTCTGTGTGCATACTGTATATATAGAATAGTTCTGTGTGCATACTGTATATATAGAACAGTTCTGTGTGCATACTGTATATATAGAACAGTTGTGTGTGCATACTGTATGTATAGACCAGTTCTGTGTGCATGCTGTATGTATAGACCAGTTCTGTGTGCATACTGTATATATAGAATAGTTGTGTGTGCATACTGTATATATAGAATACTTCTGTGTGCACCCTGTATATATAGAACAGTTCTGTGTGCATACTGTATATATAGAACAGTTCTGTGTGCATACTGTATATATAGAATAGTTCTGTGTGCACCCTGTATATATAGAACAGTTCTGTGTGCATACTGTATATATAGAATAGTTCTGTGTGCATACTGTATATATAGAACAGTTCTGTGTGCATACTGTATATACAGAACAGTTCTGTGTGCATACTGTATATATCGAACAGTTCTGTGTGCATACTGTATGTATAGACCAGTTTGGTATGCATAGAACAGTTGAGTGTGTATAGAACAGTTGAGTGTGTATAGAACAGTTCAGTGTGTATAGAACAGTTGAGTGTGTATAGAACAGTTGAGCGAGTATAGAACAGTTCAGTGTGTATAGAACAGTTGAGTGAGTATAGAACAGTTGAGTGTGTATAGAACAGTTGAGTGTGTATAGAACAGTTGAGCGAGTATAGAACAGTTGAGTGTGTATAGAACAGTTGAGTGTGTATAGAACAGTTGAGTGTGTATAGAACAGTTGAGTGAGTATAGAACAGTTGAGTGTGTATAGAACAGTTGAGTGTGTATAGAACAGTTGAGTGAGTATAGAACAGTTGAGCGTGTATAGAACAGTTGAGCGAGTATAGAACAGTTGAGCGAGTATAGAACAGTTCAGTGTGTGTAGAACAGTTCTGGTTCCATGGCTGCTGTAAATCTCAGTGAAGCTAGCAACCACAGAGCTAGCAATAATAAACCACAATAAGACAGTTTGGTTTTAGGCTGTCTTTTTGCATTTGCAAACCTTTTTTTTTTTTAACCAAAATAAATTTACCAAAAGTACATTCTTGTTGGGTTGCTTAAGAAATTAGAATTCTGCCCACAGCTGATGTCTCAAGTTACATTTACAGAATTCTGAGCGTATCCAGTCAAAGTCTAGAGCTACTTACAAACTGCATTTATAGAATTGGATCACTGCTTGTTAAATTAAACGACTGCTACGGCAAATGTATCAAAATTTTTTTATTTTTTCCCAAAATAGTTTTGATAACTCAAACACAACACAACCAGCACGTGTACCATTAATTCTTATACAAATAGGCTTAAATGTTTTATGGACCTCCAGTAGAAAAACACAGGAAAGTAATATTATGTGCTTTTAACGAACACTGATAATCTGACTCTTCAAACTGTCCGATTTGTAAATCAATTTCGCTATGGCGTACAAAGTGCCTCGAGGCTATAATTATTACTTGGACAGCTGGAAACTGGGGCCATTTGAACAGAAGGCAATAAAAATCTCAATGGAAATCTTTTTCTCAAAACCAAAACTAACAAACAAAACAAAGTGATTCTCACTCAGTAAAAGTGGGAAGGAGCAGATACTCAGAATGTCTACTGTATGACTCAGACGAGTCTCAGACAACAACATTCGGAAGGAATAGTGGCTGAGATTTAATCCCCGTACCGGTTTGGTTGCCTGATTTTTATCCGGGGAAAACCCTGGGTCTACGCTGTCTGTCCTGTAAAAGCGTTTTCCAGGAAGTTGAACCCTGGACCCTCTGCTGCAGGACCTGTGATTGGTCGGCTCAGAGCTCAGTCTGCACCACACGATCGGGGAAGAAGCTGGGATTGCCTCTCCTTACTCTGAGCCTCAGCCGGACTGGGAACTTAATGATTGTCCACTGAGGGCCGGGGAGTTTAATTCTACACTCGTTTGTTCAGGCGGCCGTCCAGCCTAACGACCCTGAGGACTGTGCAGCACTCACGCTTTGATTTTCAGTAGCAGCGGCTGCTGTAACACTCAGCTCCTCCCTGTTCTCCTCAGGCTCCTTTCTGTTCTCCTCAGGCTCCTTTCTGTTCTCCTCAGGCTCCTTCCTGTTCTACTCAGAGTCCGCCCCGCTCTCCTCAGTCTCCTCCCTCTTCTCCACAGGCTCCTCCCTGCTCTCCTCAGACTCCTCCCCTCTCACGTCAGGCTCCTTCTTCTCTCATCAGTCTCCTCCCAACTCTCCTCAGGCTCCTCCCTGCTCTCCTCAGGCTGCTCCCTGCTCTCCTCAGGCTCCTCCCCTCAGGCTCCTCCCCACCCTGCTCAGACTCAGGGGTGTGAGTGTGGGCTTGTGCAGGGGTAAGGAGGCTAAGGACCCCTAATTTGGGCATGCGCGGCCTGATGATGCAGAAATAACGACAGGTTCATCCACCTGCTGTCAGGCTAATTAATCACCAGAGCCAGGGGAGCTAACCCGCCTGGAATCTTGGCGAGTTTAGCCCCGCCAAATAAGAAAATGGGGGGGGGGGGGGGGGCAGGAGCTGTCCTTTTCTTTCATGCAGTCATTTATTGAGAAAGAAGGGCGTTTGTTGTTGACGTTCAGGGCACTTGACGTTGTTTTATCTGTATGCCAGCCAGTGGCCTGCATCTCTCTACAAGAGAGTGCATGGGGGCATTTCACTTTATACAGCCAATCACTGCAGGACACATATCTACTGCGCTTCACCTCCCTGCAACAGAGCACATGGGGGAATCTGCCTTATACAGCCCATCACTACAGGATACGTATCTACTGCAATTCATCTCTCTGCAGCAGAGCACATGGGGGAATATTCCTTAAACAGAGCACAATGTTGGCATTCCGCTTTAAACAGCCGATCACTACAGGATACTTACCTGCTGTGATTTCAACACAACACTACAGCGCAAGCAGGAGTACGACTTGCTGTCCTAGCACAGGCCAGGCAGTCGGGGCCTAAGCGAAAGCATCGTTTCAGTCACTATTACAGACGAGTTTACGGATGTCCCCCAGCCCAGCCCTAAACACCAGCATAGCGAGAGAGCTTTCATTGCTGGAGTCCCTGTAACGCCATCCCAACCCATGGTTTTTCAGTGTTAGCTACACAGTGGCTCCTCGCCTGCGAGCGTCCTGACAGACTGACTCATTCACCCCCCCCAGGCCCTCTGGAGGGCCACGCGGACCGTTCCGGAATGTTCCCCACTGCCCTCCGCAAACAAGCACACGACAGAAATCTGTGTACGGTCACCGGCTTTAGGAACTCCGCGTGGGGTCGTGTCAGCTAGTGAGCCTGACACAACCCCAGGGGTCTATTCGCACTCCCCCCTTCCCAAAAAAACTCTTCCAGACAGACAGGGTGACCTTTCCCCACTCACAATCCTCACGAATTCACATCAAACTCTGGATTGGTGAACAATTAAAGTGCATCACATCTCAGCACTGTGTGGTTTGTATGGGGGGGGGGCTACTTGGGGAGGGAGGTGGGCACAGGAATTTCTGCGCACTCAGCTACGCTGGAGTGTAAAGTCTGTGCTCGCTATTGTTCGACGCCATTTCGCTTGACTTTGGCACAGTGGTGTTGGCACAGCGAGACCACGCCCAGGACAGGAAGCTCCGCCCTCAGCGGCGCTGCTCAAGCCGTGGAGACCAGGACCGGGTCTGCTGCCATTGGCCAGCGGCCAGTCCAGAAACCGGCGAGGAACCGGCAAGGCCGCGTGGCAAGGCCATGTTGATCCGGGGCCAAATCAGGCAAGGCTCAGACTGGGAGTAGATTGTACAGAGCATTAGTTTGTATAAGTGCAGGAGCGTCTCTCTCAACAGTCTGTGTAACGTGCTCAGGTCTGAACGCAGGCCCCTCCTCTCCCAGCAGCCTGTGTAACTGAACACAGGTCCCTCCTCTCCCAGCAGCCTGTGTAACTGAACGCAGGTCCCTCCTCTCCCAGCAGCCTGTGTAACTGAACACAGGTCCCTCCTCTCCCAGCAGCCTGTGTAACTGAACGCAGGTCCCTCCTCTCCCAGCAGCCTGTGTAACTGAACACAGGCCACTCCTTTCCCAGCAGCCTGTGTAAATGAACGCAGGTCCCTCCTCTCCCAGCAGCCTGTGTAACTGAACACAGGCCCCTCCTCTCCCAGCAGCCTGTGTAACTGAACGCAGGTCCCTCCTCTCCCAGCAGCCTGTGTAACTGAACACAGGCCACTCCTCTCCCAGCAGCCTGTGTAACTGAACGCAGGCCCCTCCTCTCCCAGCAGCCTGTGTAACTGAACACAGGTCCCTCCTCTCCCAGCAGCCTGTGTAACTGAATGCAGGCCCCTCCTCTCCCAGCAGCCTGTGTAACTGAATGCAGGTCCCTCCTCTCCCAGCAGCCTGTGTAACTGAACGCAGGTCCCTCCTCTCCCAGCAGCCTGTGTAACTGAACGCAGGTCCCTCCTCTCCCAGCAGCCTGTGTAACTGAACGCAGGCCCCTCCTCTCCCAGCAGCCTGTGTAACTGAACGCAGGTCCCTCCTCTCCCAGCAGCCTGTGTAACTGAATGCAGGTCCCTCCTCTCCCAGCAGCCTGTGTAACTGAATGCAGGTCCCTCCTCTCCCAGCAGCCTGTGTAACTGAACGCAGGCCCCTCCTCTCCCAACAGCCTGTGTAACTGAACACAGGTCCCTCCTCTCCCAGCAGCCTGTGTAACTGAATGCAGGTCCCTCCTCTCCCAGCAGCCTGTGTAACATGCTCAGGTCTGAAGGCTGCCCCTCCTTCCCCGCCCCCCCTCCTGGCAGGCGGTCAGCGGGGCCTCTCCAGCGCACAATGGCAGCCCTTGTGACGGCTCTCAGCACTGCGACCGCACCCGGAGGGGGGGCGGGGGGCTTGGGGGGGCTTCTGTCCGACTGTGGGGTGCGGCCCTCGGGTCGGGGCGTGGGACACGCGGCTCAAACTTAGGGACTTTCTCAGCAGAACTCCGCCCGCTCGAGTTCCTGTGACGGTGCGTTTTAGGCCAGATTCACAGACTTTACTCTGTACGGATGGGCTAGCACGGCGCATGCAGGGATGGGCTCCAGCCATCCACATGATTTAGGGAGCAGTGAATCCGCACAGAAGGACATAATCACAGACTACACTTCAGAGCAATTGAAGCTGTGAGAGTGAGAGAGAGAGAGAGAGAGGCAGAGAAAATCAGCTTCAGCTGTGTACCCCTGAAACAGATCAGCTTCAGCCGTACGTGTCTCTCCGATCACAGTTCAGGAGGGAGAGGGAGCGACGTGCCTGGCTAATGACCACCAAGTGTGCGTCCGTGCTCTCCAGAGAGGGACGTTTGGACCGTGAAGAGCACGGTCACAGTCTGGTTAGCCCTGTGGGGTTGTGGGGTGACCGGACCGTACGGTCAGAACATTCTGGGTCAGCAGAGTGGGCGGGTAAATGGGGCGAGGAGGATGCGGGCAGGGTGTGTGTGTGTGTGTGTGTGTGTGTGTGTGAGAGAGAGAGAGAGAGAGAGTGTGTGTGTGTGTGTGTGTGTGTTATTAAAGCCGTTAGCCAGCCTTTCTGTCTTTATTAAAAACACAAAGCATGACGCAGCACAGTCAATCACAGCTGCTCATCCTCCGCTACTTAAGCATGCATTTCTTTTCCAGAGTTAAACGTTCAGCAGGGGTCTCCCCCGGGGGTGGGGGGTGGGGGGGGGGGGGCACTGACCCCCCAGCAGAGCTGGAGCGCGGTCGCCGTGGAGACACCGCTCAGCGACGGCCCCCCAGTCTCCCCAGTCAGAAGCCCTGGGACCGGCAGCCGTCCCGCGGCTACGCTACCACCGCTCTGCGCACCCACTCAGGGTCATCCTGCAGCAGCAGTCTGTGCTCTAAAGCTCCTTTCAGGTGCTTGAAAACAAGTGCCACAAAAGCCAAGAGATCTTTGCTAAAAAGATTGGGGGCGGCAGTGTAGTATAATGGGTAATGAACTGGTCTTGTAACCTAAAGGCCGCAGGTTCGATTCCCGGTTAGGACACATTGTACTCTTGAGCAAGGTATTTAACTTGCAATGCTTCAGTATATATCCAGCTGTATAAATTTATGCAATGCAAATGCTATGTAAAAAAAAAGTTGGTTAAGTTGCTCTGGATAAGAGTGCCTGCTAAATGCCTGTAATGTAAAATGCCACTTGAACAGTTTAAAAAAAAAAAAAAAAATCACTAGTTTCATATCCACTAGTGCCTGGCATTATATGGGGGGGGGGGGAGTTTCCAAAGTCACACGCTGTAAAATAATCCGGCGCTGAATCGGCTCTTTGTCCTGGCTCTCCCGTCATTTGGACCAGACCAAACGCGAGGCTGATGTGGGAGAACTGCCCCAGGCAGAACACACGCGGCCCGGATTTTCCGCCTCGGAGACCGCCGCAGCGTTTAAGCGCCTCGTAAGGAGATGGGCGCGGGGGCTGCTGGCACAAAGGCAAAGGGTTTCCCCAAATCCAGCAACCCCCCACCCCATCACCCCAGACGAGACACAACCCTTTACATGCAAACGACTCAGTTACAGGAAAACTTCAGGGTCTACATGAAACCCGACATGTGTCCTTTAAAAGAACGCAGTCCGTTTTCCCATTTTAATTAACGGCTGGTGAAACTAAGAATAACGACCGGTTTATAATCGGCAGAGAAGTAACCCCTTCAGAGTAGCACATTTATCTGGCCGTTGTCTTTGTGAGCTACGCAGTACCAAACGAGGAAAAACATTTCCCTCAAAATAAGTCAGTTTTTACAAGTTTTGGCCAACTATATATGGTCACATATAAAACAGCCTGAATCCCTCTGGAAATAGGGGTTCATCTGTTTTAAAAAAAAATTATAATCTTTTTTTTTTTAAACAGACAACAAAGTCCGGCGCTGAATTTCACCACACCGTGAGGTAGGGGACCAGACTTCTACTTCGAAATCACAAGTTGTTTAAACGCATCTCTGACACAAGGCCTTTTACGGTCACGTGATTGCTTGAGTCATGCGGACACTACCCACCAGTTAGCAAAGCCTCCGCTTGCATTCTGTCAGTCACAGGGAATTTTCCGGGCCAGAATCCTGAAATAACTTAGGTCACACTTTTCTCCAAAACAGAAATGATCTGTACATTTCACTCAATGGAGAGAGCAACCGCTTCTCTCCACCCAGCATACTTTTCATGAGGACCGCCCCATCAGCCGCACGCAGTTTTTCTAGCCCGCGAACGATCGCATTAATAAACACGGCAGCGCTTTTCTTGCGTTTATGTTTTTAACGGTTAGGAAATTATATCGTAAAACCTGCCTGATTACTGCCGTCGGGACTGGCTTACAAATTTTCTGCCGTGGACTCCTAGTGAGTAGAATGCGGTTCTGACGAGGAAGCAGCTGGGCATGCCATTCTGCCGGTGTAAAGACCGTCTCGGGAAAAGGTTCAAAACAAAGACACCGCAAACCTGACGCGATGTTCCATTCTAAACAGGAAGCAGGCGATAAACCGAAGATTTGGTTTGTCAGAATTGAATTCACGAGGACGTCTAAGTGCAATCGCAACACGTCTGCTTCGACTCTGGCTACAGCTTAATTGCACGTCCATTAATGCTGAGGTGGGCGTTACATAGCCTACTTATAACTCACTACTACAACCCCAACACAGACACACACGATACTTCATTCCACCAGAACAAGAGGCATAAGCCTACCTTCACACAGGTTTGATTTTAACTATGACTCAGCAGTAAGAACTCTGAGCTTTTAAAAGAGAAACTTTCAACCTTAGCAATCTTGGCTCAGGACTCTGCTCGGTCCTGTCTTCTTGATCAAAGGAAAACACAATTTCTCGGGTTCTGGGTGCAATACTTTCCAAAGCCAGTTTGAAAAAGATGCAGTCAACCTTGCCCCTCCTCAGACCATTACAAAACCCTTCAGGACACATGGCATTAAAACAGACACCATTCAAAGTGAATGCATCCTAAGGTTTCTTTTTTTATCTAAAAATGGAGGTTAAAGTAAATTCTGAATGCAACCAACATGCACGACCAAATAGAAATAAATCACACCCCCACCGCCCCCCTCTCCCCCCACTACTTTCATGTCAGTCTCACGGCCAATAGGACAAATCCTGCAGGTAATAACCTAGCAGCCGGTTACCATGGAAACAAAAGCAAAACCTGCGCACACTGTCACAAATATAAAGTAGTGGCATTGAGGTTCTAACTTTGCTTTTATGACAAAAAACAGCTCCTTGCCAATGCTATTACTGCGCACAGCAATGCCTGCAACCCCAGGGTCATTTGTAATGCACACGGCAACAACGATCAATGGCTACGATACAAAATCCAGGGGATCGCAAACTTTACTGCGATTAATCAATCCTTTCCAGCAGCACTGGACGTCCCGCATCACAAAGAATGTCTGCACTTCTGCTTCAAATTCAGCAGACTGACCACAGCTACGGGTAGATTACAACAGAATTTAAGGGTGGTCCTAAAAGTCCTGCGTGGCTTTTTAACAGCTTGCAGAACAAGCTCGCCGAAATGGATTGTACTCTTACTGCAGAAAACACTTGAATAGCCAGATCAAGGCATAGCTCCCATTAAGAGAATTACAGAACACAAAATAGATCAAATCCATAATTTTGCAGCAAAGATATTAATGCAGTTGCAGTGCAAGATAATGTAATAAAAAGTAAAAATCTCGTTTTTAATTCAATAAAGTTATTGAAATATTACATGTTGTAAAGATAGCAAATCATCTGTTCTTGTTGCAAAGCACACTGAACTGTCACTGGATATAAAATGTGCGATATAAATAAACTTGCCTTGCCAATAAACATAGCACAGCATCACTGTCCTACGCATTTACAAACTGACGTTTTTTCATTAGCAAAAAGTTGGAAGCTGTTTTGTCTGTGCGTGTGTGCGCGTGTACAAAACGTATAATGAACAGTTGGACTGGTTTCGTAACGAGTTGTTTTTTTTAGAAATAAAGCGAAAAAGTACTGTTTCAAACACAAATACAAATATTGTCTCAGTAGCATTAATCGTTTACAAACTCGTGAGAAAGTTTTGTAACATTTACCTTCATTTCCGTTCAAACTTCGTCTTCTTATGATCAGTCCGGGCGTCAATCCTAAAGTTGGGGAAAAAAATATCCATTTGTATTATACAGTCTGCACTTAGCCTACATAAACGAACAATATACACAACACGAGGAACTCTGAGTTGGTTTTGTTTCCGCCCTCTACTGACATAAGCACTAAAACACAACAATCTTATCATGCACGAGATTATTCATCTTTAAAAATTACACCGAGATTGACATACATAAGGGCACACATTGTATTTTGGCCGAGCACGTTAAGCACGTCTGAGACACTAATGAAAAGGAAGCAAGAGAAAGTTCGCCGACTGAAAGATATAGAAAGAAGAAGAAAAAAGTTTTGAAAAGTGCAACGCGTGATTGGCTATACCACCGAAAACATTAGTCTATAGTCAGTTCGCGAGAATTTAATGAGAAATAAAGACAAATAATAGCGTAAATAATGGAATTATACTTTCAAAATGTTTAGCAACATTTATTTGAAATTAAAAAGTGGAAAATACAAATAATTAGGTTATCTGAACAAATACCACAGCCGACAAAATAAACGCGAGTCCTCTCCGTACTTCGGACTCATTGTAAAATGTACAGCCTAATGAAATTAGGCTACATTGAAGATCTCGCAGCTTCAACCCAGCGGCTACAAGAAATTGCAACGATAAGAGAAAATGTAGCTTGTTAACTATTCAAAACTCAAAGGCCACGAAAAGGGCATGTTATTGTACCTGCATGTGTTCTACGTCAGTTTTTTTTCGCTCTGTATCTTCCTTCAACATTACGCCATGGACAAGACAGTGGCTGTAACAGTTTTTGACAGAGCTAGGAATGTACAACCTGCGTGTAAACTGCCGACAGCAAGGGGTGGTCGTTTCAATTAGGAAATATTTGCGCTCTTTATGTAATGATCCTGTCCAGCTTCAATTTCAACGTGATTTTTCCAGTCGATGAACGACTCAGACACACGACCAAAATAAACACAACCAATACACGTAATTTGCATGGCATAAACAAATCTGCCTGTCTTATTGAAGCTGAAAAGTTGAAAGTGGCATAAAAGTACAAGCAGAAAAGAAAGCGATGTCACATGAAATGAACTCGTTAGGAGCAGGTTAGCGTTGTGTCTGCCGAATGTCTAGCGCTGCGCTACAGCAGAGCCGATGACGCCATTTCTGTACCACACAGCAGAAACAGTTCAACAATCCAACAGTACAGCGCAGGAGAAAAACAACGCTTTGACAAACTACCACCTTCACAATGCGCTCAAAATCGTCACCAGTTTTTCTCTGGCCAGGCTGGGAAGACGTGTCATTATTTTTTCACCCTCACAATTGGTAATATGTTGCGAGTCTATCGCTACCAATATAATCGGGTTAATTCGGCTCGTCTTCTCTTTAAAGGTCCGGCAGTGCTAGAGTGCTCGCTATTGCGAGCTGTCGCAGATGAAGGAAAACACGCTGTGATCTTTAACAGGGATCCCTTCGCACCAGATTCAAGCGAGCGTCGAGGGGCTCTCGTGGTTTATGGGAAAGGTGGCAACTTGTTTTCATGCCAATGCAACAAGGTTAGCCAACATTAGTTAAATCAAATTCCATTTTCATTAGGACACCGTAACTCGGTGGCTACCGTCAAATCCCCGTGGACTGCAAACCACTGAGTGCATCGAGTTGCGGTAGGCTATAACAATAAAAACGGACAAGCCCCTTACGAACAAGGTCAAACTGGAAAAAGTAATAGTACATCCTGACAGTCGTAAAACATACACCCTCTCCGATTCACAAACGGGAAGACTTGGAGTGCAGTGAAACTGCAATATCCATTTGACGAAGTACAGGCTACTGCAACAATGTCACCCCACACCAGCTAATCTAATCCAGTCCTCGTTTACCCGACTCGACTGAACTACCTCGTCAAATAGCTACAATTATTAGCACCTAAAACAATGACAATATGTTTCTAGTTAGCTAGTCAACACACATGCAATATGTTCACAAACGTTTCTGCTGAGTTTTAAAAGTAACATTAGGTAGAAATCTCATTATGAAGCACTGAACCAGTTCTATTTTCTTTCCACTCGACCCCGTGTCGTTCTCTGAAAACGGCGAGCAGCTGTGCTTCAGAGTAGCTTGAGGAAGTAGCCAGTGCATTACTTACAGTTAACATTAGCTAGCTCTTTGGCGATTTAAAACACGAATTTCAACACAAAAAAAACACGTAAATCAGATTGAAAGTAACGTTAAGCACCAACGTTAACATGCAGCCAATGAGCTAGACAACAATCACACGAGCACACACTACCAAGCCAGCCAAAAAGCCAAGACGACTGTAGCTTTATTGCAGGACAAAAGCAATGGAAGATCTGATCGCCTCGCGGAAGCAAGCCCTGATTTGTTCGAAATGCATTCAGGCTGCTACAGTACTAAATAGACTATTAGACTAATGTTAGCAAATGGATCGCTCTCTCCATCTAAACGCGTTCCCACTCTGCGGCTCACTTTGCCTTACATAAGCCTGCCCCAAGACAGGCTTTTCCCTAATCGCTTCTTTGATGCCGAACTCAAACAACTGCTTAAACGGGTCATTTTAGGAATTCCACTTCGGCTTTCTGTTACTTAACTACTAGTAAGAAAGCAGGCTCGAAGGAAATGTGATTAAGCATCGATAGCTCTAGGTATATGTGCAAGTAAGCAAGAAACACACGAACAATAAATAGAAAGAAGGCTTACAATCAAGCAGCCGAACAGTTAAGCAAATATCTTGCCCCATGAATGTGCTTATTCTATCCAATGCGCCGTTTCAACTCCAAACTCGCACTCCTATTATTTTGGGTTACGATTTCTAAAATATTAGTCTTTGAAAACAGTTCATCTGTTTTGAACTAGCTGCTAAAATAACGTTGTCTAATTCTGTCAACATCTTACCTATTAAATGAAGTGAGTGGAATTGACTTCTTTTTTAAAGTTGACAAAATAATTTAGACATCCAAAGATCAAAGTGCAACATAGGCGCTCTTGACGGTTTCGATCTTTTTCGCAAATCCAGGGTTTTGTGTCAGGATGCGAACCCGACACAGTTGCTCTTCCTACTGGACTCTTTCTCTCTACACTGCCCTCTCCGTCTGAAACTGACTGACGGGACACAAAACCACCCATCTCCGAGGTATGTTCGCCCATTGGTTGCCATATGTGAATCGCCGCCCATGGCAAATTTCATTGGTCGACCTTAGAAACAAAATGACGTTATTTTTAACGGTGCTATGGAAACATTAAATCTGGGGTAGCTGGGAGATGTATTTATAAAGAATGAAATTGTACCCTTCCACGACCCTATTTTGTGGACATGGACTAATCGTAAAACTACAAATCCCATAAAGATTGGTCTGACAGGCGCGTTGAAAAATAGACCTAACGTGTTGCACCCCACATAGACACCCCACCCCCACCCAGTATGTGCGCTTGCTCCGTGAAGAAGCGATGGCGTATTTAGGTTGGTGTGAATGCGGAATAAGAAGGGTGACTTGGCTGGCTGATCATAAGACTCGTTTCCACGTTTTGCTAGTTTTATTTAGCAAGGATTGTGTTGATAAAGAGGTGGTGGAATAAGCTGCAATTATCTCATTGGCTATTTGATCGGAATATAATAAATAAAGAACATTGGATACTGAGATAGCGACATAGCTAATATTAGCAAGCTAGGTAGCTGGTTAAAAAAAGGCGTCTAAAGCGGAAGTGGTGGAAGAAGTGCCCCGGATTGTAAATTGCTGATCAACAAGGTGGGTGGAGCTACGACTATATTTGCGTGTGTAAAACGTAGTGGATAAGTTAACTAACATTTGTTTTTTGCAGTTGATTTTGACCTTGCCGAATACGAATGGTATTCCAGTAGTTAGCAGTGTGTCAATTATTGAGAGGCTGGTTAGCTGGCTGCTAGCAGGTTGACACTCGGTTAAATGCCGACTGCTTAGTTGGCTGCCCTGCTCTGCCCTGCCCTGCCCTGGTGACGACAAATTTCCATTCAAAAGCTCCTCAGCCGACAGCCTCGTGAATAGAATGACTGGACTATTTTGTATATAATCCATTTAACGTTATATTCTACCCTGTAACGTATTTATAACCGTCATTTAACCTGTCTGTCTGGATGGTTTTCAGACCACGTAAATTAGACCGCAAATTCCCATCGGTATAAACTAGCTGCTGTGGTTAGCCGTGGTGGCTTTTAGTGTTTTTCCCTAGCCAGTTTGGCCATTTCTCAGTTTCTACTAGTTACTGACTAGCTGGGTAAAGCTTCATTACTTCATTAGTTGCGAAAAATTCTTCCACATTTATTTAAAATAAACAACGTTAAATTATCGTTTGCTATTATTAGCTCCCATTGTGCAGTTTGCGAAGCAATGCTGCTTTATTAAATATTGAGCAGATTTTCATCTGACCAAAATACGCTGCTGTAGAAGTGCCAGCTTGCTGATACTATACAGAGGACCAAATAATTGATCAAATAATTTAAAATAAAGTTTCCTAAGTGCTTATGGCTTCCGGTTCTTTGCTTGTAATACCGTCGGCATCAGTGTGGGCTGTTTATATTGACAACTGCCAAATGTGGTCAACTGGGTTTTAGTTTGCACTGATACAGCTATGTGGAGTAAGTGATTCTATAGAATACTTTTCTAGGTAACGAATTATAAAGGCCTGGTTAACGTTACCAGTTCGCATATATAGAGGGCATTACAGCATTAAAAACTTAAAAACGGTGCAAGGCTATGAATCACTTGTTGACACGCAAAGACTCTGCAGTGTTATGCGACACGCGTGACGTGTATTTTAGTGCTGATTCAACGGACGTAAGAAAGCATAGAAGCCAGTTCTGAGCGGCATATTTACATGTCGTGTTAACACTGCTAACTATCCAGTAACCAGATTTTTAAACTTCTGGTTCATGTGCTAGTGTTCGTCAGGTCTCTCCGGTCGCAGAGTCTTCCAAATATGCGATGTTCTGAAAGAGAAGGCTGAAAAGCGCTATCCCCATAATGGTATTATGCAATCCCCTCTTGTGAATGCCCTAGTGGACCTCCTTGTAGTTTTTCCCCACAAACTGACAGCACAGGAGGAGCAAGACCATTGATGATGTTAAGAACTAAACTCACTTCTGCACATTTCAGCAAAATTTCCGAATTAGGAGGCCATACTTGGCTAAGATGTCACAGTTATGATATCGATTTGACCTTTTGTCTAGGATCGTTAGAGCTTGTTTATATACTGTCTAAATGGGCTAGAGAGTAGTCTTGCATTTAGATGCAATATACTCCAGTGAATATCAGTGCTTCTAGTGTGTCAATAATGTTGTGTAGTAGCAGTTTTGAATTTAAAGGCATTGGACATGGAATGGCATTAACTAATTGTATTTGTTTACTATAAGCTGCTCTTTGCACTTTGAGGGGCATTTTCTTCAAAACCACAATACTGCAACAATGCTGTTTGGTGTCAGTTAGATATTTATTTTCCCAAAAATCAATTTCTTCCATTATACTTGCCCTGGACTCCTTGAAATATCTCACTTTTCTGTTGTTTTGTTGACTCCTGATTGACAGTTTTCTCCAAAAAAGTATGCAGATAATTACTCTGGCTAAGCAGGGTCACGTAGGGTACAGTAGTGTTTAAGGGACTAGTCTTTTAATTCTGTTTTTGTTTGACCCTGGACCATATATGTTTTCAGTTTTATGCGTGTTTAAGTTGGGCAGTGTGTAAATGTATGATGTGTCATGGTGAAAAATATGTGGTTATGTGTGTTTCCCAGATGAGGACAAATGCTCAGCTGAAGTGGAAACTTATTAGGGAGTCTGCCTGGGGTATTAGTTGTTTAGAGGCTGAGTGTGTGCTCTCCTATGTTTGTTTTATTTGCTTGTTTAATGTTTACAACTCTCAAGTGATTGGCTCTGTGTGCAGTGTATAAGTTCCAGCACTCGTAATTGGTCAGATCAGTACGCAGTGTAAAAGTTACAGCACTCATAATTGGTCGAATCTGTGTGCAGTGTAAAAGTTACAGCACTTGTAATCGGTCAGATCTGCGCACTGTTGAGTCTTTTAGTGCTAATTTCAGCTCTGCAACAGGATGTCAGTGATCCACTTTTAATTGGAAATGCCTGTGAAGCAAAATACAGCAAGGTCATGTTCTTTAAATTGACGTGGTGAATTGCACTAATTCAGTTCATGTTACTGTCACAGATTCCGCTGTGACCTCAGGCAAGAAGCTGATTGGCTGAACAGTTCACATGACTGTCACAACTGAGCGCCTGTTTGGCACTTTTGGCACTTAGAGATATGGTCTCTGTCTCCGACTCTTGGGGAATTCAAGCCGAGAGGAGTTTATAAAAAATATGTCCATTGCTTTTGGTTGGTAGTGAGCTGGACATAGACTTGGATAATCACCCTGTGATGAACACCACAAAAATTGGGTTAGGAAGAGCTCGGCTACACACATGGAGACCACATATTTACATTAATTAGATTTTAAAATGCATTAGTACTTCACTGTTTGATTTTCAATCATTCTGGAAAGTTTCCAGGAATTTAACAGAAATTTTACAACCCTTTGCAACCATAGTGGTGCCAGCTGTTGCTGGTGGATGGATGTAGTGAGAAGCTGTCTCTCTGGTTTGACGTAGCTATTATTTTCTTTGGCTGTTTACAGGAAGGTGCTTTAAACGTTGAAGCAATCTCTGAATCAGTCAGGTCTGATAATGTTGTGCATGGATTCACTGATGGAAATGGCAGCTGGATTTTTGGCTCATATTGTAAATAATGATTGTTCAGCAGTGTCAGCGATTATTCTGTATCTTTCAATCTGAGCCCAGCTAAATGTGAACAGGACTCTTTGTCTTCCCTGGGTTTGCTGTTGAACCTGAGCCTAGTGTTGTCGGCGTCCAGGACCAGATCCTCCTGCTCTCTGATGTACGGGTGCTGAATAAACAGTGTAAACTCCGGGGCTTAGCGCTGATGGATGTTTACTCGCACATGTCACAGACTGCAGTTTAAGTTAGAGTAAGTAAGAGTAAGTAAGACCAAAGAAGAATGCGGTCTCCGACTACAGCTGTCAGAGCAAACTAGCGGAGGCAGCAAAAAAAGAAAGCCTTTCACCAGCGTAGTAATTTCCCATATTAATATGCCGAGCACAAAGATTCCTGAAAGGTCGCATATATCAGCGGTCTTTAGATTAGAGTTGTTCTGTCTTGGTTTGCAGCGCTTGTGTTGCTGACACGCTGTCGGTCTTCTGAAGCACAAAAGGGCTAATTTACCTGTTAATCTTTAAACATGACACTCGGCCCATCGCTACAGCTGTTAAAATCAAAGTTGTCTTGAGCAGCTTGCGAACACGTTTCTCGCACTCGCTGCTCTTAACGGCCCCTTATTTAGGAGATTTCTGTAAAATGGGGACTTCTGGTTTTATCCAAAAAACGGCCAGTGTGGGTGGAGGTTTTTGCTGTGGCCTGGCGCTACGACACCTTCAGCTGATTAACTAACTGTGGTCTTCAATCAAGGCATTGATAAGTAGAATCGGGTGTCTTTGTGCTGGGCTAAAACGAAAACTGGCCCTTTAATGATCAGATTGGACATCAATGCTGCAGAATATGTAATTTATGTCAGGTTTCTTACACCTATACAGGAGCAAGCTGAACAATGAGTATGCGTGAAAAATACTTATTCCGTTGTTTCCTTGTTCATTATGTTCATGGATTTATTTGATGATTATATATTTATTTTGCTGGCTGTCGCCGGCAGCATTTTGAGCTCAGGAAGGTCTCTGTACTGTGAGCTCAGAGGAGGTGCCCCGCTGTAGGAGAGTAGCCCTGCTGGCGGGAGAGGAGCCTCGCTGCGGGTGAGTAGCCCTGCCTCGCTGCAGGAGAGTAGCCCTGCTTGCAGGAGAGGAGAGTAGCCCCGCTGTAGGAAAGTTCCGGAAGTTTCACTTCCTCCCGGGCGCCTCTGTGGGGTGTGTCCTCTTTATAGTGCTCTGCTCTCTTTACTGCACAGGGCTCTCAAAGCAGGCCTCTGAACACAGACGCTTTTCTGGCCTGTGTCTGCGCGCGCGCACACACACATACACACACACACACGTGCGTGCAGACATGCACACATACAGACACAGACGCACAAACACACATGTGCGTGCAGACATGCACACACATAGACACGCACACAGACACACAAACACACGTGCGCACAGACACGCACACATACAGACACGCACACAGGCACGCATACACACGCATGCGCGCACACCGGCACACATGAATGTGCTATCCTAGGGATGGGTAATTGTGCCATTTTTGGGGTAACAGGATTCTCTGTGTCCCTGGGAGCTTCCACGCAGTGGATTCTGGGTGTTTATCTCAAGTACTTTTCACTCAGCATGGACAGGCGTGTATTAATCTGTCTGACTTCCAGAACATCGGTCTGTTTGCTTTGAATCATTCATCACAAGCAGCACCCTTTGAATTATTGTGTCATCAGTCAGATGTATCAAATCATGCACCCTTCTCCTTGGTAAGAACTGTATTGCATTTGCCTGTATGCCAAGATATATCAGTGACTCATTGACGTTTCATGGGGAAGGAGTTCTTGCATCTGTAACTGTCTTCCTCTTGAAAACTGAAGCACCAGTAACGGAAGCCAGTTAGCCAGGGGATTTATGGGAAGTGTTGTCATTTCATCTCGAGATCCAAACCTTTTTCCAGAGATTTCAGACGAGTCTGTCGTGCAGGACTCTCCATTTATCTCCTGACAGATTACAAAGGGCTGCCCCAGATAAGCTTGGTTTCCGGGAGCTTTCAACAGTGATAGCCTACACTCTAGCCCGATACTGTAGACACAAATCCCCTCTGCCTAGTCACTGACTTCAGTTCCTTCCGCAAAAAGCCCAGTCGTAACTCTTGTCAATGGAAATGGTCTCCAAGCAGAAACCTTGCAAATCTGTGAAGATGTCGCTTTTTAAGACAGCGCTCGAAGCAGATTAGACTAAATCTTGGAAATCGCTTCTGTAAGCAGAACAGGCTTTTGATTTGTTGGATGATATTACGCACAGATCTTACTGATCGCGCAGCCTTTTTAAATTGCGTTTATTTGTCTTTTGAAGTGCTCGGGGAATGTCTTGCGGCGTTTATTTTGGAGTTTTGAGCTTTTTGGTAGGTGCTTTTTTTTCTTTTACATCCTCGGTTGTCGTCATAACACAAAAGGACAAAGCGCCATCTAATTTCACAGGTTTATTTTGGGATAAAAATGACTGCCCGTCATCTTAACTCGTCTGCGTGCTTATTAAAATGAAAACATAAGTATATGCAATTCATGTGATTCCTCTCGTGTGTATCGGCAGTGTGATCTAAGGTCATCGGATTGTTATCTCTGAAGGCTGGCTGTCTGAAAACTCTGCGTCTCATTGGTCTTTTCCCACCCGTGGCAGGTTCGTCGGTTTGCGGAAATCGTGAGAGATGGACGGCGACGAGGGCGTGGCCTCCAGACGAATCCTCCTCGAGCCGTACAAGTACCTGCTGCAGCTGCCAGGTAAGCATCTCTGACGTCGGCGGTCTCGGCGCGTTTCTCCGTCCGCGGTGCTCCCGCGGCACCCCGACCTTAGCCACACAGTCAGCACGGGGAAAAAAAAGAGATTTAAGCCCTCTCAGTCTGTTTATTGTTGTTTGCGTAGCTCAGCAGAGTGATTGATATTCAGAATCGCGGCAGTTCAGGGGCATAGCACCGCATAACCGTCTCCGATATGTTATTTTATTCCTTCAACCAGGGAATTGAGTTGTACAACTACAAATAGATTTTGAGATTTTATGCATACATAATGTATCGCAAGTATGGTAGCAGCCTTCCCGCGCACCGCATATAATGAGGTATTATTTGCCGCAACTGCATGAACAAAACTGCACGTACTCATTTCTTATAAAAATAATGTCTGGTCAAGACTGTCTATTATTATTATTTTTTGTAGTTCTTGTCATTGTTGGTTGTGTAGTTTCTGATTTTGACACAATGAGGATGACCCCTGAAGAATGTCGGCTTTGCTTTGGAGAACAGCTGAAACGTATTCAAAAGGAAATGTTAAAGCGGAGGCTCGTAAGTTCGGCTCGGGTTTTCCGTGTGCGGTTCACTGCGTTCATCTGTCGGGAATACCCCCTACTGTAGCTGGTGTTTTAGCAGTCTCGGAGCAAGAGGGCGCATGTTCATAAATAATACAAGAAATCGCTTAACATAACTAAGGTCGTCTGGCGGCATGAACTTCATTAAGATTGGGAGTTCATGTTGGGAGTAGTTGAGCAGCAGCGTGACAGAACGATCACAGAGCAAAAAATAAAAAAGAACAAGATGCCTTCTATGTAATATATATTTAACAATTTGAGGTGATGCTTTTGATCATAGTGATATTGGTCTTATACACAAATGAACCCTCCAGTGAGAATACGCCACAGTAAATATTGTATCTGTTTCAAAAGTCAATAGATATAATGTCAGCGACTATCATCTAGAATTTTCAGAACATTTTGTGCAACCGGGATAATGGAAATGTGTTGCTGCTGCAGCTGCTGCTCTCGATGCTGCATTTGACATATGACCTTCCACACGGTGAAACCGACAGGCTTCAGAATGTGAAGAGGCTGTCCTTTCACTGTTAGCCAGGCACCGTGTCTCTGTCGTAATTACCGTGTCTTAATAAAAGCCGTCTGATTGGCCATTGGTTTTAACAGCTGCGTGAAGTATTCCTTCTAACCTTACGTAGGCTATACTGACGTATACGGGATGTATCGCGGCAACGCATTGGCGCAAAAATGGCCATCCGCGGACTGTGGAAACTATGGGACAGCAGGAGAACGTCATCCACTGCTAAAACTATGTTCCACCCGTTGTCTTCGCTGTCACTCTTGCGTTGTAAAGTGAATGATGGAGGGAAAAGAGGAATAGCAGGCCTGTCCCTCGGAGTGGAAGGTGGAGAAGGAGGCAGCAGCTCCACCTGAATACAGAGCCTTCACACACTGCATGAGCTCCTGTGCTCAAATGGCTTTGAGTCCCTGCATATTACATCACCGAGCATGATGACATCATTCTGGTCAGTGACGGTGGTTGAGCAAGGTGAACAGCGAAAGGTCGGCTCAGGCAAAGACGCACAGCCGCTGAAGTGTCTTCCCTGAGGTGGTGGGCCGCCCGGTCCGTTACTGACAGGGCCGCTGCGGCTGGGCTGTGTACGGTGTCTTTTATGGGCCAGAAAACACAGGCCGTACGCTGGAAGCTGGTGATTTTTAAGCTGCAGTGATTAATGGTGTGTGGTTTGGGTTCACAAAAACCCCCCAAAGCACTGGAACTGCTGTAATGTTTATTTGGCTAATTTATTCTGTGGAAAATGAATCTGGGACTGAACAGTCTTGTCATACCTAACCAAAGGACAGACTGTGACAGGAGTAATTCTTTCTGAAACGAAATGGGAAATTTACAGCATCTCTCTCATTCTCTCTCTCTCTGAATAATTCATGTGTTTGTCTAAACCTCCAGCTCACGTTTCACCCGCTGCCAAATCTCGCCACAGTTGCCAGGGTCTTCTGTGATTTGCACAGGGTATTGTGTTTGTGATTCACTTGTTTTTTTTTTTTTTTCCATAAGGATTTTTGTTAAGTGGCACCTGGCCTCTTTTAGGCAGGACATCCGTACCACATCCGTACTATATAAGACCGGCCCCCTCGTCCAGTTCTGGCAGCTGATGTTCTGCGGCCTGTCCTTTGTGAGCTGGTGCGAGCTGTAGATTTGAGGCCAGACTTGGACAGCCCAGTGAAATGACCTTTCGTTTTCGGAGTGTGCCGACGAGCAAATTTCATCCCGCCCGTTTCTGTTTTACGCAGGGCTCTGTTGAATTGGAGCGGTCAATCCAAGATGAACTCCACACTCGTAGTCTTATTTCTGTGTGGCCCTCAGAGTGACCTGTTAATGTTTTTATCAAGGAGCCGATGGCAGCTTAGAAGTCTGGCCAGGCGGCGAAGAATTTTCCAGATTTTTGAAAATTTATTCACAGCAAGTGTTTGTCTCTTTGTATGCCCGGTCGTGCGTGCAGCGTATTAAATGGCAGTGGTGTTCAGCCGCCGTGTTCAGGGGTACGAGGCATGCCCCAGCCTGGTAAGCCGTACTGCTATTCAGTAGAAGCTCAGGCCTTCTAGATGTTTTTGTTCCTAGGATTACAGTAAAGGCATCTGCCTTAAGAGATGCACGTTTATCTTTAAGTCTCACTTTTTCTCTGCTTGTGTTTGGTTTCTTTTTACCTTCCTGATTTTTAAAGATCTTTGGGGTATTTTTTTGCTGCAGGCTTCCTCTGTTGCATCGCCTGTAGCGTCGTCTCTTGATTGGCTCAAACTTCCAAATGACACCATTCAGAGCGTTCCATTCATGCGTAGTGCTGTCCTGGATGACATCTGTCCCGACGTTGTCCCATTTTAGCACCATAGGACTTCACCCCCTGTGCATAAGCACAAGTGATAATCACGCATTAAAAGCTCAATATCTGCTGAATACTGGGGGGGGGGGGGGCACTGACAGAGATGGAGACTGCGCACACACTGCTGGCTTATACCCAATATTAGTGTTTAGTGTGGAAACAGTGAGAGTAGGAAAAAAGACTCAGCCTCTGTATCGCATCCGGGTACAGCGGCGCACGGAGATGATGTCATCACAATCGACTGTTGTTCAGCCGAGCTTGTGTCCACAACGAATCGTTGATCAGTTGCATTTTTCCGCGTTCTCTTTCCTGACGCCACCGTATGGAGAATCCACGCCTCGTCAGACAGGTTTAGCGCTTGAATTGGTAATCTGGTTTGGCTAAGCGAGCAGTGTGTGAATCCAAATGAGGCGACTTGCACCGACTAGCCTGACAAACCGCTGTCATTCGTTTACCATTTACAGGCCAATGAAACCTAAAAAATATTAATAACAACGGTTTTCAATCTGAAATTTCATTGCGCATATTTCATGAATTGTGCCACGCCCATCATTACAATAGGTGTTACTGATAGGATAGTTGGAACATGATTGATTGGCACTTTTAAATGGCTTTTTGATTGGGTTTGCTCGGGTGTGGGATCTCCTGTGGCGTAGGCCCGGCCCCCAGCGGGTTGTTTTGAGAGCAGGCTGTGCGCTTGCGGGCGGTGGAAGAATTCCGCTCACAGGAAGGAGGAGGCGTGGCAGTTGGAGTCTGCGTGATGTCAGCACAGCAGAACTGAGCACTGAATAATGGCCCGTTTAGCCTTGGAGCACCATAATTTCAGTCTAGTCGTTATGACTACTGTGTAGCTGAAGGTTGTGTTATTTCTAGCAAAAGGGATAGCTAACTAATATTTTAGACACAGTCTAACTAATATTTTGTTTCAATAATAATAATATGAATAATAACAATAATAGTAATGTTATGCTACTGTGATATCCATTTTACTATTTAGAAGTAGTGGTAATAAGCTGCAGAATTTTAGCTGTAGTTGATCTTGCAGTTGTCTTCTAGCGTGAAAACATGTAGCACAGCAGTGCATAGTGAGAGACAGGCTTTAGTAGAAATCTAAATCTGTATATTTCTGAGTTTGAACCAAGCATGATCACCTGCCATTTGCTTTGGCAAAATCTGTGTGGAAAAAACATTACCCAACATTTCAGGTTATTTAGGTTCATAAGGAGATTGTTTAATTATTCATTCATTCATTCATTCATTCATTCATGGCTTTCAGCCTTTAAATATGCATGCGCTAGTAAAGCTTTTCCAGTGCAGAGAGTAGACTCTGGGCCCCTGCCAGTGTATTAGTATAAAAAGTGTGTGATATCTGAGCTGTTGTTGTTGTTGTTGGCCTTGAGCTGGGATTAGCGTGCGCGTAAAAGCCGTATGCAAATGAGCTGCGCCAGAGGCCGAGCGCCCGCCCGTCTCCGAGCCGCTCAAATATTTATAACCCTGTTCTCGGCGGTCCGGGGAGGACGCTCCGGAGGCTGCGCGAGGGCCCTCGGTTGGGCCGGCCGCGGACAGCGCTCGGCCCTCTGGGAAGGGGCGGGGCGCGGGGAGGAGCGGCGGCCTTACGCAAGGGGCTCACGGCTCGCCTGCGATCCCGCCTGCGGCCGCTCGGCTCTGTCCTCACGCGAGCCGCGCATCCAGACGTCCGCTTCCCGCCGTCTTTCCGCTCTCGTAGCCCGTCTTTAAGGACACGATTAAGGTTTTTTTTTTCCGCTTGTTTGTACAGTCTTATCGAAGCCCGATGGACAAGCGTTTTGGTTTTTCCGTTAAAGTTTTTTGTCCCGGTGTTTTCTATTCCCGTAGACGGCCGTTATTCTGCTGAGCGGTGTGTTGTGATGGTGGATGAGATCTTTGATGTGTGGGGAAGTTAAGGATTGTGGATGAGATCTTTGATGAGTGGGGAAGTGAAGGATTGTGGATGAGATCTTTGATGAGTGGGGAAGTTAAGGATTGTGGATGAGATCTTTGATGTGTGGGGAAGTTAAGGATTGTGGATGAGATCTTTGATGAGTGGGGAAGTTAAGGATTGTGGATGAGATCTTTGAGTGGGGAAGTTGAGGATTGTGGATGAGATCTTTGATGTGTGGGGAAGCTAAGGATTGTGGATGAGATCTTTGATGAGTGGGGAAGTTAAGGATTGTGGATGGCATTTGGGGCCCTTGTCACAGCCAGCAGATGAATGGGAGCGAGTGATGTTTTGCAGCTGAAATCGAAAGTGACTGTGAACGGTTCCTGAGAGGGGGGCGGTAATCCCCCACCCTCGTGTGAGTCTGCTGTGAACTACCACTTCCTTCTCCAGCAGCAGAGATTAGGAGCCTGGCGTACTCATATACAGTGGTTGACATGTTTCAATATATATATTTTTTTGTCTGTTTGAATCTGAACAGGGAAGCAGGTCAGGACGAAGCTGTCCCAGGCGTTTAACCACTGGCTCAATGTCCCGGAAGACAAACTGCAGGTAAGGGCGATCCACTTCCGGGTCACGCTTCGGGTCACGCAGAAAAGGGCGTGGCCATTCTTTCATATATCTTTTTGGAATATGACCGAATTTGCATGTATTAGTCTAATTTATTTTGCAAAAATTAGCTTTAATGTGTGTGCGCGTGGCTGCACAGATCCAAAATTACTTTTGAGTTTAAGTCAGTTGATGTGTTTTTACTCACTCCGAATAAAGCTTGTGTTTCCTTTCCTGTCTTATTGCTGAAATCTTTTAAAGAGTTTGAGTCTGATTTGTTCTCGGGTGCTTCTGGAACATTCCCTCTGTGTTATCATCGGGGTGGTGCTCGCAGCTCTTCCTGCCGTGGGGCGGGTCGCTCGTTTGGGCGCCCGTGCGGCGTGGAGACCGCAGAAGTGTGCGGGCGTGTGTCCGTACTCCCCAGTAGGCATCAGGAGTCTAGCGTGCCCCTACCGAAACGGCGCAGGTGGAGATCTTATCTAAGCCCAGAGGTCTGAGCAGCAGTGCTCCTGTAGTCCTCAAAACCACGGCATACTGGTTTCAGACAGCCTTAAACTTCCTGCTGCAACTGCTCTTTCGCGAAGTCCCAGCATGCCTTGCGGCCGGCCGTCTCTTCATGGCCGTGCGCCTGGACTCGTACAGAAGCCTGGCAGGCTAACGAGGTCCGCTTGGCGACGGCTCGGCGGCCGCCATGTTTCAGATGATGAAAACGCGGCGATGCAGTCGGCGTACTGTAACTCGTGTCCCCTGCGGTTTCCCGCTAGGCCTTCTGGGAAGGTGGAACCCGCCCGGCTGCTTTAAGCGTGTCGTTCGACAGGTCTTCGCTTTTTGTCTTTGGCATTTAAAAAAAAATAATAATAATTTTATGAAACCCGCCCTGTGTCCCTGTATAGTGCTGAGAGAGTCACTGCACATTACTCATCGTAAATACAAAGGAAGCACCTCCCAGGTTCTGACTCATGGTCCGGTAAGTGTCGTGCTGACGCAGTGGTGAGTGCGGTGGTAAGTCTGCGATGCTGCGAAATGGGCATCGCGATTGGCCGGTGTGGACAGGGGGCGTGGCTCCAGCGTTTACTGTCCTTTACACACCCTAGGGAGGGACTGAACCCAATCACCATCCATTCATAGCCCCCCCCCCCCCCACTTTATTTAGAGAAGCTAAAGGAAGATGGGTTGGGTCCACATTTTAGCAGTGTCTAGTGAGCCAGTGAAGTGGATCCACTGTAGATACCATGCTGTACGGAGCATCCAGTTACAGTCAAACCTTTTCATTTTTTACTTGTGTTTGTATTTACCATCCAGTTCTGTTAATGACTCAGCAGAAATGGGCACGTGTGATGTGGCATCGGCTGGGATCTGATAGCTGGCGGTGGAGCTGTGCTATAGAGTTGTGTGGTTTTAGTTTATTGTCAGGGGCCCGCTGTCATCCCCCATAATGCCTTGTAATGGGCTCTTTAAACTGCAGTGACGTGGCGCCAGACCCGTGATTCATGGGTGGCTCCGATCGATAAAGGCTTTTGAAGGCCGTCGGTCGCCTCCCCGCTGGCGGAAAGGCGGCGCGTTTGATCGGCCCGAACGCTCGTCAGTGCCGACTGGCGGGGGCGTGACTTCGGGCTGGCCAATCGGGTGGGGTATTTCGGAGTGGTGTTCAACGGGAGTGACGGGCACGCCTGTGGCCTGCTCGAGTCAGCCGCAGGGAGCGTGGAGCGTGACCGATGCGAGGTGCAGTAGACGCAGTAAACAGCGCTTGACGGCTTCCTGCAGCTGAAGTTGAACAGGTTCATCTTCTCTCTCCTCTCTTCAGCCAAATGTGTGGGCCTATATGTTCACCCATCTTCAGACCATCTTCTTCTCTACACACACAGAGTGGCGGGGTTGCACTGGGAAAGCAGGCGTTTTAGGCGCTGATTTAGGCAGCGGGTTATTCCCAGTTATTCCGGGTGATTCCGGTTGGGATTGCGTTCTCGGCGTGCGGTGCGCTGTGGCACCTAGCGTTCCGCGCGCCGTTTGCGGCAGGAGACCCAATCGCACGCTCTCCGCCTCCGCGCGCTCTCTCTCCGCGGCGGCTGCGGAGCTGCCGTTACCGGGCGCTGAACTCTCCCCGAACCCGTCGCTCAGACCTGCGCCCCGCGGCCCCCCCCCCGCATCGAGGCCGCCCCAGTGGACCCCGCCACTCGTCTGTCTGTGCTGTCATCTTAATCTGCTCTCCCCCCCACCCCCCCTCCCTCCCCTTCACCGGAAGAAACGAACCCAACCGCTAGTCCCACGGTGATAGGTGCTAGGGCCAGTGCGGCAAGGATGCCTCATGGGAAGACCTGTAACGGGGTTGTACGCTATCTCAGACTTTAAAACGAGAAAAATAAAGAGAGTTTCCGTTCTTACCAGTTTTTGTGAGGTAGGGCCTAGCAACCTTGCATAAAATGACAGGTAACTCATCAATATTAATAATATATTTTCTGAAAGTGTGAGCGAATAGAGAATTGCTTGGAACGAGTACATTATTTGCATAGAGAGAAGTGCGAGTGTGTAATTTAAATATCTTGAGGGAATATTTGAATATGGAAATCATCAAAACGTACATCCCTGCTTCAGAGAAGAGAACCGTGGCTGTCGAAGATAGTGATGATTACGACAATAAGCTTTGTTTATTTTCGATGATACGGCATTAATTCCCAGGATGCCTGAGAACGGCGTGCTGAATTTCAATCGCGCTGGCTTTCAGAAGCCGCTGGTCTCCTCCCAGGAATGCAAGAACGGCATCGAGCGTGAGTGGTGTGGTCGACCGACGGTCCTGTTCGGGCGGAAATGTCTGCCGGCGCCCGATCTGTAGCAGATGAGGCACGGCGATCAGCGTGTGCGTCAGCCTCTGGAGCGAAAAATACCGGCAGTAGGGAGGGCGGCGAAAGTGCCGGCGTTTCTTTTATTCCACGCTTATCTTAATGATTTACGCGTAAATGCGCGTAAACATTGAGCGCTTATGTTTCGGAAGGATTCTGTGTGTTATCGTCCCTCCTGGCATTTCTAAGGCAGGCGCTTCTTTTATTAGCGTGATAACGGTGTTATTAACCTTATCTGAGTGGAGTTAAATTCTCCATAGGGAGAATTGTGGGGCTCCCTTTCTAGCTGTGCTCAAAATATCTATTGGGCAATACGGCGCAATTTGCCTTTAGACGATCCCTGCGTGGATACAGTGATGGCCATATCAATGTACAGTCATCTAAATTCAGTTTCCACGAAATGTGTGCATTTGTATTACCACTGCTTTCTCAAATTTTGTGCAACATGGGCTATATTGACACTGGGTAACCAATCATTTTGACACCTTTTAGCATCTTTGGGAAAGATTATCCATTCAGTCAGAGTGGAGTGAGCAGCGCTGAGTCTGATTCAGTCAGAGTGGAGTGAGCAGCTCTGTGTCTGATTCAGTCAGAGTGGAGTGAGCAGCGCTGAGGCTGATTCACAGTGGAGTGAGCAGCACTGAGCCTGATTCATTCAGAGTGGAGTGAGCAGCACTGTGTTTGATTCAGAGTGGAGTGAGCAGCGCTGAGGCTGATTCAGAGTGGAGTGAGCAGCACTGAGCCTGATTCATTCAGAGTGGAGTGAGCAGCACTGTGTTTGATTCAGAGTGGAGTGAGCAGCGCTGAGGCTGATTCATAGTGGAGTGAGCAGCGCTGAGGCTGATTCATAGTGGAGTGAGCAGCGCTGAGGCTGATTCATAGTGGAGTGAGCAGCACTGAGCCTGATTCAGTCAGAGTGGAGTGAGCAGCACTGAGCCTGATTCATAGTGGAGTGAGCAGCACTGAGCCTGATTCATAGTGGAGTGAGCAGCACTGAGCCTGATTCAGTTAGAGTGGAGTGAGCAGCACTGAGGCTGATTCAGAGTGGAGTGAGCAGCGCTGAGGCTGATTCACGGTGGAGTGAGCAGCGCTGTGCCTGATTCAGAGTGGAGTGAGCAGCGCTGAGTCTGATTCCATCAGAGTGGAGTGAGCAGCGCTGTGTCTGATTCAGAGTGGAGTGAGCAGCACTGTGTCTGATTCAGAGTGGAGTGAGCAGCACTGTGTCTGATTCAGAGTAGAGTGAGCAGCGCTGTGCCTGATTCAGAGTGGAGTGAGCAGTGCTGAGCCTGATTCAGAGTGGAGTGAGCAGCTCTGTGTCTGATTCAGTCAGAGTGGAGTGAGCAGCGCTGTGCCTGATTCAGTCAGAGTGGGAGTGAGCAGTGCTGCTCCTGGGCCAGCTCCAGTGCCACGGTGGCTGCTGTGCTCCTGCAGGGCCCTGATCTGGGATCAGTCTTTCCTGTGAGGCCCAGGGGAGGGAGGGGGCTGCTGTGTAAGCTGAGCTCTGCCCTTAGAGCAGCAGTTAGCAGGAAATGCCTACGGCCCCCATTACAGCACACAGCAGGCTGCAGCTCCAGGGCCCTTCATTCTGCCGCCCTGTAATACGTCACCCCCTTCATGCTTTCTCTCTCTCTCTCTCTCTCTCTCTCTCTCTCTCTCTCGGTTTCTTACATTGTTCTGTTTTATCTCTCTCTCTCTCTCTCTCTCTCTCTCTCTCTCTCTCTCTATCGGTTGCTTTCGCTTTCCTGCTGGAAGCATGCGGGCTGAGCTGAATCCTCCATCCATGTCAGCGAGGCCCTCTGCTGGCAGTAACGGGAACTGCATATCAATGGGTCTCCGCTGAGAATGTCAGTCCAACTCCTCTCTGAGTCTGATATGAAAATGACTAGCCTGGGTATCCACTGGGCAGAAACCTTCCGATCCCTTTCATCCTGATCATTCAGACCTGTAAGAGCATTCTGTTGGGCTTGGAGGCAGCCACGTTTGGGCTGGAACACAGTTACATTACATTACAGGCATTTAACAGATGCACTTATCTAGTGCGACTTACGCAAGTTTTTACATAGGATTTACGTTGCATCCATTTATACACCTGGATATATACTGAAGTAATGCAGGTTAAGTATCTTGCTCAAGGGTACAATGGCGAGGGTTACCGGGGTTGTACCCGTACCAGGAATCTTACCTATGACCTTTAGGTTACAAGACTAACTCCTTAGCCATTATACTACTTTGCCACCCCTGACCTGTGTTCTCCCCGCATGCGCAGGTGATCATCGAAGTGACGGAGATGCTCCACAACGCCAGCCTGCTGATCGACGACATCGAGGACAACTCCAAGCTCCGGCGGGGCTTCCCGGTGGCCCACAGCATCTACGGCATCCCGTCCGTCATCAACTCGGCCAACTACGTCTACTTCCTGGGCCTGGAGAAGGTGCTGACGCTGGAGCACCCCGAGGCCGTCCGCGTGTTCACCCGCCAGCTGCTGGAGCTCCACCGCGGCCAGGGCCTGGACATCTACTGGCGGGACACCTACACCTGCCCCAGCGAGGCCGAGTACCGGCGCATGGTGCTCCAGAAGACCGGCGGGCTCTTCGGCCTGGCCGTGGGCCTCATGCAGCTCTTCTCCGGCTGGACCCAGGACCTCAAGCCCCTGCTGGACGCGCTGGGCCTCTTCTTCCAGATCCGCGACGACTACGCCAACCTGTACTCGCGGGAGTACAGCGAGAACAAGAGCTTCTGCGAGGACCTGACGGAGGGCAAGTTCTCCTTCCCCACCATCCACGCCATCTGGTCGCGGCCGGAGAGCACGCAGGTGCAGAACATCCTGCGGCAGCGCACGGAGAACGTGGACATCAAGCGCTACTGCGTGGACTACCTGGAGAAGGTGGGCTCCTTCGCCTACACCCGCCAGACCTTGCGCGACCTGGAGGCCAAGGCCTACGCCCTCATCCGGGACCTGGGGGGCAACCCCGAGCTGGAGGCCCTGATCGAGCAGCTCAGCCGCATGTACAAAGAGGAATGAACCCCCCCCAAATCACCACCCAATCGCCCCCAAACAACCGTAGGTTCACCCTCACGTCCCCGAGCTTCTGACTCGTACAGTTACACGTCTTCATTGAGAGCCTTGTGTCATAGGGTCTTTAAGAGCAACAGAGTCTGTTGATTTCTGTTTCGGCTCCTAATCAGTCAAAACGCTTGATTATTCTTAAAAGCCGATTACGTGGTTGGTTAACCTCGCCTGGTTTCTCGGGTCCAAACCGGTCGCTGGTTTTGGAGCAAAAACCAAAACCAGCAGAACTTGTGGCCTTCCGGGATGAGAGCTTGTAGTCGCTGCTTTGTGAAAACTACGGTTTTTGCAACCAAATTTTAAAAATGTCCCATACACCTTTCCTGCACAAAGAAGCCTTATTACATGCTTGTATTTTCTGTCACGAAATAAATGATTTTTACTATTGTAGTCCAGCAGCTTTGCATTGTGGTCAAAGTGATTTTCTTGGAAGAATTAATTAATTAATTAATTAATTAATTAATTAATTAATGATTGTGGGGGGTTTAGACTGTGAAAACTTCTTATAGGCAGAGAGCCACAGGTTCTGTATTTCACTCCAACATTATATACTTGTTGGGCTGCATTTCTGGTATGTTCGCACTGATGTATAAAACTTGAAAAGATCCTGTTGCACACTTGGACCTTTCCCATAATATGATGTTGCCATTTTTCATTAAGCATCTTCTATATGAACATGTTTATGGAAAAAAACCTCTGTTTGGAGACTCTGTTACAGTGATTTGTACTAATGTGAACATCAGGACATCTGATATTTGAATACCTGCCTCTAAAATCACTCAGTGACTCCTGGTAAATCCAGCGGGTTCGACAGCAGTTCATTCTGAGCATGTAATTGCAGACGATTACAGAGCTTTGAATAGAGGGGGATTTCTGGATGTACAATGACAGTTGCTGGAGAAGTATTTGACAGTTAACTTTCAAATTTTTTGAAAGACCACAAAATTGTCTTAATAAAAAAAATCTGCCAAAATCTCCCTTTTAGGACCTTGTTAGAATGTGGTTTAGAACAGCTGACAGCTGCTAATTATTTTGGCTGGTGTTTCCAGATGGAAGACAAACTTGTCTTTTTAAAGGCATACTATGCAGGATTTTCAGCCTGACAATATTATAGAATAACCATGCTCAGTCATATTTATGATCTTTGTTCAGGTTTGCCAAATTTGTGCTCCTCTGCCTATGTTTCTTCTTCTAAAATGTGTTTGGGACGTTTCTGGGCCTGACACTCTTTTCTGTGTGGGGAGGGGTGGGTGTGGCTATAGAGCCTGTGGGTGGTGTCAGGTTTCAGCAGAGTGTTGTAGCATTAGCTATTGCAATGGCAGAGGTGAAGAAGCACAAGTGCAGCAAATCACAAATCAAGGACAAGCCAACAGGGCTCATTAAAAAACAAGACTCAACTTAGGAATTGCTTTTACTTGATGGCGGCTGCTAATGAAAAATTGAGATGTTTTTTAAAAAAATTTTAAACGGTCTAAAAAAAAAACATGAAGTCTAAAAATGCATCCTGCAAAATCCTTAAAAAATAAAAGTCCTGCAAAATATGCCTTTAAGTTGGATAATGGATAGCCACCATGGATAGAAGAGTTTTTCAGATTCTTAAATAGTTGTATGCAAGCTGTAGTTAAAGCATAATCAAGTGAATTGTCGTACCAAACACGTATGTAAGAGTTTCCCTTTTAATTATTCTCATTTACTAACGACCTCTGTAAAGAGAAACTGCCTTAAGGTTGAAGTGATTTGAACAATCTGCACCTGTATTTCTTTTGTATCTATTAAGGGTTAATACATGGTTTATTAACACTCAGCAGTGTTAAAGGGCTACCTGAATAGAATTAGAATAGAACGGTCATGCCTGCCTTGTCTGCAAAGCTGTTCTTGGGCCCACCTGCTTTGGATTGGACTGCGCAGCTGAAAGGGCTTTGGACTGCCCCCTGCTGGTGTTGACCTGCAGCAGCCTGGGCGGACGTTAACGGAAAAAGCCAGCGTCGCTGGATCGGAGCTCCTGATTGGTTAACAGCCCCATTGCTCAAAGGCACGTCTGTGTTTGCTAACCGAGTTCAGTCGTGCTCTCCCGCAGGGTACTGGGGTGTGTCGCTGCTCTAGTTTATATCCTTCCAGCTGCTTACTTCATTTATTGTCATCTGCACATTTTTTATTTGGTTTCTCCCTGAGGTAAGGAAAGGTTAAGAGCGCATTATTTCTTTGATAAACCATTTTCCAGCAGATGATATTACTGAAACTGACTTTGTGTATTGCGGATGCTGATTTCCAGGCTTTTGTGTATTATGTAGACAGAATGGGTTTGAAAATTAAATTTCATAGTAAATTTGATCTCCTCTTTGCTGTACTGCAGTGATTATATATTTTAAAAAAGATTTGAGGCCCTGATTAGAACCAGGCCAGGGGACAGGGTAAGCGGTTTGTAATACAGAAAAGGTTGCGCAATGTTGTGTATGCACTGTAAAATAAAAGTGATTTTGCGTCAGTCGGTTGTACGGAATGTGATGAAAGCGATATTAATTTGTGTGAAAAATGAACCCAGTTGACAGCTGGTTCTGATCACCCCCTGTGGTGCTCAAACTGTCACAGTGTCGCAGTTCAAACAGCAGGAAACCACTGGCACAGAACCCAGAGTCGTATACAAAAAAAAAAAACGTTTAGTTAATTCAGAATTCAGCAATTATGGAAAAAACATGCACTTTTCATTCCGAAAAGGGATCGTTTCTTTCTAGGGATGCACAAAGTGGTAAATTCTGGGACCAGCGTAAATAACAAATATTTTTCTGTCCATATTTGCAATGACAATACATCCCTGTTTTACATTCAAGCACAAGTGCAGACTGCAAACCAAAAGTTTCTGCATTCACAAGATGAAGTGGATGAGCGCAGACACCTCTGGAGCATGTAGTCCTACGTTGCGTCATCATATTGGCATAATCAGAGAATCTGGCTCATGCCGATAAATTTGTCTGAATCGATTTATCGGCCGATACCGATGCCGCCTCCATTTCCACAATCAAATTAATTCTTGCCAGAGGCGAACCCTTTTGACAACACGCAGTCAGCTCAGGTTTATCCACAACTGAAAGCCTTATTTACAGAATGCGTGTTCGCGTTCGAGAGAGTGAAGGACAGATGGGGCCATCCGTGTGAGAGGAGGAGAAAAGAACAGAAGCTCTAAATGCTTTTTAAGCGTCAACATGCTGTCTCTGCTGTACGTGATTATAACAGCGGCAGTGAAGAGGGTCAGGACCTTGCCACTGGCCTTCATTTAGCTGAAGTGTCTGTTTCTACAACGAGACAATGAGTCTACTCTTGTTTGTAGACTCTGTAAAGGAAGAAGCAAGTATCCACCGGTAAGGAGCCATTTATTTTGTACATAACATTGCCGTATGCATTTACTGTGTATCACAGCCATGACCAACGGGTTGAGAGGAAATTAAAGGTGCGTCTTTTGTGGCTATTTCTCAATTGATATTTTCAGTAGAACAATGTTTGTCATGAACTGTGCAAATTGTAATTCATTAGCATATGAAGTGCAATGCATACATGGATAATATGATCATCAAAATAGGGCTACTTTGCAATTTTGTGACATTGTTGCATGCATACCTGTGATGTTAAGTTATGAATGACTTTAGTTCTAAGAGATTGCTTTTCAGGAAATGTTTTCTTTGTCAACAAGAAAGTTGTGAAGTTGCAGCAACTGAAACTTGGAGTAAATGTGGAGATGTTTCCATGGGGTTTTCAATGAACATATTGTTTATAAACATGTGTGCCCATATGAATGCAGTAATATAAATTCCAAATTAATTTAATTAAAAAATCAATTGTAGAGATGAAGTCGATATGTGATCGATTGAAGAATCATAATGTACTCTTTAGGGTAAACACGGGTTCTAAAAGAACAGGACGTGTTCCCACTTCTAAAGGTATACATCCTGAGGGCATTTTACAGCCGTAAAATGTGCTGACCTTCCCTTGATTTCAGGATGGATCATCCTCCCTCTCCACGCCTTCATGAGCTCTCAACCAATCAACAGGAAACGCGAACCAAATCCCCTTTTTACAGATTTCTGTGAGATACAAAGTAGAAAAAAAACCAAACTCATGCAAAGGTTTTAATGATTTAATGTGACAGCAATTAATTTTGTGTTGATGTGTTAAGCTGTTTT
The DNA here is from genome assembly GCA_039654925.1 of Anguilla pacifica. Classification (NCBI taxonomy): domain Eukaryota; kingdom Metazoa; phylum Chordata; class Actinopteri; order Anguilliformes; family Anguillidae; genus Anguilla; species Anguilla pacifica. The sequence goes on from CM077301.1 coordinate 27,212,659, forward strand.
TGTTCTTTATGAAATGAAAATTGAAATGCCATGAAGTAAGACCGCTGATCATCAGTCTCCTGCAAAGACACATAGCTCTACAATTTTCAAACCATTCTGTCCCCATATATGTGCACCAGCCAATTCGAAAAAGACAATCTATAGAACTTCCACCTAAATATCTAGCTACTCGAAGTAGCACAGTAGCTTATATTATCTCTGCATAGCCTTGTTAAAAATGTAAGCAAATCAATCCATTAATAGCTATTAATAGTACTGTAAATATTACCAAGCATCTGTCACTGTAAAAAATCTGTAAAAAGTGCTGTAATTTCTACATGGTGAAAAAAACCTAATGGACAAGCTCACAATAAAGGACTAATTCACCCCTGAACCTGCACTGAAATGTTCAATGGACAGGCTGAGATGCATCAATCTGAAACAGTCAAGATTTTCATTCTTTATTGCCTGCAGCAGCACTGCGTACACTTGAGTCCCCGGGCGCTGCACTGTGGCTGCCCACTGCTCCTAAGTAACTAGGATGGGTCAAAATGCAGAGGACAAATTACCCCACGGGGTTCAATAAAGTATATCTATCTATCTGTTCTCATCTATGTGTTCACAGTTTGCAGGTAAGCAGAGGCACCCTTGCCCGATGTCATGCACCCTGTTAGCTGTCGGCTTTTGCAGCTGCGCACTCTGAAACCTGCCACTGTACCAGCCAATCGCCCAGGCAAGCAGCAGCCAAATGCTGCCCTGGATTGATGCTGGGTGAAATGCCAACCAAATAATCATTACCAAGTTTCCTGTCTTTATCTTAAAAGAAAAAGTTCATCCAAAAATGTATTTTTACTCTCTGCAGGCAATAAGGCAAACACCCAGAGCATGATACATGTCACGCCCTGCTTGAGAAGATACTGCTTCTCAGCTTTAGACAGTCACTTCTGATGATGCCCATAGGGAAAACGGCTTTGGTTTTATTCAAAAAGCACACATAGTGGAAAAAAGGCTGGGAAAACTTTGGTAACGGAGAGCAATCAGAACGGTTGACGGACCGGGGGTGAACTCATTACAAATTTACGGTCAGTTATGGAGATTACATTGACCGGCCCGGACCACAAGCTGGGCCTGTTCAAATAATTTGAAAACCGGACAGTCCAGTCAAAAACCAAACGCGTGGCAACCCTAGCACGGCGAGAAGACGAGACCTTGTGGCTTTGAAGACAGCTCAACTTGCTGATTTTTCACAAGGAAAAAAAGTGATGTTGACATGGAACTTTGAGGGAAACATAGGATCAATACAGCCAGCTGTAGTCAGAAGCATGCTCTCCTGGATTGTGATGTCTGAGGTGCAACGCTACCAAAGTGCTACCAACTCTAAATCAACTGACCACAAATTTTAAAGGCCACGGCATCAAGACTAGCCTGTCAAGAACTCTAGAGCAGACTACAGAGTACAAATGGCTCATTACATCTGGAAATGCAGGTTTGCAGTAGCACAAAGACCACAGACAATGGCCTACCAAGCTGTGGAGAAATGTGATATAGTCAGAAGATTCATCCTTCACCATGTTCTCAACTAACAGATGGGTTTACTTGTGGTGCACACCTAAAGAAGCCTATAGACCTGAGTGCTTTGTTCCAAAAGTGAAGGGCCTTGGGAGTTCTGTGATGGTGCAGGGTGTATTCTGCAGCATTATACTGTTAAATAGCATGGTTTGGGTGCTCTCATACCCTAACATGGCAAGGTCAGTGCTGGCCATTACTTTATGATTCTGAGTGATCAGAGGGGTATCTCCCAAGATGTCAATGCCCATATCTACACAGAGTGTGTGTCATTACCCATTAGTTTGAGGAGGGGGGGGGGGGGGGGGGGGGGATCTTCCCTTATGTTTTACTCTATTCACTTGTCTACTTTATATAATCATTGTCTGTAGTCATTGATTTAGACAATTCATGTTTCACCTTATTTGCTGAAGGCTGGCATTCTCTGATCTTTGGAGATATTCCATATGAGCAGTCACAGGGCTCTTCTAAGGTCACAGAATCTACAATTGTTAACAAACTGATTATGTGTCTCCTGTAATGGGGTATTATGTGTCTATGGAGATACACGTCTTAAGTGTGATGCCAACACCAACACATCACAAGGTTGCACACATGCATTACTGATATACAGTGAAGGTTTTGGAAGATGGATACTACAATCAACTGTCTGCTTGTTTTCCTGTTCCCCTGATGATTATTTCATGTTGCATTCTCTGGTGGGAATTTCAGCTTGACTCCAGTCTAGTTTTAAGCTGGTTCAGCTGGTTTTCAGCTGGTCCAACTGGTTTTAAGCTAGCTTGGAGATGGTAAAGCCAGCAACAATATGGTTAAGATAATAACCATGCTGGCAAGATCATGTCTACTAGGTGGGCCAGCTTGGTACAGACTAACCTTTATACCTAGCATATAGGTAGCAGCACTGTCTAGCCAGAAACTCGGTTTCAGGTGATTTTAACAGTACCCACACTGTTGCTAGTATGCCCAAAAAGGAAGAAAAGAAAATCCAGCAAGTTCTCCAGCTAAATCAAAACACAAACGAATTTGAACACACGTGGGGCTAACTGTAGACAGAGTAATAATGTTTTCCCAATGACAAAATTAGATAAGGTTAGCTATGCAGCTTTTCATAGTTCTCAATCGCCTGTATAGCAAGCTAAAATTAACAGAACAGTGGTCACTTTCAATCGGCATCCAGTTAATCGGCTGCTAATTCTCCATGCTCGAATCCATCAGTATGTTACTAAAATGACGAATATAGTTTTTAAAAAAAGCATACATGGCAAAGTGCCACAAAATCGATCAACTCGTGTGGGATATAGTACTGTCTGAGCAAGTAGAATGGCGCATGTTGCTCCAAAGGCAGTCGAACGTATACTAACGTTAGTTCTGTATTTAATTTTTCTGTTGAAAACGTTAAAATTGTAGCCATAATCATAGACATTATCACAAATAATCGTGACCTAGGCTATTCACCTATAGCCATTCACAAAGGTGAAGCGCTTCCGCTGCTTTACTTCGCAGTCGGATGACGTGGCTGATCGCAGAAACGGTAGCGGAGTGTGTGAATGGGAGATTTTTTTAAATTCAACATAAGCTCAACGCTTTCGACTTTGATTGGCTATGGTGCACCATGTGACTGATCTTAGACAATCAAAATAGAAATCGTTTAGTGTCCGGGAAAATGTTTTACGCCATATGCGTGTGAGAGCATCTGAACTGTCTGCCACTGACATACAACCAGGAAGAAGGAAGGTGGGATAGCGCTAACAAAGCTAAAATCCCTTTTCTGTCTGAAAAACTTTACCCAGAAAATCATGGGGTTTTCCAGGTGGAAGATAACTGTGGTGACCTTGCTGTCTGCTGTGGGACTGTTACTGCCGGCCCGAGCGGATGAACACGAACACACGGTAAGAATTTATCTGGAGGATTGAAAATAGGACCGTTTTATGCGTGTGGATGATAATGGTAGACGGTAATGGACGGCTAATGGCTAGCTAATTCTCTCAGTTGGAAAACATAGGGCAGTGTAGTACATTTTTTTTGTGGGGAAACACAAATTGGTGTGAACAAGTCAAAGGGATTAATTTAAATAATTTATTCCGATAACACTGGCTCGCTAACAACCTTATAAAAAACAAGCATCAGTCTCGCTAGCCTCCTGCGAGTTTAAGTTAGCCGGCTATCTAGTTAACCTAAACCATACTGCTCTCGGTCACTGCTAATCTTAGCTAACGTCAACTGCTGCTTGATGACATGTCAGCTGAATTAGGCTGTATATTATAAGTTGTCGGTTATAAGAGTTTATTCTAGCTAGCTGGCTTACATGCGACCTTTTGATTTTTTTAAGGCAAGCACGCCAGCTAGTCTGGTAGACTATTACCTTTAAAATCCACATGATGTTGATTGGCTACGTAGCTAAGCTATCGATAAAGTGTAGCTAATACCCGATTCAAATATTAATTAAAAAAACGTAATGTTGGTTGTCTGGCGCATATTATATAGATGGCTAAAGAGCGTTAGCTGCAGAGTGTAAATATGTCCGTGGCACTGACGGCATATCCGGTTGTTCAGGCCTGCTTATGCAGAACACGATAGCTAATGCTATACCTGTCCAAACCTTCTTTTAAATGAGTCTCGTCATAAACTCGTTTTTATGAGTTAGCTATTACATGCCCCGTTTCCCCAGCAATAAAGCTACTAATAGTTTGCAAAATAGATGTTAAATAGGTTCTTGTCAACAAGCCAGATTAGGAGTTAGCTTGGCTTGCTAGCTACGTGGTAGGGCGAAATGCCGGGAGAGGTGCGCGGCTTTGGAATGGTATCTAACTTCGGAGAATTCGAATGCGGTACTGCTGGAAGTACTTGTTTAACTAGCTGTCTTCTCAGCTTCACTGTTAATATATTGCCGTAAAGCTGAGATAACGTTGCACGCACGACTTAATGTTGCATATGTATCGTTATTGATCTGTTCATATATCGATCCTTCTAGCTAGCTAGTTTGTGACTGGTAACTGTGAGCCTACATTTTATAATTTCTTTTTTCACGTTGTGCAGCTTGTTCGTGACCCGCGAACAATATGAGAATACGATGATCTATGTTTTTATTTTTATTTGACAGTGATATATACAGATTTAAAGATTTATGGTTACATTTTTGGTCCCCAACCATTGTTTCAGTTCAGCTTTACTCAGATTTTACGAGGCTGCAGTCATTTCCAGTTAAGTTTCTTGTGGTCCAACTGAAAGACAAAAAGTCAAACTTCTGAAGTCCTTAAGTTTTTACTGACCACCTCTATAACAATCACTCCTTAGGTCAGCACACTGTCAACAAGAAAAAAGGCACAGACTAATTATGTTCTGCCTGCATAAGTTTGCTGTTGAACCTAATCACTTACAAACAGATGTGTAGCTTTGCTCCCAAGACAAATGTTTGATAGCTTGATGCAGTTGGCTATTTAGATTTTTGACATATTACAATTTGCCTGACATTCTATCCCCCCCCCCCCCCCCTCCAATTTCAAGGCACTATAATGTTTCTGATGAATTACTGTTATGTAAATGAAAGTAGTCATGTTTAGTACCTTGTCACATATCCTTTGCATGCAATGACTGCGAGGAGACTGTGACCCATAGACATCACCAGGTGCTGAGTATCTTCTCTGGTGATTTTCAGCCAGGCCAGTACCGCAGCCATCTTCAGCTCCTACTTGTTTCGGGGGCTAGCTGCCTTAAGTTTCCTCTAGCATTTGAAATGCATGTTCAGTTGGATTCAGATCATGTGAATGACTTGGCCAGTCAAGAATTGTCAAGTTTTTGGTTTGAAGAACTCCTTTGTTGCTGTAGGAAGAGGTGCTGTCCAATGAGGCATTTGCTTGAACTTGAGCAGATGCAGAACATGCTTCTGTACACTTCAAAATTCATTCTACCGCTGATATCAGTACTTACATCATCAGTGAAGACAAGTGAGCCATTATCTGTCGCAACCATACATGCGCAAACCATAACACCCCCACCAGCATGTTTCATAGATGGGGGCCGGTGCTTTGGATCTTGGGCAGTTCCTTTTGGCCTCCACACTTTGCTCTTGCCATCACTGATACAAGTGAATCTTTGTCTCATCTGTCCGCTAATGCCTTTCTCCACAACTCTGCAGGCTCTTTTAGACACTTTGTGTCAAACCGTAACCTGGCCATCCAGTTTTTGTGGTTATCTAGTAGTTTGCATCCTGCAGCGCAGCCTCTGTAGTTCTGTTTGTAAAGTCTCATGTGGACATTAGTCACTGACACATCAATTCCTGCCTCCTGAAGAGTGCTTCTGATCTGTCAGACAGGTGTTTGGGGTTTGTTTTTTCCCCCATTATGGTGAGAATTCTTCTGTCATCAACTGTAGAGATCATCCTTGGCCAACCAGGTTCTTTGCTATTAATGAGCTCACCAGTGCACTCTTTCTTCCTAATGATGTTCCAAACAGTTGATTTTGGTTAGCCTAAGGTTTGGCCTATGTCTGCACTTTAATCACATGTGAATTGTTTGAGTACAAATTTAAAATTGTGGAGTACAGAGCCAAATCAATATATAAAAAAATAATATGTATGCATGCATGCATGTATGTATGTACATGTGTGTTTGTCTTTGTCTCAAACATTATGGAGCTCATTGCATAAGAGCATTTTGATATTGTGTTCCAATGTCACGGATGTTAAACAACACATTTATGTGAAATATCGTTGCTTTTTAAAAGATGATTTATAGTTTGGGCCATAAGAGTTCCTTGAGCTTGTTTCTCAAATTCTTTTGAACGGTCATCCATGGGAATATTCAGTGTCAACCTCTTTGTATATCAAAGTATGAATGAAACAAATCCACCATGTTTAAATCCTGTTCCTTGACCAGGATGTAGGGCACCTATGATTGGACACACCTTTCACCTATCATATGCCTTATAATAGGGTTGAAAGTCAAAGGGATGCAAGATAATATTGGCCGATAGTATCTTAAAACAAACTTCTTGGTGCTGATCGATAAACTAAGATTATGGCTGTTATAATGGTGCAATACGTGTGCCTGAGGCAACGCATTTCGTGTGTCGTTTGTGCAGTAAAGTGAAGTCAGATGCTCAAAAGTAGCCTAAACACAGCCTCTTATTTATTCATTTTTATTCATCTTTTATCAGCCAAAGTTACTGGTAGTAGTTTTACGGTAGACTCATGCTCCTTGCGTCAAAAAGGTAGCAAGATGAAATATATTGTCATACAAATAAAATTTATTATGTTTTCTTTCATAAATTGAAGTCTGTGTTGATCTAGGCTATCTCCATGAACTTGAGACCACAGTGAGAGTTAGCATTTGTGCTACTAGGCTATAGTGTAAAACGGAGGTATCCGCATAAGTATCAGATACTATGGCCAGCCGTATATTGGATATTTCAATAACCCTATATTTAGCTTTTAATTATTTTTGGAAACAAAATCTCTTGTTTGCACATTACAGTTTGGTCGTATTTTATGTTCAGGCTGGGGCTGTGGATGTGCTCTCACTCCGGCTAGCACTTGTTTAAAACTGGTTGTGGCAGGTTTCAGTGCAATCAGTTAAAAGCTGTCACAAGTGACTACAGTGTGAAGAGAGCATGAGAGTTTGACTCTGAGCGAGCTGGTGAAATGGTGCCCAAAGGGAATACCTTTTGAAGACAAAGAATCAGTTTGCAAATCTGCGATAGCAAAAAAAGGAAATTACAAAGCTGGGAGTGAGAGCATAGAGTGCAGAAAAATATGGGCATGGTCACTGTGACATCACCCATTGACTGTCTGTGTGCTTGGCGAAAAGCGTTTTGAAGCCTGGGAAGTGTAGTTCGTGGGCGTCGCCGTGTTGTACAAATTGGAGCGAGAGACTACGTAGTAGGGACATGAAGTCTGGTCATCCACTATGCGTGTGAGATACAGTGACTCGGTAGTGATGCAAACTGTACCCGATTTGTTCACAAAATATTACCGTCTTGTCTAAATAGCACAATAACTTAACAAATCGGTATATGGGGAGACATTGGGCAAAGAAAAAACACCTATTGTGACTATAGGTGGGCACGGTGGCGCAGTGGATAGCACTGTTGCCTCACAGCAAGAAGATCCTGCGTTCGAGCCCCCGCCCGGGCCTTTCTGTGTGGAGTTTGCATGTTCTCCTCATGTCCCGCGTGGGTTTTCTCTGAGTACTCCGGTTTCCTCCCACAGTCCAAAGACATGCAGGTTAGGTTAATTGGAGAGTCTAAATTGCCCCTGCGTGTACTCCTGCCATTGCCCCTGACCAAGGCACTGGCCTCGGAACTGGAGTTGGTCCCCGGGCGCCGCACTGTGGCTGCCCACTGCTCCTAAGCAATTAGGATGGGTTAAATGCAGATGACGCATTTCGTTGTCTTAGAAGGCAATGACCTGAATTGAATCTAATCTAATCTATATTTTCTTGTGGGGAAAAAAAAAATTTACTTTGTATTTTGACTGTATTTTTACCATTGACTTGCATTAAAATGAGTGTTGTTGCTGTTTAAACAGAGAGGCTATTGATATCTTATGTCATTTGCCATTGATGACCAGGTTTTTATCATGGAAAACGCCAACAGTCCCACACTTGAAGCTTCCTTTTGATAAGCCAATGGTGGGGCAATTTCTACTGTGTGACAGTAAAGCAAAAAACTCTTACAAAAAGGTATATAATAATCCATGAAATAGATAATAATCCACAAAAATGCAACTGAAGGCTGTGTTGGTTGCATATCTGTTGTTGTGGACGAGTCCGGGGATTCAAAACGATAACTCCCTACATCCTCCACATGGCTTTGTCTGTTTTGCAAAGTGATCCTGAAGGTGGTGTCTTGAGTGCATAAACTCCAGTAGCGTCTAAAATGTTTTCGCCAGTTATCAAGTCTGCCATCACACTTGTCCCATATTGGCAGTTGAACACACAGGGCAATAAAGTACATATTTATAGGGCATATTACCGTATTGGCACATTGATGTCCTTGCTGGAAGTAGGCCTATGTGGTTACGCGGGTGTCAAAACTGTGTAAAAATAGCACCGCGTGGGCAGAGCGGTCAAAGCATTGGCCTTGGAGTCGGTGCAGTGGCACGCCGAGCCCAGATCCTGCCAGGTCCGAGTATGGCCGGTGCATTGTGGGAGTGGCAAACTCGGCGGCCTCTCCAGGGAAGGGTGGGAGGGACTCGGCGGGGAGGATTGGCGAGCGCTAAGCGGCCTCGATAGGCGTGGGGATCGCGGTCAGGGGCACGAGGAGCCTCGTCTGGGATGAGACATGGCTGCCTGCTTCCTACCGCCGACCAACGGGGTTGTGTAGCGTGAATTCTCAGCTGTACATGGGGGAGTTTAATAGCACTAGGGTATAATTGGCCACCGAATTGGGTGGAAAAAAAGGGGGGGGGGGTGGTAAAATATTCAAATGCTGTTCAAGTACGAAGCTTAGATTCACGCATTATTTAGGATGATTTAAAGGAGACTGTCTCCAGTTTAATTGTCAAAGTGCCAGCAGGTCAGTACCTCACTTAATGGAACACATTGCACATAGCTGCTGAATGTCTCTCTATGCCTAATGTATTATACTGGGGTCATTAAACAGGAACTCGCATCACTGGAAATCTCTTCAGTGACCTTTGCACTAAAGAAACCAAATATTCTACGAAACATGCACAGTTGTACGTCGCTTTGGGTAAAAGCGTCTGCTCAATACATCTAATGTAATGTCTCCAATGCCAGTTGTCACTGATAGAAAGGTGCTTTTTGGATCTGATAGATATTTAAGCGCTGCACATTTCTTTAATTACAAGTCAGTTTGTTGAGTGCATGACTGAGAAGCACATCTATTAACTTACAAGCGTATGGCTGAGCCTAACTGAACACAGTTATGACTTTTTAATTCATGAATTCAGTATTGAGACACAAAGCATGGCATTCAGTTATGAAGTCCCAGAACGCGCATGCATCCCACTGATGTTTTATTGAAAGCGGTGGGGGGTGGGGGGGGGGAGTGCTCTCTGATGCCCCACAGCTTAGACTACGTCATTGTAGCTAATGGTAATGCTAAAGCTATAGTCATTTCTATCAGCTGATGTGACACAGGCATTTGGAAGCATCCATTTAGTAAGCTGATTGAGCAGAGATTGCGCATTTAAAGAAAATTCCTCTGTTGTCACTGTGAATGGAGGACGGACATTTGGCCCTGCCTATAGCTGAGCCGCAGCTGTGCAGGTATTGTATCGCTGCTCCTCTCCCAGTGGCTCGGTGGCTCATGAGTGAAAAGCCGCACCATTGCTGAGCGTTGCTTTTCTAGAGCCCCGCTCTCTGATCCTCGGCTGAGGGCGGAGCTCTGTTTGCAGAGCGCCTGGAGCCGGCGGCTTACGCACAGCCAAGGCCAAAGTGCAGCGACGGCGGTGGAGCTCCGGAGTGCGGGTGCTGGCGGACGCGTGCCGCGCGACGCTGGTGGGAGCGTGATTTTACCCCCCTCCGCCTCATTGTCCCTCCGAGGCCATTCTAACGTGCGGGAGCACCGCGGTCCAAACACGGGGCGCAAGGGGTCCGGTTCCAAACCGACGAGAGCCTCGTCGCGGGATTGAAACCCGTTTGCGTTTCTTTTTGTCTCTCGCAGTACGTAGATAAAGAAGAAGTCGTGTTATGGATGAACACGGTGGGGCCCTACCACAACAGACAAGAAACCTACAAGTACTTTTCCCTTCCGTTCTGCGTGGGCTCCAAGAAGACAATCAGCCACTACCACGAGACCCTGGGGGAGGCGCTGCAGGGGGTGGAGCTGGAGTTCAGCGGCCTGGACATCAAATTTAAAGGTAAGCCTGGAACACGGGAAGACAGCCAATCGCATCAGGCCCTGGTCGTTTGTCCCTCCCACTTTGTGGATCACCCAGTTGTTATGGAACAGGACCGCTCCCTGATAGTTTTGGATTTTATGATTTAGTCGATCGTGTTATTGTTTTATTACATTTTAAATCAAATTAATTTTTGAAACATTTTTTTGGGTGGAGGGCAACGTTTGTTTGTTGGGTTGTGTTGTTAAATAAGCTCTGAGCAAAAGCGTTTTTTGAGCAACAGGCATTTGTTACTGGTTATGGTATGCACAGCACAGGATTAACACAGTTGAAACGTGAATATAATTATATATTGTATATAATTATAAATACTCAGTCATCCATGCTCGTGAAGAAAAACCTGCAAATGTTTTGATAGTTTCAACATCTAATGCCCATAAGCCCACCGTTTTGTCAGCATTCTTACTGGGTATGTGTCCTGTCAGACACTGTTTTGAAAAACGATGGTGGGCTTCAGCTCAGAGTGAAACGTGACCCCAGTTGACGCGACTAAAAGCGACCTCGTGCGTCACTTCCGCAGACGAGGTGATGCAGACGACGTACTGCGAGATCGAGCTGGACAAAGCCAAGCGCGACGCCTTCGTCTACGCCATCAAGAACCACTACTGGTACCAGATGTACATCGATGACCTGCCCATATGGGGTGAGTACTCTGCCTCCGTGGAGCGTGGGTTTCAGTCTGGGACGCGTGCTTCCTGCAGGGCTGGGGGGGGATTTCCGTTTCAATTCCAGTCAGTTCTGGAAAAGAATCGACTCGCAATCCATAAATGAGGATTTTCCATTGATGTTCAGCTCATTTGCTGAAGTGGCAGAATTTAAATGGAACTGCTGCCTGTTAATTCACATTTCTGTGTGACTTTAGATATTGTTTGGTACAGTTCTAGGCTGTGGTGCACTTCGCTGTATCTACTTGCTGATTTGGCTTCATGCTCCATACAAGAACGTCTGAGTAACTAGTTTAAACCACTTGGGGTTCTGCAAAAGCGAATCCTTTCTTTTTAGGCCATTTGCTTAATTGAGCGTACTCCCTTTTTTTTTTTCTTAAGGAATTGTTGGAGAGGCAGACGAAAACGGAGAGGATCACTACCTTTGGACGTACAAGAAACTGGAGATAGGTTACCACGACAACAGAATTGTTGATGTGAATTTAACCAGCGAAGGAAAAGTCAAGCTGGTGCCGAACACGAGAATCGCAATGTCATACTCAGTAAGTGCCCGCGGATGTCTAGCCAGTAACCAATCGCGGTTCATCATGGGTAGGCCTCCGCAGTTTCTAATTTTTTGGTTTTGAATTTACAAGGCAAAATACGTATGTGTTCGCCGGTCCAGAAACATATCCTGTTTTCATTTGCATTCATAGTTTTTATGGTTGTTTTGGGGAGAGGGGTTGTTGATATTACTCAAGAAAACGGTGACGTTTGCTGTTTTTTTCTTTCTTGCTTTGATAACGGCTTGTGCACCAGGCATTCCCTTGAGCCAAGCTGAGCTGAAGTCTACCCAGTTCAGTCTTCATTTAGCATGAATCTAATATTTGTTCTATATACGTCATAAATACTGTGGAATAATTGTTAATGTTCAAGGTGAAACATTAATGGATTAAGCCTTTGTGCTTCAGGTACCATTAAGATAATTTGTTTCATTTAGTGAAATTTATTCATTAGGATTTGTATTTTTGTTGTTCATTAATCCAGCATTTTGAAATATGCGTTCTGCGATGCTGATTTGCTCTGTATGTTGGTCCATATTTACAAAGGTGAGGGGTTTGACTGGCAATGTTACCATTTTAAAATGGTTTATTTGGGGAAGTTCAAGTTTATTAAATTTTGTGATAATATAATATAAAGTCTCAAAACCCATGTAGGTTTGATTGCATCGCAGAGATTTTAAAGCTTTGCTTTACATAATCTTTCATCACTCGCTCGGTATGTGGAGCATAGCTGTAGAATACATGGCTTTGTACATGGGTGTGTCAGCCTGTCAGTGAACCGTGACATTTAACACTGACTTATTTCCTCTGCACCAGGTGAAGTGGAAGAAGTCAGATGTGAAATTTGAGGACCGATTCGACAAGTACCTGGATCCATCTTTCTTTCAGCACAGAGTGAGAGGATTCTCTTGGAAAACTGACTTGATTTCTCAGTAAACTGGATTTGTGATTTTATTTTATTTTATTTTATTTTATTTTATTGGCTAGCTGACTCAAGGCTTTTCATTCCCTGACAGATTCACTGGTTTTCCATTTTCAACTCGTTCATGATGGTGATCTTCCTGGTGGGCCTGGTCTCCATGATCCTGATGAGGACGTTGCGGAAAGACTACGCCCGATACAGCAAAGAGGAAGAGATGGATGACATGGTGAGTGATGTGATGCTCTGGATGTTGCGATATGGTGAGTGATGTTATAGGGTGTGTGACGTGGCGGGTGATGTGGTGAGTAATGTGGTTTTGCAGTGAGTGATGTTGCGATATGGTGAGTGACGTGGTGAATGATGTTGTGACGTGTTGAGTGATGTTGTGATGTGGTGATTGATGTTGTGATATGGTGAGTGATGTGGTGACATGGTGAGTGATGTTGTGACATGGTGCCTGCTTCTTTGTGTATCTATCTATCTGTCCTCCTGAAAGGCTTTGATGGCCTAAGATATGAAGGATCATGGGCAGACAAGGGAGAAATCAAATTATAAATCAATAAACGCTTTGACATTATCTGTGATGTCATCGTATGATTTGTGAAGATATCAGCAAGACAGATAAGATAATGTACTTACAAAAGGTCAATTCAGAACTGTGAACTCCGGCAATAATTGGCACTCATATGGACTATATTAACCTGAAGGCTGGGCTAACTGAGGATATTCTGGCTTGGGTTTTAAAGCCTGACTCCTGCTCGCATTTTATTTGTAAAGCAAAATCTTTCAATGTGCTTATTATTATTCCGCAGAGAGCAGGAGTCTAGGAGACGTAATCGGACACCGTAGGTTAGTTTCAGAGAACATAATTGAATAAAGTCAGCATGTTCGCTTGGAAAAACAAATGTTTCCGTTCTTCGTGTTTGGCAGTGGCTGAACCTGTGTCGCAAATTGCACTTTTTTTTGTCACTTGCGTTGGGAAAAGTCCCAGAGAGCTGACATTTTAACTTAATTTACAGCGCCAGTGGAATGTCAAGTACTTGGCATTTCGGGCGCAAGTGTGTCACGTCTTCGTATGGGCCCATCATATCGCCCATAGTCTTGGCCTAAGTCTGATACCAGTGGGTTCATATTATTAGTCAATAGCGATACGACTCCAATATTATTGCGCATTCTTAAAGAGATGCACGCACGTGCATACACACACGCACACCACACACACAGAAAAACACGCGCACACACACAAAAACACACACACATACAGACACCCCCACACACACACACACACTCATAGAATGATATAAGTGGCTAATGTCCCCATGCTCCCCTGCAGGACCGGGACCTGGGGGACGAGTACGGCTGGAAGCAGGTTCACGGGGACGTGTTCCGCCCCTCCAGCCAGCCCTTGCTCTTCTCCTCCCTCATTGGCTCAGGCTGCCAGATATTCTCCGTCTCCCTCATCGTCATCATCGTGGCCATGATCGAGGACCTGTACACAGAGTGAGTCCGTCCGGACTGCCCGCCCCCCTCTCTCCCTCTCTCTCTCTCTCCCCCTCTCCCGCCCCCTCTCTCTCTCTCCCTCTCCCTCTCACTCCGTGTGTCCGCAGTCTGGCACCGCTGCACCCTACAGGAGCGCGGGCGATTTAGGAAGCTTTCAAAGGGGCTAGCGGTAGCAAGTGCTAACTGCTTTTATCCATCACACTCTTTTTGAAGTGACTGTGACTTGATGATCATTTTTTATTTTTAACAGAAAAATTTCCCTAAACCTGGTTTCCTTAAAATGGTCTTGGTCCTTCTTAAATTTGTTTGAAATTAAAATACAAGTATTTGGCTTATTTTAATCATGTCACCACTGTTCAATTACAATGCATCTGGATTATCGCGATTATCGGAAGATTGTTATGAAACGCAGGTATATAAAGGTATATAAAGTTTAACCAAGTGCCACTAGATGGCAAAATAGCACTTCATATTCCATAAACATGGAATACATTAATTTACAACTTGACTGCAACACAGAAATTACAATTATTAGTTTATTTATCTGTAGTGTATTTGTGTATTATGTATGGGTCCTAGATTGAATCTTTTTATGTATATGTTTATTTGACAGGGACAGTGCTCACAAATGAATATTTCTTAGATGTATCCGTGTACAAGTGGCAGGATTCAGTGAAAAGGCTAGGATTCCTCTCTGAATCAGTTTGCACACATGTGAGTGTGCACGTACAGGCTGGTGTTTTTGTGTTCTGCTTTTATGTGTGCTCATTAATTAGGCCATGCCCTGTAATCATACTCAGCAGTGCCTGGAGTAAACACCCACACATTCACATCAGCTTAATTACCTCGCCTTTTGGGTAACGCCTGCTTTAAAATGTTATTCGAAAGAAAAATGGTGGTTGAATAGCGGAGTCTGCATTAACTATCCATGAATAATCCCAACCAATCTGGAAAACCAAAAGTGCCAGTGGAGAATAAAAATGCCACTGAATACCACCAGATCCGCTCTGCCTAAACGAGCACGTTGGTCCCGTTCTCGGCCTAAACGAGCACGTTGGTCCCGTTCTCTGCCTAAACGAGCACGTTGGTCCCGTTCTCGGCCTAAACGAGCACGTTGGTCCCGTTCTCGGCCTAAACGAGCACGTTGGTCCCGTTCTCTGCCTAAACGAGCACGTTGGTCCCGTTCTCTGCCTAAACGAGCACGTTGGTCCCGTTCTCTGCCTAAACGAGCACGTTGGTCCCGTTCTCTGTGTAAACGAGCTCATCGGTCCCGTTCTCTGTGTAAACGAGCTCATCGGTCCCATTCTCTGTGTAAACGAGCTCATCGGTCCCGTTCTCTGCATAATTAGCACGTAGGTCCCGTTCTCTGCATAATTAGCACGTTGGTCCCGTTCTCTGTGTAAACGAGCATGTCTGTCTCATTCTCGGCCTAAACGAGCACGTCTGTCTCATTCTCGGCCTAAACGAGCACGTCTGTCTCATTCTCGGCCTAAACGAGTGCGTAGGTCCCGTTCTCTGCCTAGACGAGCACGTCTGTCTCATTCTCGGCCTAAACGAGCACGTCTGTCTCATTCTCGGCCTAAACGAGCACGTCTGTCTCGTTCTCGGCCTAAACGAGTGCGTAGGTCCCGTTCTCTGCCTAGACGAGCACGTCTGTCTCATTCTCGGCCTAAACGAGCACGTCTGTCTCATTCTCGGCCTAAACGAGCACGTCTGTCTCGTTCTCGGCCTAAACGAGCACGTTGGTCCCGTTCTCTGCCTAAACGAGCACGTTTCTTCTCTGCTGGTGTTTGCAGGAGGGGCTCCATGCTAAGCACCGCCATCTTTGTCTACGCTGCTACATCTCCGGTCAACGGCTACTTTGGGGGGAGTTTGTACGCAAAGCAAGGGGGTGAGTACAGCTTAGTGGCCTTGCTTATGGTTCCCATGTTCACATTTTTACTTAGATCACAATTAAACTAAGGGATTCACCAGGATTTAATCAAGATAACTCCGCAAGTACGTTATGTACATAGAGTAGCAGTTCGTTATCTGGGATTAATTTTTGGAATTATTTGATGGATCATATTGTGGGTTTGGCTGCTCAACTAGTGTTCTTCCATTAGTGTTCTTTTTTTATGTTTTATATATACAGTTTGGGGTCCTATTATTGTGTATGATACCATGAGTACCACTGTTTTGCAAGAAAATGAATAAATGCTGTAGTTTTAAGGGTTAAAAAGTGAACTATTTACGAATTCAGAAATATCCAATTTGCTGCATGTGAGTTTGGATTGGCCAATACTGCAGGGTCCAGCGAGCCGGCAGGTTCTTCTGAAACTAAATAAAACAGTCGGCAGTCTTACGACCTGCGCATTGACCTTTGACCCCGCAGGGAGGAGATGGATCAAGCAGATGTTCATCGGGGCCTTCCTGATCCCCGCCATGGTCTGCGGCACCGCCTTCTTCATCAACTTCATCGCCATCTACTACCACGCCTCGCGGGCGATACCGTTCGGCACCATGGTGAGCAGAGATCCCCGAACCCGGGCCTGGCGGGGGTCACCGAGCCCTGAACCAGGCCCACGGGGCACAAACCCGCTTCTCGGTGTGAAATGGCCTTCAGTGCTCTGAAAAGGGTTGTGATGTTTCCTAAAGAACGTGGGTTCTCACCGTACTAGAACATTCCATTTAAAATACAATACCTGTTTGGTAGCTTGATCCCATATACAAATCAAATTCAATTGCGTGTTACTCATGTATGTTTCAAAGCATTCAGATGAACACTTAATGTTTATACAGGCATTATATAGGCACATGAGTGCAGTGTGAGCAACAGGAAGAAGAAATGAATTGAGGCTTTCACTGAGAACCACCCCTGAACAATCACAATGCTGAGAATCATGACTGGTTAAGCATGACCCATCTGTCTTTAATATGAAATTTTAACGTTTTAAATCTGCAGTGTAGTTGTTGTTATCCAGGATAAAGGAAACAGTAGCATTTACATGGATATTTGGGTTATAAACTGGATGCAGCGCGAATGGTGACCACAGAAACCAAAGTGCACTGTGTGCGTTGTAAATGGAGCGTTTCACATAAGGGTGGTGTGACACCCAATTAACATGACTGGGGACAAGGGATTAGAAGCAGTCTTATAGCTTCCAAGGAATATATATGTCAATATTTAATTAACAGGTTTAAAGTTTCTCAATTAATCTACTGATTAATTCAACTAATGGAAAAAATGACCCATTATTTTTTTTCATTGTTTGAGAGCCTTAGAAAATACTGACTAAAATCGACTGAGTAAGTCTTGAGGGTCTGAATAATTTGAGGACATGTTTAACTGCTTTATTGTAGTAGAGTTGTTGATCATTGAGATATGTTTGAGCGGTGTGCTCGATGTGCTGTTTTTCAGGTTGCTGTTTGCTGCATCTGTTTCTTCGTCATTCTGCCCCTGAACCTGGTGGGCACCATTCTGGGCAGAAATCTTTCTGGGCAGCCCAACTTCCCCTGCCGCGTCAACGCAGTGCCTCGGCCTATCCCCGAGAAAAAATGGTAAACATCATCTTACTGACAAAACCACGGCAGGGCTTTCCTTTTAAAAAGCTGAAATGCGCTGTAGATGTGTCAGTATTTGAGCTGAAGCTGAAATGCGCTGTAGATGTGTCAGTATTTGAGCTGAAGCTGAAATGCGCTGTGGGTGTGTCAGTATTTGAGCTGAAGCTGAAATGTGCTGTGGGTTTGTCAGTATTTGAGCTGAAGCTGAAATGTGCTGTGGGTGTGTCAGTATTTGAGCTGAAGCTGAAATGTGCTGTGGGTGTGTCAGTATTTGAGCTGAAGCTGAAATGTACTGTAGATGTGTCAGTATTTGAGCTGAAGCTGAAATGTGCTGTGGGTGTGTCAGTATTTGAGCTGAAGCTGAAATGTGCTGTAGGTGTGTCAGTATTTGAGCTGGAGCTGAAATGTGCTGTAGATGTGTCAGTATTTGAGCTGAAGCTGAAGTGCGCTGTAGGTGTGTCAGTATTTGAGCTGAAGCTGAAATGTGCTGTGGGTGTGTCAGTATTTGAGCTGAAGCTGAAATGTGCTGTGGGTGTGTCAGTATTTGAGCTGAAGCTGAGATGCGCTGTGGGTGTGTCAGTATTTGAGCTGAAGCTGAAATGTGCTGTGGGTGTGTCAGTATTTGAGCTGAAGCTGAAATGTGCTGTGGGTGTGTCAGTATTTGAGCTGAAGCTGAAATGTGCTGTGGGTGTGTCAGTATTTGAGCTGAAGCTGAAGTGCGCTGTAGACGTGTCAGTATTTGAGCTGAAGCTGAAATGTGCTGTGGGTGTGTCAGTATTTGAGCTGAAGCTGAAATGCGTCTCCCTGCCCTGCAGGTTCATGGAGCCGGCCGTCATCGTTTGCCTGGGGGGAATCCTGCCCTTCGGCTCCATATTCATTGAAATGTAAGGAGCCGCCGCTACCGTGCGCTGCAGCGTATAACCAGCCGTTACAGCAAGCAAGCCTGCAGGTTCCCGAGCGCACCTGTATTCATGCATCTCTGCTCTTCTTCTTCTTCACCTGCACAGGTACTTCATCTTCACCTCCTTCTGGGCCTATAAGATTTACTACGTGTACGGGTTCATGATGCTGGTCCTGGTCATCCTGTGCATCGTCACCGTCTGCGTCACCATCGTCTGCACTTACTTCCTGCTCAACGCGGAGGACTACAGATGGTGAGAGAGCCGGCCGCTGGCGCCGGGACCACTTTCAGGGCCCGAGCGCGCTGGACTATTCGACTTTGCGGAACACCTTGTGTCAACACCTTCTGTCAACATTTACTGAGCGCCGCTGCTGAACGCTTTGCCTCCTTTGACCTGTGTCATGTGACCTGTAGCCTTATAAGGGGCCGGAGAATGGAAGGAATTAGATGTTTTCTTTCCCCACACAGTTGCTGGGGTTGATAAAGCTTCTGATTTTGAAGTGATAAATTGCCTGCATTTTAAGGTGCAGTTTTGTGTAAAGGGGGGTTTAAGAGGTTTCGGATTGATCTTCTAGTAGTCGGTATCAGACTATCTTATGTTAGACTAATAAACACCCTTGTCTGTTTTCTGGAGAAAAGTGATTTATTTTAAGTGTTTTCATTTTTTTCAGGCAGTGGACGAGCTTCCTGTCTGCAGCCTCCACTGCAGTTTATGTTTACATGTACTCCTTCTACTACTACTTCTTTAAAACAAAGTAAGTTGTGTCGCTAACCTTACAAGCTTTTAAAATGGCATATAAGGCTCTGTCCTTCACTACAATGTGTCAAAATGAATACATGATACAAAATTGTGTGTTTGGTATTTGCTAAAAACATAAAGTCTGAAGTAACTTATCGTGCGTCCACAGTCAAATAAAACAAAGATAATGTATTTTGCGAAAGCTAAAAAAATATGCTGACCGGCTGAAGTCGCTTCTCCAATGTGCAGTACTGAAGTGTTTTTCCCTCTCTCTTTTTAGGATGTACGGCTTGTTCCAGACGTCCTTTTACTTTGGATACATGGCTGTGTTCAGCACGGCACTGGGAATCATGTGTGGTACGTTTCTCTGTCTCTGTTTGCTGTCATTTGATATTCTGTCATGGGAATTCTTGTCTGGTCACTGTGAAAACGACTCATTGGCCAGGGAGTGATGTCATAGTACCCGAGGAATGATCCATTCCTGAGCAGTTGGAGGGGGTTTAATGCGTGTGCTTGCAGATGTACCCCCCTGAATTAAGAGGATATGAATGGCACAGACTTATTGCGATTGGTTATTCCAGGTTGAGGAGAACATGGACATTTGGGATGGTCATGTTGTGCTGTAACCCTCTCTCAACGTTCCTCCATCTTGTATTTATAGATGACCTTTGATAACTGGGTCCATGTACATGAACTGGTCTTAGATTTTTGTCTGATGATATTAAATGATGCATCTTAAATTGTTTGTTTGTCCTTCAGGAGCCGTTGGTTATATGGGAACAAGTGCCTTCGTGAGGAAGATCTACACCAATGTGAAAATTGACTAAAGTAACCATGGGATCAGTGGATCCACACGCAGCTTGTCCAACAGAGTCGGGCACAAGTCGTTTTTGCGGGAAGAGATTGTGGTATATTACTTTGTACAAATGTAGTTTTCCATTTTCCGAACGGATTCAAGAATGCGAACCGAGAAAGTACTAAAAGCAAAATGAGAAACGCTTCGATCAGTTATGTTTTAGTCCACTGCTTTGATCAATAATTTTTTTTATTTTCCAGAGCAAATGCTTGGGAGTGTGTGCAGTAATAACTACCACCCCCCCCCCCCCCTTCCCCATGCAAACCTCCCACCTCCCAAAAAAAAGAACAGAGCTTATTACTGATGAACTGTGCCGCTCTCTTCAGTGAAGAGGACAGAGCTTAACGAAAGAGCGTTCTGCAGTGTAAAATGGGAGAGTTGGACGCCTTCACGCGCTGATTCGGGAGTCCTGTCGAATTTCCGAGTCAGTCTCAGTGCCGTCATTCTTGATCTCTGGTTTCTACATTTCTTTGTCACACTAGGGCCCTCGCATATATTTTGCGGGTGCATCGCATACACGCCGAAAGCTATATTAATGCATGTAATATATCAGATTTAACGGGGAAATGGAAAAACGTTCCCTTATTTGTCATTCAATGAAAATAAAGTCCATCCATCCAAAGAGTGAGGCTTTGGTCAAAAATTTTAGTTCCTCGATAGTTTACTGTACAGGTAGACCACATACAGTAAAGTGTAGGATTTGGTGAAATATTTTGAGGTACAGTTTAAGTGACGGATTGTTTTAAATTGGATGTTTGATGTGAACCTTTTTTTTCCAGTTTAGTCTTATCCTTTTTTTATTGTTTGGGTTTGAATGAAGTCCTTCTCGTAAAGATAATATATGAATAGGGGGTGTAACATGTATATAACCTTAAAATAATGTAACTTTAGATGTAGAACCCAAATGTATTTGGTTGTACAGATTTACTACAGTTTTTAAAATGGAACATTCAGTATAAAAGATTAAAATATTTTTTCCCCTTTTATTTTTATTTGTTTGCTCGGGGGAGGTCAGCTCAGATCCATCTTGCCTGGAATTGCATGAATTACCATCTAAATGTATGTCCCGTTATACTGAGTTTATCCGTAATTACACCCACCATTAACAGATTGCCTCTGCCCAAGGTATGCAGCCTCTCGATTTATTTTTCCCCTAATAAAATGTCCTGAATTGAACTAAGAGCTGCTTGCAGATGTAACGGTTACATTAACAGATGGCGAACGGACTTATTTATATTTTATGATTTAATGCATTATTTGGCTCATAGGCCATTTCCCACGTCTTGGTTTTAGTTTCTCTCGAACCTGAAAAAAAAATAGTGAATGTCAATAGGAACGAGGCACGTGCCTAGTTTCTGCAAACATACTGTACAAAAGACGTTATTGCACACTTAACTGGATGTTTTCATTGTGTTACACGTTGCTTCGAAAAATATTTCCATGTGTGTTTTTATGTAAATACAGTACATAACTAAAAAAAAAAAAAGAAAGAAAAAAGAAGTCCGATGGCAATACCTTGTCATTTCCAACGTTCCCACATTGGAGTAAATTCTGGCTCAGATGTGCTCTGACAGGGCTCAGAAAGAGCTCATTTTCTGTCGAGTAAAGAGAGGGAAATGAGCTTAATGTTTATGTACAGGTGTCGACTGGACATGGCGTGTTATACGAAGGTGGTGACGTTGCGCTCGGAAGTGTCGAATTGTACAAAGATTCCGTTTCTACTCGGAGCTGTTCGAGGCTAACCGGCTTGCGCCCAAAGCCGACAAAACATTCTGTGTGCATAAAATTGGGGGGGTGGGGTGGGGGGGGGGGATACAAAACCTGTAAATGATCATTTCTTAATCATTAGAATAAAAATGATAATGGTGTGATGAGGTTTTCCCACTGTTTACTTCATATTTTTGTACCGAGTGTGGTTTAGATTGTGCTTTACATTTTTCTGCCTTTTTTTTTTAAGCTACGGAAGGCAATACTTTTGATTTTTTGTTTTATTTTCTATTCACGTCAATCATTAAGTACAGAATTATTTAAGTATTCTTGTTGGTTGCATCCTGTTTTCTATTCTTTAAAACTTTGGTAAAATTCCAATGTTATGCCATAAAATTAATAAAACAAGCGGAATATTAATTTTGTCTTAATTTTGGATTCTCAAAAAGATGATCTTAATCCCTCCGTGACCACCGATAACTTGAATTCTTTTGTACACAGACGGTTTTGTGTACAAACAGGGCGGCACTGGCACACAGATTTATGGTATAATTTTATGGTTAGTCTGGGCGAAAGGCTGAGTATTAATTTCATGGTTTTTACACACGACATTCTGGTGATTGCTTGCTGAACACGGTACTATGTGCTGCCATGCCTGGCACATGCAAAGGGATGGATAACGACTCAAAGCGTTTCCCAGAGCACCAGCTCAGACCTTCGTTCGTTTACCCTGTTCAGTCCCACCACACAGACCTCCTCTGTTCCATGCACATCTCCCCCGGACCAACTACAGCACTGCTTTGTGAGACTTTTTCCCAAATCTCCTATGTCCGCTCCCCATCCCCCCCCCCCCCCCCCCCCCTTTACTCCTAATCCTGAGTACCCAATCGGATTTGCAGACTCATGTCATCGCTCCACCGACAGCCAATCAACCGAGTGGGTGCAAATGAGGACACGTCTCGGGGGAAGCGTGTGCTCCCAGCCGCTTGTCGCCCTGCGGCCCACCAGCGGAGCCGCGCAGGCTGTTGCCTTGGAGAAGCGGCCATGTTGGAGTCGCTGTGGGCCACCTGCGGAGGGAGGACACGGCTGGCAGAACCCCGCCTTCCCCAGAGGACGGGACAGCCAATCACACGCCGCCCTGAGGAGCTGCTGGCTGCGCTGACTCAGCCTGGATTCAACACCGGCTGTAGTTCACATCGGCACTGAAAATCTGTTTCAGCAGGGTACAGTCAGGGGGAAAAAAATGACCCGCCCATCTATTAATCAACACAAGAGATTCACATACTTTTATTTCACATCTAATTTATTAAATTCAAATACAATTAAGTGCTTGGACAGAAAAGAACGGTATTACATTTCCTTTGGGCCTTCACGTTGAACGTGCTCTCGTCTAACAGCAGAATGGCGGATTTAACGGTGCGTCTGTATCCAGCGGCTGTGCCATCTCGTGGCTCAGATGAAAACCCGCAGCTCTAGTTCACCTTCTCAAAATACTCCTTTGACCCCTCAGGCGTTGGCTTAATCTGCAAGACGGGGAAAAACATGTGTAAACACCTCTCACGTAAACAATGCGAGGAGCGTATACCTCAGCAGAATTAGCTCGGCTCATCGTTAACGGGTGACATCAAAGCCAGCCTGGCACAAAGGTATTTTCTGGGTGATGCTTCAACAGTTGGATCCATTATTTTTCCACCTGTAAATCCTCAGCATCCTCTTGTTTTTGGTGAAAGCCCCACTGCTTGTGGGTTAATATAAAATGCAGGACATTTCTGTCAAAGTCTCAAGATTTTAGATGGTTATCAATTAAAATAATTATTAGAGGGTATACATTCATCCGTTACTGCTTTTTTAAATTTTTTTTAACAAACAACTGATTTCTATACTCCTCTATCCCAGAATCCCCCATTTCATTGATTTCACTTCTGGGAAGCGGTCCAAAGGTTGTCTTCCAACACGTGTCTCAATTACTTTCTCGTTATTTCCACAGATGTGTCTCAACAAACTACTGAAAGTCCTTCAATGTCAGTCACGGTTCTTTTCCGTATAGGATTTGTCAGATCACAATCTGTATCATTAAATTATTCATGATTCAACTGTAATTTTACTCTAACTATCTTGGGAATTGTCCAAGTATTCCTTATACAGGTGCCATTTTCATCCTATCAGAACGTCTTTCATGCGCTCAGTGACAATTCCTAACTGAAATTTGATTGGCTGATTATTGTAACCCTCCAGGCATGTGGAGTCCACTGGTTACGGCAGAGATTGTGCGATTGGCTTACCGTCGGGGAGTCGGGGGTCCAGCTGGCGGGGCACACCTCCCCGTGGGTCTCCACGAACTGGAAGGCCTTGACCAGGCGCAGCGTCTCCTCCACGCAGCGGCCCACGGGCAGGTCGTTAACGCTCATGTGCTTGACCACGCCGCTGGGGTCGATGATGAACAGGCCTCTGGGGAGGGGGAGAGCGCGCCTGTTCAGCTGGGCCGTCACAAGGTGGGCGGGGCCAGTATTTCAGTGACAAGGTGGGCGGGGCCTTCTCCCACTTTCGAGTTTTACCATCTGGATTTGGCTCATTATTTCAATTCAATTTTATTTGTATAGCGCTTTTTACAGAGAACTGTCACAAAGACGCTTTACAGAGTAGCAAGGCAAGAAACAGAACGAACACCAGACCTGAACCCCCAAACAGCAAGTACATAAGGTAAAATACCAGGCCTGAACCCCCAAATAGCAAGTACAGAAGGCTTGTTACCTCAATGCAATACCCGGGCCCTCCAGGAGAACTCCGTAGTCCCTGGACACCTGCTTGTTGAGGTCAGCCAGCAGGGGGATGTTGATGTGGCCCAGCCCCCCGTTCTGGAAAACGAAAAATCACCCAGAGACAAGGAGGTGAACAACTTCCAGCTCTGCTTCCGCTGATCCTGTTCACCAGTAAACCTACCAACTGCAAGTTCTCCCACTGCTAATGCTTCTGACCAGCAATCCAATGAAATGGTAATACTGACAATAACCCAGCTAGCTGCTAATCCACTGTAAATCCATCTCAATGCCAACACTGCCACACTAATACAGGCAATGTACAGCGATTTAACAAAAACAATTGATGAATCATAAAAACAATATAAATTAAGATTGATTTAAAATGAGTTTTGCGAGTATCTGGCAGAATTGCAGCTGTGAGATGTCTTTGAGGCCTCAACAGTCATAACGTAAAGACCACAGTAACGGCAGGTTAGCAGGTGGTGACCCAAGAGACTCCACCAGAGCGCACGTTGCCGTGGCAGCCGCGCGATCGGGCCCACCTTCCGGGGGGTGTTGATCCAGGCCAGGTGCGTGAAGTGAGAGTCCACGGACACGCCCACCACCTCGCAGTTCACGTCGTGGAATTCGCTGGCTTTGTCGCTGAACGAGATGATCTCAGTCGGGCAGACGAAGGTACTGGGGAAGAGAAAAAGTCATCAGTCTGCTTTCACGCTACAGAGAAATACAGAGGTAAAGAGTCAACAGTTCAACTCCATCGCACTACAGCACAATACAGAGAAAAAGAGTCAGCAGTTCAACTCCAACACACACCAGAAAACAGAGGAATAGTGAACAATTCAACTCCAGTGAAAGCACCATTGGGTTACCTAGGTAACACTGCTCTGAGTGAAGGACAGCCAGTTATTATTAGGTGGCATTAAGTTCAATTTTACATGCATCTTGCACAGTTTCATGGAAGGCACGTATTCAGGGCAATGAAATGGCAAAACTGCTGTCTGTCACTCAGTGATAAAGGCTCATTGGCTCTCCGCACACTATCACAGAAAGAAATCCAGTGGGCTACATAGCAAAAAGCAATATACTGTAACAACATCAAGAACATAACATTCAATAGCAAGAGCAAGCGATTGAGCCTGTTCAACACCCAAGGGTTTCCCACTGATCCTACAAGTCCTCGTAAGCTATTCAGTGCATTAGCAACTCTGTTTGAGAAAGAAAATGCATCCAATTCTTGCTGCTCTCTTTTCTTATTGGACAAGGGGTCAATAAACTGCAAGCAGTCACAAATTAATTCAATAAACTGCTGGCATGATGTGAATTTTAAGCAGTTTATTGCTGGCGACAAAAGCACAAGTGTACAGGGCTGATAAAGTAAGCAACTCAAGAAAGCAGCGGAACGTTTGACCACACCCAGTTCACTGGGAAGTTCCCAACTGACCCTTAACTGCAGATTTTAAAAACCTTATATCTGTCTACAACTAAATGGTCCAATAAATATGCGCAATAAAGGGTATGTAACTGATTAATCTACATTTTTTAAAATCTATCAATCGCAGTTTCAATGCATGCACCTTTGCACATGCAAAGATGTATACTTTAATAAACTGCAAGCAAAGTATGATCAACACTCACAAATCCAAAGGGTAGAAGAAAAGCACCAGGTATTTGCCCTTGAAGTCGTCGAGACTGACTTCCTTGAACTCGCCATGGTGCACGGCGGTGCCTTTGAAATGGGGCGCATGCTGAGTGACCATAGGGGCCCATCGTACACTGCCTGCAGAGACACACACACACACACACACGCACACACACACAAAGACACAATTACACTCCCTGGATGGGAACACACCTGGCACATACAGGCCAAAGATGCTCCGCGCACACTGACCACAGGAACTACCATCACAGCAGCCAATAAGCATAATACTGTTCCAATATGCCAGCTTTATCACCACAATAAAACATGGGTGTTGTTGATTCCGTAGCCTTCGTCCTCACTTCAGCCTAATGAAGAAATGGCTGGTTACTAGCTTGCTAAATAAATGGCCAGAAAAACAGAGCTCAGCAGAAGCGCTAACATACTTGTGCTGAAGCACACTTTTTGGGCAGCAGGGCAGCGCAGAATTCTAGACGACCGACTGGTTGACACTGCAGCAGGAGGACCAGCCCTAAGGCCAGCTGCAGAAATGGCAGAGGCCTAGGAACAGAAGAAGAGATTTAAATAAGACATATTTCGTGAATTGAGGCCCAATGTCTTTACTCTTTTTTTTTGTTAAAGGCCAGTTACGACTGGCATTTTATTCGCTTAGTCACCCCAGACTATGTAACTTTGGATGGGGATTTTGAACTCACCCTGGCAACCCAATTAAGTAACTACGCTATCGGAATATGTAGACTGATCACCAACTCCTGTAACGTTTGCGCAAACGCCACTTCATTGCTCACACAACGAATGACAACAAACTTAATGTATTGCGAATGAGATAAGATCTAATTAGATTATCTCAAGATAGCTATTAGCTGGATAGATTTCATAAACGGTTATGTGTTCGCTTGTGAGCTAGCCAGCTAACGTTATCTAAGTTGCGTAGATACAGGTTGCGAAGGTTAAACACGAACACTTGCTGTCTTGACAACATTCTCAATATCCAAAGTATAGACTGTGGGAAAAATATCTGCCATCAGTATAATTAATAACACCAGTAAAATAACGGCTGGAATAATATGCAGGATAACAAATAAACTTGCCGAAGTTCTGAGAAGTCTTCCTAAGGTGGCTGCCATCTTGGATTTGTGAACAGTGCTGTTTTCACGTGGTCAGAGCAGACGTGAACTCCAGCACCATACGTCACGGGTGCAGAAGTAACCTCCAATCACAATCACAGTTCCCACCCGTTCACACCACAGTGACCCAACAACATGCGCAGTAACTTATGCACAAAGATATGCACGCATCCTTCCCTAAATGTGTGTGTTCTAAATTTTATTATCAGAACCATCACGAATTGCAGAATGCGTAACAATAGTTTGCACTTCTAAGACTTGGATTCAACTTCCTGCGCAGATTCATAGATCTGCATTGTATGCGAATCCCCTAATGTAGACCAGGCGAACGAGATTGACAAGTCAGTAAAGAGGTTTCGCGGGTGCATTACATGTCCAGATCTGTGACTTTCGTAGGCTTCTGATTGGATATATTTTTTCTAGGGTCAAAACCTTCAGCAGCCTGTGACACTCCCCTGAACTATGATTTTCTCCATGGCGTGATGCACGTTTATGTTGGCAACCCTGGAGTTATCACCTTGAATGCAAGCCTTTGCTCTAACGTTGGATAAATTGTTCCCCACGCCAACGTGCAGACTAAATGGATATTAACTTGCAATTCTGGAAAAGCGAAGGGCAGGTATGAAGTCACACATTTAAGAGGAACTAGTTATAACAGTCAGAAAGCTAACTGAAGTATAGCTAGCTAAGTTAGCTAGCTATTTATTATATTAAGGGTCTCTGTCCTCAGTGAATTAGCGAACGTTAGCTCATTGAATGAACATGGTACTAAAGTTGCAAGATCCAGGATTCGCGAAGTAGAATTGATAATAGCTTTAGTTGTCAACGTTATCTTAATTATGCGAGTGATTGTTTTGGTAGAACAATTAATGTTTTCTGTACGAAAACATAAATTCTTCTTTCGGCGTCCTTGTGACTGTTTATAATTTCCTTTTCCCAAGTCTTTCCTGCGCAGACTCCGCCTGTGGATTAATATTCTTGATCCAGTCTCCCTGCTTTCCTCTGATGTGAGTATAGCTATGTGACCAGAAATGATCTCGTGGTGTGCGTTTGCATCTGCTGTTCTGGAAAGGGATACAGAAACGCACAGAAAAGAAGCCCAATTTGGGATTTTCTTTGATTATGAATCTCAGATTTAATGAATAGGCCATATATTCTCTTTTGAGCAGGGTGAAATTGAGAAAGCACGTTCTCTGCTTGGAAGCGCAGATCCGAAGAATAAGAGAGAGGCAAGTCTGCATCTATATTTGACATGTATCATTGGTGTATGTATATTTCATGTGTGATTTGTGGATTTACAATTAAAATTAAAAAAAATATTTTTCAGGTAGACGATGCGTGGAAGCTGAGCCTGGTAGGTTGTGTATCTGATTGGTTCATTAACCCATGACAGGGGTTACCAACTGGGCAAAGAGGGCAAGAGCCCAGGGGCCAAAGGCCGTCTGGGGGCTCCATATGAACATAGGAAACAGTTTAACATGCCCATTAGTTTGCATTAATTTCATTTAACACAGAAAGGCCAAAAAGGTCATAAGTGTTCTGCCCTGGGGCCCACTAATCTGGCCCTACTTTAACCCATGTGATTTGGGCCACTTTCACAGCTTGTTAAACGATTATGTATTACTTTTTCCCAAATTTATTTTTAGCTAGTTTTTTTAAATTTAGTTTTCACATTGCTCCTTGTCAGTTAATTGATTTTCACGCACACCCCTGTGTAATAACATTGCTGCCACTCATGTTTCACTTTGAACAGAACTACACTTGTATTTCAAGCGAGCATTCAAGAGAGCTAGGTGTGAAAGTTCACTTAAAAATATTAGGGGTTCAGTAAATCATGTACACCTTTTTAAAATGATTTTGATTTTAAAAAGTTCTTGAATGTCATAGTTGTTGTTTAAATGACCGTATTCTATTAGATAACTATCATTCATTACTCGGTACAGCAAAGTTTAATTTGGAAGAGATCATTTACACACTATTTTTATTTTTATTTTTATTTTTTTAGTCATCTGTTCACTCCGACACTGGTGCCATACATCCAACTATATTCCGCCCTCCTGGTAAGGAAAAATAAACATTTAAATGCTTGGGCATAAAAAACTTCAGTTTAAGTGTAGTTTTGTGTGGAGAAAATTGTTTGCGTGCTCAGAAGGCATTTTCAAGACAAATTTAAAGTGACATCTTGTCCAATTGAGTAAAGAGAAAACAAACATAGAAGAACTATCTTAAATGTTCAGATATGTCAGTTTCCATTGGTCAATGCATTTTTAACTGAAAGCAAGTTGTCTGGCTACAGCTCTGAAGCATTCACTCACACATAAATACACACACACATTTTTAATTCAAGGGCACAAATGGTCAATGTTTCCAGATACAACAATAGCCAAGTGTAGTACAGTATATTTGATATAACTGCTGTATCAAAGTATCAATGCATTGCAGTGAATTTAATTATCTTGCACCCTGTGTGTTCATTCAGGCACAAGCTAAATATGTGTACTATTTCAAATTTATGAACAGGAAAGTAATACCTTTTCATTTTGATATATAGTATAATATATCATTTCTAAGCAAGAGAGCCAGCTGGAGTTCTGACACAGTGTGTTCCACATGTATATCATCACTTCAGGCGTACTGACTGGCAGCCCAATAGACAGTCACTCCGCTGATCAGTTAAAATGCAAATGTGATGTTACTTGCGCAAGAAAAACGGTCTCCAAATGACCAATACCAACGCCTCCTGTAATGGACAGTACAAGATTTGAAAATATATTGCTTTCAGGATTTTAATAAAGATTTAATAAAAATGTTAAGCAGAGTAAAACAAGCTTCTCTGTTTTCTTAGCTTCTTTCTGTATAGTATAACTTCAAATTATTATAGTCTGCCTCACCCAGCAAACCTTTCTTAGCATTGAGACTTCGAATAAGTTAAAGAAGCAGTTTAATAATGCTAACATCTTAGCTATGTGAAATATCCAAGCTTATCATTTAAAGGTAGTGGAAATCTTAAGCAATAAACTGTAATAAATATAACCATTCAAACCATTGTTTTGGTGGGGTTTGCAAAAAGGGCCCTCTCAGATGTTCAGTATACACACTGTCTATCCCCTTTTCTTTCTCTCTTTTTGGTGTAATCTCAGCATTCCTTCCTGTTGCTGCCCCTTTGGTGAGTAAAAATCTGAGCAGAAAATCATTAGCATGGCTGTGTGTTTTTGATTTTCAGAAGCACTGTACTTTCATACAGAGACATTTTTCTCTGAAGCTCAGTTTTGTTCTGTCGGTTGTACTTGTCACGAGAGATAAAACCATCACAAGACACAATAAACAAAACTGGCTTTAAAGTGAAAAGTGGACATCAGTTGACATCGATGCAAACTTTAAACAATGCTGTCAATATGAGAGGAAAACAGCAATTGTAGAAAAATGTCTTACACTTTCATTCATTTCGAACGCATGTAACATTTTTGAAGTATTTTTTGATTGTTTTTATAACAGTGTTAAAAGTAAAACAGTTTAAAAATAAATTGAAATAGAGCTTTGAAAATGCTAACATTCATCAGTACTCCTCATTGTCATTGCTATCTTGTTCTTGCCAGCATTAAACTATTTCTGATTTGATTTCCTACTTGATTATTTTCAGGTCATCGCCAGCTTATTACCACACAAAGGGGTCAAGCCTGCTTTCCTTTGGCAGGTTGGTGTTTTGTATGATTTCAGATGATTTAACTGCACATAACATTTCTGTGTTTTCTCTGAGGAAGGCTAAGCAATGCTTCTCTCTTTAGTTTCTGTTGCAGAGTTACAGTGCTGGGTTTAACTTCAGCAACAGAAATGCCACTGCCACCAAGGTAATGTACAAACCCTCTTCAGTCTAGCAATGTTTTGTCCGAAGAGGCTGCTTTTTAATTTATTGCAAGTAAACTTGATATATATATATATATATATATATATATATATATATATATATGTGAATGTTAATAGAGATAGGAATACTGTGTTAAACTGGTAGCCTTCTCAGAATGTTATTGATTGTAGATGAAGACCTCAATTCAGTTTGCTTAGTTACCATCCGATACGTCTTATGTAAATCGGTTACAATGCACATCTGTAAACTCAAGCTTTGGTTAGTTTACTTGGCTGTTTTGTATATAAGGGTAAAGGCCTGGCACACTGTTGATCGTATGTTCATTGCGGACGGTGAAGGCGGAGCTTAACTAGGGCTTTCTCGGCCAAAAATGATCCCTTCTCTCACCGCGGATAGGACAAGAAGATGACGCTGAAGCAGGCTCTTCTGATTGTGGGGTCAGTCACGTATGCAACATGCGCTGGGGTGAGTGCTGTCTGTGTGTAAAATTTCAACACTTCTGTTGAGAAGTGAGATTACATAGCCTTTTGTCGTTTTTTGTCGTTTTTTGTCGTTTTTGCTTCTAGACGATTCCGCAGTTTGTAATGACGCGCTATGGCCTGAGAAGCACATCTGTCCAGGTGTTTTGCAGATCAGTGTTGCCTGTTCCATTGGCTGGTAGGTGTCACCTGCACCACCATGTTATTTAGTCTTATGGGGTAAACTCACAGGTAACCAAAGGGGCCCCAAAAGGGGGTTTAAATACAACATGCACACGCACGCACACACACGCCCATACATCTCCATGCATGCGTGCGCACGCACACACACACACACACACGCCCATACATCTCCATACATGCGTGCGCACGCACACACACACACACACGCCCATACATCTCCATGCATGCGTGCGCACGCACACACACACACACACACGCCCATACATCTCCATGCATGCGTGCGCACGCACACATACACATGCACATATATGCGTGCGCACACATGTGCATACACACACACACACACACACACACACCCTAACTAATTGGTACTGTCAGCATCAGGGTGGCAGGAGCCTTTAACAGTTGAGTGGCTGTTTGAGGTTTTGCTGTGTGGGGGTGACCCTGTCTCATTTTGGGGTATGAAAATTTTGTCTGTATCAGTGCCTGGAAAAAAAAGGGGCGGGGGCAGTGGTTAGCAGCAAATTAAATTTAACACCTAGGTTATTTAACACAGAAGACAGTGGCGGTATTTACTAAATGTATGCTTCCAGTATGTGGGGAACGGGCACGTGCCAAATAGTGTCATTTCATTTTTGACAGGTTCAAACTTTATCTGCCATCACTTCAGGTTTGTGGGAGGGATGGAAAATTGGTGTGTTACCTACTTGTCTTACGTGCTTGCTTTCAGTAAATGAATGCACAGTACAGTCCTGCTCTCTGCTCTGACAGAGCTGTAATCCCTGTGAGGAGGAGCACAAGTTGTCCCCAAATACACGTGTCCCCACATACACTCGTCCCCACATACACAAGTGCTCCCATACACGCATACCCACATACACACGTGCTCACATACACACGTCCCCACATACACACGTGTCCACACACACGAGTGCCCGCATATGTGAGTGTTCACATGCACACGCCTCCACGCACACGAGTGCCCACATACACCCGTCCCCACATACACACGTCCCCACACACACACACGAGCGCCCACATACATGCATGCCCAAATATACGAGTGCCCCCGTCCATGAAGGAAGTGATGTGCTCCTCAGTGCTGGGCTTTGAACAGGACCCCAGTCACCACCATCCTCTGTATCCCAGCCCTGCTTGCTGCCTTCAATGTGCTGGTGGTGAGAGCTGAAGAGATCGAAAATGGCGTCCGGGTATTTGACTCCAGCGGGAACAGTGTTGGAATCTCACAGAAGGCTGGCTCCAAGGTGAGAAGGAAGGCTGCGGTCCATTTGCTGCTTTGGATAGAAACTCAAAAGTTAAACAGGAGATTCACACACATAATTCAGTACTTTGTGTGCTGTTTTTTAAAGGTCACCAAGGGGTTTTTCTTCACATTCTACATTATTAACCTGTGTTTCTGAGGAAATAATTTATCATTTATCAGATCTAGAATTTATGTATGAGTGTGGAATTCACTTTTATTTGTTAAAAAGACAGTAACTCTGCTAATAACAAGGTGTTTTTTCTGTACTGTCTGTTTCACCATTCATTCATAGCATGATATGAAAGGTCACCATTTTTGGGATGTGGCGTGAAAGGGTAGTCAGAGCTTTCACGACCCCTGGTTATTGGCTTAAGTGTGGAGTTTACAACTGCAGAATACCCACAATGCATCTGTGGATTGAAAGTGCTGTTTTGTCTTTGACAGGCTGTGAATGAGACTGCCCTGTCCAGAGCAGCTATGATGGGCACCACTGTTGCTCTGCCCAGCCTGCTTATGGTGCTCTTAAAGAGGTATGGCTCTGTCTGTCTGCCTGTCTGCCTGTCTGTATGTCTGCCTGCCTGTCTGTCTGCCTGTCTGTATGCCTGTCTGTATGTCACTCTGCCCAGCCTGCTTATTGTGCTCTTAAAGAGGTATGGGTCTGTCTGTCTGCCTGTATACCTTTGTGCTTGTCTGCCTGCCTGTCTGTATGTCTGTCAGCCTGTCTGTCTGCCGGTCTGCCTGCCTGCCTGCCTGCCTGCCTGCCTGCCTGCCTGCCTGCCTGCCTGCCTGTCTGGCTGTCTGTCTGTCTGTCTGCTTGTCTGTTTGCCAGTCTGTCTGTATGTCTGCCTACCTGTCTTTCTGCCTGTCTGTCTGCCTGTCTGTATGCCTGTCTGTATGTCACTCTGCCCAGCCTGCTTATTGTGCCCTTAAAGAGGTATGGGTCTGTCTGTCTGCCTGTATACCTGTGTGCTTGTCTGTCTGCCTGTCCGTCTTTCTGTCTGTATGTCTGTCAGCCTGTCTGTCTGTCTGCCGGTCTGTATGTCTGTCTGCCTGCCTGCCTACCTGCCTGCCTGCCTGCCTGTCTGGCTGTCTGTCTGCTTGTCTGTTTGCCAGTCTGTGTGTCTGTCTGTCTGTCTGCCTGCCTGCCTGTCTGTCTGTCTGCCTACCTGTCTGTCTGTTTGTCTGTCTGCCAATCTGTGTGCCTGCCTGTATGTCTGCCAATCTGTGTGCCTGTGTGTCTGCCTGCCTGTTTGTGTCTGTCTGTCTGTCACATATGAGATACTTAGACAGTACACCACACGAAAGGCCAAAGTACTGTAGTGTACACACAGTTCTGTCTTGAGTAGCACATGGTAAATGGCAAAAATCAGACCCGTCTTTCTGTTGCAGGACAAGCTTTGGGCAGAGGCACTCCCTGTTGGTGGCACCAGTTCGGCACGTCAGCGCTGCCCTGGTCCTGGGTTTGATGGTTCCCCTGTCCTTCAGTCTCTTTCCACAGCTGTGTACGGTAAGCTGTGTCTGCTGTTTACAGTAGCCTGTGCTCGCTGTGTATGGTAGGCTGTGCCAGCTGTGTACTCTAGACAGTTGCTGCAGTCACATGACATTGGCTGGTAGGTCCCAGTCCCAAACTTTCACCTATAGGCCCCCTTAAATGACCATTGTGTGAGTGAGGACCCCCACCTCAAGACATGTAATATTGAATAAATCCATCCCACACCAGCAAGAGGCTGCAGTGCAGTGGCCTTTATACCCTGCACCACATGAAAGCTTGTGATGTATTATCGAAGGCATGCAGACATTTTGTACAATATAAATATGCAGTGAATTACGGTCATCTTAATATCTCCAAGGATGTGCAGACCACACAAGGTTTATTTTATAAGAAAATCCACGAGTTGTCATTTTTATGGGCTATTGAATTAGACAAAATGTTATGAAAAGGGAAAGTACTTTTATTTTTCTGAGGTCTTCTTTAAAGATCGCCAGTGGTCCCTGGACCCCAGCTGTGCAACTCCTCTTGTGGAGAAAGAAGTTCCTGATTCTTTCTTTTTCTTCTGCAGATTCAAAGAGACGACCTGGAAAATGAGCTCCAGACAGCCACAACAGACAAACAGCTGTTCTACCACAGGGGACTATGAGACAGGAAATCAAAATGGCTGCTTCTTTTAAAGATCAGTGTGTGGAGTCACACACAGGCCTAACTGCAGATGAGTCATTTCTAAATTAATTCATTTACAAAACTCCTGGATTTTAACATCATGCACACAGTAAGAATTGAGCTATTGCAGTATGTCACTGTATTTATTTGTTAGCAATGCATTCTTGTAAATAAATTGACTACAGTGTAGTCAGAAAAAATTGAAAAGCCTTTGCATTAAAGTTATATTTACTATTTAAACTGGTTTTCTCACCATAGAAGTTCCCTGTACTTCCTTAGATTGTAGCTGGCAAGTACCCAGTAAAATGCAAATCCCTTGCGGTTGTTTCTGTCCAAGCACTGCAATGTTCCATTCCATTAGATGGCGGCACTGTGAAAAATGATTATATCCTGAGCACTGTGCCCTCCTGCTTCCAACCCATGGCCTGTCTGCAAAGGCTGGTCCCAAGGTTGCAAGGTTACAATCAACCTGAATATTTTTCAGTGATCATTCAACGGTATAAATGGATCTTATATAAATTAGTTACTCCCGTATTGGGTTGTGTTCTCATGGTGGGTCTCATAGTGGCTGCAATTACGTCATTTTGGATTTTTGGTGGATAAATAAAAAATTTTTTAAAACATTAATCATTGAGAGTGAGCTGATATCCACAGTCCGATAGCTCATTGTATCCCCACACCTATGAGGCTTCATAAAATAGTCCCATCGTGGGGTATGGCAGTCCTTTGCAGGAAGTTAATTTGAATTATATTTCAGCAAGCCACTAGATGGGGACATTGTATAAAAAATGGTGAGATACTGACATAGACACACACTTCATGAACCAATAGACTGAACCATGCATGGAATATACTGTATCTTCTCTATGTCAAGAGTGGCGGTGTATATTTTTTTTAGTATGTTTATTCCAGTGCATGGATTACCCCTTTCTTTGGCAACCATCCAGATGAATGTTGACCTAGGTGGCCATTTTGGTTCTGTCAAGTGTACCTCAAAATCAACCGAGAAATTGTTACCTGACCCAGCTCAGAAGTGGCCTGGGACTCAGACAGGTGTCAGATCAGTGGGAGAAGGAGCAGGAAACATGGATAGGGAGTTAGAGCAGAGTTCTGGGCAGGACAGAGTGGAGAGGCTGCATTTAGCCATGCTAAGAGTGTCGTATGACAGACAGAGATGGACAGTCTGCACTGTACATGAGAAAGGCAGGATTCTACCCTATATAGCCTGCCTGTGAAAATGGGGTCACAGCTGTTTATCACCCATAATACACTGTACGTTATCACCCATAATACACTATATACCGCACCAAAGGTAGTATCCTTATTTCTATAGGACGGTGACATTTGAGTGAATCTTTCAACAGCCAACCTGGACTCCCAAAATTAATAAGCATGTCCAAAATCTTGTACGTTGAACTTGAAACTTTTGAGATTTGTGGGACAGTGTAGAAACAATTTAAATGGTCTTTCACTAACACTTGTTGATACCAGTAATTTTGGGGATTATTTTATTGATTATTGTCTATAATTTGGCGATTGTTGTCTATAACTTAATCACTAAAACTGACACAGCTTGTTAGATTTCTGTACTGGGATAAGGCTATCAAAACTGACCTAATCTATAGTTCTGTCTACACGTCTCTGATCTTTAAGGATATCTGTCCTGGACTAATCTCCTAGGTTGTCTGTAGACACATCTTGTAACAGGAAAACAGCGGAGCAGGAAGTGCCTCAGCGTACTCAGCGATGGTACTACACCCGACCTGGTGAGAACATGACTGCACGATGTCCATTCTGTCAAACAGCACGCATTTATTGAATGGTTCAACACGAGATTGCGGAGATCTGAGTCTGAGGCTTTATTGATTTTTCTCTGATGTGAATTCGCTGGAGGCCCAGCGCCTCGGCCAGTAATGCCCGGGGGAAGCCGTGTCCTAAGCTGTTTGTCTTGGAGTTCTCCCCCGGGCGTTTACAACATGTATCAATTTAAATCCGTTTACACTTCCTGGAAACCGCTTTCCTTTTATGATCTGTTATGATCTTTCTGTTTTCTTCTCTCTGTAATTTGACCAGGTTTACCTGTCATTGTTCGATGTCTCTGTGAATAGCCTGTTATAAAAGACAGAGCGAAACATCAGTCAAACCGGTCATAGGCAGCTTCTGCAGGCGAAGGCACTTCCGAGCGTAACTGCATGTGACGTCGTAATCGGCGCTGGCGTGTAGCATCTTGAATGTGTTGCTCATTTATTTCATGGCAAGCTTGAAGGTGAAATGAGAAGCTTTTGTTTGCCGCGTCATTCCAAACCACCTCGCACATATTGCTGTCCCCCACCTGTTGTGAAATTACAAAGGATTATCTGTAAGGTGTTTCTTAAAAGGGACTTCACAGCACTTTGAAGGAGAGCTTTACATCCATAATACACGTGCAACGATCAACATCGACTCTAAGCGTATCCTTAACATTGTTGAGAAAAACAGTAAGCCACAAATTTAACAGATAATATTACTTGTTTATTTTTTTGTTTACCTTTTACTTTCAGTTCGTTTGTAGTCTTATCTGCTGCAGTGGAGCAAGCAATTTAGATACATCAAAAACAATAACTTAAAATGGCATAATCATATCTCTGTCTTTTCACCAGTTCTGCTTTTTGATTGAAGCAGCTGTCTTGAAGTAAAACTGCAATCCCGTATGGAAATAAAGGTTTGATTGGGGCGTGATTACTGTATTCATCCAACCAAAACTCCTTTGGCAAAGGCAAGCCTGGTCCACTAGAGAAGATTAAGTATGTGCATTTGCTTATAATGGTTTTTGTATGTTTTTGCTTATAATAACCAATACTTCTGAAGACCATGTCACCTTTAGATGCGATGCTGTTTTACTGGTTCTCACTATTGCCCAGACAGGAGTAATTCGTTGTGCAGACAACTCACCTCGACTGGGATGTTGTGTCTAAATTGATTTCTGAACATAAAAAACAAAATCTACCAGGCTCTGTAGCTCACCAAAGCTGGTGACCCCTGTACTAGATTATTATTTGGCCAACACTTCACTGGCGTAAGATCTGGCCAGTTGATGACACCATGGAAGTGTGCGTAGCATGTGCTGCGTTGGGAGCACTGGGAGAGAAAATGGTTCACAGGTTGAAATGGCTCACGTGTGATGCGGTGCTTTCAGTGTTATTATTACACTCTCATGCTGTTCCAGTATCATGTGACCTTTCTATGCCTGTGACAGGCCCCTCCCACCTCTTCCTGCTAACAGCAAGGCCGCCTGCCTGACTGTGCCCAAATAACTTTAGCTAACGGAGGTAGCCACCAGCTATATAAACCAGCAATTTGCCACTCTATTAAGCAGTGCCATTTTATCAGTCATTTTAATGGGCAATCCAGAATCAAGGGTTTTTGGACAGCAAATGGCAAAAGCCCAGCTCTCTCTTAAACACTTATTTTCAGGCACATTTGTCTGCTTTGACATGTCTTGTACCTCCGGAAATAGTAACCGTTTGTTGGACTTAAACAAAGGTTTAAGTGACTTGTCGAAAAATGTGTTTAACGCACTTGCTCCCAATCAGCTTTACTCTCTCAGTAAATCTTTAGCTCGCCACTGCCAGATGAAATTTCTTTTTTTGCAGAATAATATACTTTTTACGAAAAAAGGCAGGGTAATACATGACCCCGCTGTCTCTAATGTTAATATAATTTCCTGTGAAAAATCCCTTAATTTCCTTCAACTCTGCCATTAGCCATCTGCGCAGAAGGCTCCCTCCCAAGTCCATTTGTGACTAATGCTTGTAGGAGGCTGAATTTGTGAAATAGTTAAGGCTTAAAAATATTACCAAGACCATACTTCCATTGTTTACGTACAAGCCTGACCGTACTGTTACCTTTTGTTTGGGCCAGTCTATTAAACGGCTCAAAGAAAAACCGCAGCTGTCCGAGCTTATTGAGAGCATATTGTCTCCTGTATTTTAACCTTATTATCCAATATCCTGTCATTCTGTCCCAAGGTATTTTCTGTTCTTGTGCAATTCCGAAAGAGAGCAGGCCGGGCTTTGAGTTTTGAGCTGGGTGCATTATGGGAAATTAAAAATGATTGTTGTGTTTTCATACCTTTATATCGCTAAGCATGCGCTCGGGCTACTGCCCGGTCACAAAGGACACAGGACCCAGGGCCAAAAAAGAAAAAATAAAAGAAGTCCCACAGAACCTGTTTACATACTGCTTTAAGAAGCCATACTGTAACTAACTGTATTTTTATCACCAATCAAGAGTGTTTGGGAAAATATGATTATGTGCTTGTGGTTGTGTTACTCTGTGTTCTAGCCAAAAGAGTCATCCTCACTTTCTGTTTCTGCCCCCTTTTGATATCATAGTACTCACATATACACTATGTGTGTGTATGTATAGTACATCCAGTGTTAGCAAACAAACATCACAATCATCTGTGAAAATACAGCGTTTTGTATAATATCACACTGCAGAAAGGTGATATTTTGATACAATGAGTTTCAATGATAGATAAGCTCAGAATGGGCCTAGAGCCCCCGTGAAGGTAAAAAAAATTCCCTTAACATTCATAGTGCAGAAATGAAATGTCATCCACCATTACATTTGTCCATTTTTTTAGTTTTGTATTTCTGGTATTTGTGTCTAGTCTGTAGTATGGTTCTGGGTTAAAGGGAGACACACAGGCAGCATTCAGATTTTTTAAAACTCTCTGTCCTGTATGAGTATGAGTTTGCATTTCTATCTGACAGAAGGACTGCTTTAACTGAGCATGCAGTGCACAGCAGTGTACAGCGTAGAGAGTACAGAGTAGAGTGTAGTGTGTAAAGAATCAAGTGCAATTTGTCAGGCAAAAGTGTAGGGAATACTGTGTAAGGCACACAGAATAGTGTGTAAGGCGTACAGAATAGTGCATAAAGTTTAGAGGGTAGTGTGTAAAGTTTAGATAATAGTCTGTAAAGTGTAGAGAATAGTGTGTAAAGTGTATTGGATGGTGTGTAAGGTGTAGAGAATAGTGTGTAAAGTGTATAGGATAGTGTGTAAAGTGTAGAGAGTAGTGTGCAAAGTGTATAGCATGGTGTGTAAAGTGTAGAGAATAGTGTGTAAAGTGTATAGGATAGTGTGTAAAGTGTAGAGAGTAGTGTGCAAAGTGTATTGGATAGTGTGCAAAGTGTATAGGATAGTGTGTAAAGAATAGAGGATAGTGTGTAAAACGCAGCGTAGGGCTCAGAGATCAGGGGCTGAGACTGGAGAGGCCCGTTTAGAGGCGGGTGTCACGTTGCAGTCACGGAGCCCGAGCTGCTCTGGTTTCCATCTGTCCTACTGTACACCACACAGGTGCTCATTAGCAATGACCCCGACCGGCTCGTATCTACTGTAGCCGCCGCCATTCCGGATCTTACGCGGACGAGACGGCTCGGAAAGGGAGCGCTCGCTGCCCGAAAGGACAGGGCGCGAAACGCAATACGCCGGAGAGGGAGACGGGAGCGAGCAGGTATAAGCTGTTTGGATGGTACTCCGTTGATTTCTGCCCGTCTCTGGTTCTGTCTTTGGTTTCTCGCCGTGTGCCAAGAGCGGCAGCAGGCCCCTTTGTGACGAGACAGAGTCTAATGTTACCTGATCCGCTATAATGTGGACCAATTACCACTTCATTGCACTTCATTACACTGCTATAAAGTGCTGGGTCAATGTTACACGCAGAACCGCTGGAGAAAATAGAGTCTTCATTGATAATATGATAATAAAAAATAGTGCAAGGCTGCATGCCAATTTTTTCTGTTTGCAATTTTCAGTCAGTTAGGAAACACTGTAACCTCATCACGCCAAGTCTGGGGCCAACGGTCGTCACAATTTCCCCAGTAAAATGGGGGTGTTTGTGGAGGGAAAGGCAACAGAAGCTACAGATGCTCAGGACCTCAAAAGGAAAATACATTTATAAAATGTAATCTACGAGAACGATAGCATTTGCAAAACTGCAGAATGCTTCAGACACACTCAAGTAGAATGCATCAGGTCACTCATGCATGGTTTATTAGGGTAGAAACAGCTCCTCTGTGCGAACTCTTACAGAAATACAGAAAGCACTACATGGCCTGAGGTCACATACTCCTTGTGCTAAACTGCATTTGGAAAGCACGAAGGCAGTGTTTCAGCCAATATCATTTACATTTTTACCTGAGGATAATTCTAGAACATTCCTGATCATTCTA
Organism: Anguilla pacifica; assembly: GCA_039654925.1. NCBI lineage: Eukaryota > Metazoa > Chordata > Actinopteri > Anguilliformes > Anguillidae > Anguilla > Anguilla pacifica. The sequence continues at coordinate 27,254,149 of CM077301.1, forward strand.
ACGTTAATAACAAATGATTTTATCTAGATTCAGAATCAAAACATTTAAAGTCATTCATAAGGGTCTTTATAAAGTATATGTAAAGGAAAATGATTGAGGATAAACCAGAGAGCTACGTGGATTTGAAAGATAATTAAATGTTACTTGCATTCAATGGCTAAGCCAGATACTTGAATTGCATATTATCATTATGGTTGCTATAGCAGTTTTTACTAATGTAATGTTTAAATTCAGTATTAAATAAAGTGGGAAAATTGCTGCAAATGTAGTTTGAGAAAAAACCTCATAACTGTTAAATGTAACTCACCCATGCTCACTGTCTGTATCAGTGCAGTTTGTACTGTGGCTAGTGAGGTAAGATTAAGGATTAAGCAGGATTTTTGTACTTAGCTGGCTAGCTAAACAGATATGATCTTCGCTGCCATAGTTAAAAGTGCATATCCAAAACTGGCGATGTTTTCCAGCAGAAGTTGAGCCCTGGTTGTCCACCGAGCCTTGCACTTCATTATGTAACCTAGCTAGCTACGGACTGATTGGTCAATTCCAGACAATCTAGTTGCATAATCTGATTGTCTCTCTCAGCCTTATGAAATACCCAAGGTCCTCTTAGTGTTGTGCCCAGCTAAAGCTTTTTTTCTCAATGCAATGATGATCTTCACAGTCCAGAACCTGATTCTGCACACGTTAGCACCAAGTACAGCGTTCCTATTGCACTGCGCAGGGAAGGAGGGTTACAGTCAGCTTCTGGGCACAGGCTTTGGGGAGGACACGCGTGCTACTCCTCTCTCTTCCAAATTGACAGACGATGTTGCAGTGATGGGAAAGGCTTTCGGCCGTGCAATCCAGCAATTTGTCATGCCGTGTTGGGCAGTGCCCCTTTATCCATCAGTTTAAATGGGCAATCAGGACAAATGATGTTGGGGGACTGTGTGGTGCAGCCCGTAGAGCAGTGGATCGCCATCCCACGTACGAGTCCCTTCTGTGGCCTTCGATTCCCCGTGGTGGAGCTTTATGTAACCCTCTCTGCTTTCCCCTTCTCTGGAGAAAATTGGGAGAAACATAAGAAAAGTGAACTGTCTGCTCTCCTTTAAAAAAAATGATAAAAAAGGGGTGTTTTGGGCAGCAAATATCACAAGAGCACTTTATGTGCATATTACTTGCAGATGTGTTTATGTTGTGTGTATATCGTCATGTTACGTATTTATGTATTATACTTATGCTATGCTATGCCTACTTTCTAACTGCCCCCTGACGATAAATAGTTTTTTTTTAATTGAATGGAAAGAAGCCATTTGCTTCTTATATCACTCCAGAAAAGGGACTTTGGTTTGCACACCCCCTATAAAATATGACTTTGTCTTTCGTAATTAGGAAGTATAAAAATAGAAAAATGTATGTGTGTTAAAAAGATTAGGTTTCCGGTTGAGGTTGTTGAAATGTCCTCTTTAATTCCAATGGAGCAACCACAAGCTTTCATCATAAATTGTGCAGTGACTCAGTGGTGTACTAAATGTCATAGTTTTAAAAATATGAAACAAGTTATTCCTTGTCTATTTTGTTCCTTTCATTTACATTTTCTTCAGTTCGACTAAATTCAGAGATTGTGTTACAGAGGAGTGTAAAGGCTGTCTCTTGTTCCCCTGAGAGACTGCGCTCCATTTATAATCCCTAAAGAAACTAATCAAATCATGCAACATCAAGCGCGCCATTTTCAATGCATCAAAGCAATCAGCTTCTGTTTACCTGAACTGGACCTATTTTAAAATGTTATTAAAAACTTAAATGGAGTTTAAAGTCTGCAAAAAACAGCCGGCTGGAAATGATGAGCAAACCGGATAAGATTCCAATTATTATTTAGACAAGAGTTGCTCGGGCTGGTAAGAGGGAAATTAGCATTCCGATTTATCCCGAAAGATAACTCCCGGCACTTTACGGCTCGCTAGTGCAAATACGGCGGAGTGGAGCGCGGTTAATGCGCGGGGTTTTACACGCCATTGTCTTGAAATTGGAAGTTGGATTTGTTGTTCATTTAAATGCATTTTTGAACACCCCCCCCCCCCCCCCCTTCCCCCAGACACACACATACACACAACAAGTCCTGCATTATCTCCACTTTAGACTAAACTCATGATTCGAAATTAAAGTGTCGATAAAGCATCTCGATTAAAATGAATAAACGGATGCATCCGGTTCTTCACATTTCCAATGGATGTGGACCTAATTGAATTAAATGCTATTGTGAAAATATTTCACCCTTGTGAAAATTCATTCTTGTTGTAGAATGCCAATAAATTGTCCTTCATTGACAGAAAAGGGAAAGTCAAGTACGGCAGCTGTCTGTCTTGACCTACGTTATTCTCTCCAACACATAAACTGCTTTCAGTATTACTGTTCCGTAAATGGCTTATTTTCACACAGTATGGTTTTTTAAATGGTGAGTTGAGTTATTTCGCCAATGTTGGTGATTCGGTATATAATATAGCATCAAGTGGATTTATACCTTGGTCACTGCAGACTTCTGCCATTTATGGATTTTAACATGATTCTATCATATAACAGATTCTGTTATATAGCTGCCCATTCACTGTAAGCCACTCCAGTCTTGTGGCCTAAGTGACTGAGACATACGTATATATATATATGTTGAAATGAATGACAGTGATCATGCTGATGAATGTAAACAGAACTAGAAGACTCTACACTAATATCCGATTCACAGGTGGCATGGAACAGCTTATCAGGCCCTGGGGTGTTCAAGTCCTGGCTGGATGCAGGGATCGATACTCTCTCGATGGTAAATAGTAGATGATGAGATTAGATGGCTGAGTGGTCTGTTCACACGATTGTGTACCTTCATGTTCTCATGTTCTTTTTAGAGTTCCAACTGTCTTTTTCCTAAAAACAGTAAAAAGGAACATCAGAACCACCCTTTTGGAGGCAAGGCTATACTACATCAGTAAACTTGTGTCAACCATCCCAATGTGTAGCACCCACATAGATGATGTGCGGTGGGCATTTTGCACCAAAACCACATTTTAATTCTTTAATCCATAGAGCATGGAAAGAAAAAAATCAATACTGCGTATCTGAAGCATCAGATGTTAAACACATTACAAAGGTGTGCGTGGATAAGTCAATGGCACTACTGACATACAGATATTAACTTGATCTCTTAACATTTTTATTTCAGATAATACTGTGATATTCAGTTCGGTGAAGAAGCAGGTCTAAAATGAAAAAAAAAAAAGTTTATTTATTTGAATATGAGAAAATAATTAAATCAATTAATAAAGTTTAATCGTAGTAATAAATAGTTGATAACTGTAATAGACATGAATACAAGGATGTCATAAAAGCTTTGGTTTAGATTTACATTCTGTAAAAGGTAGGCATATTTAATTATAGCAATTTTCATTTTTGAGACCAGTAAAATCAGGAGTATTTTACCTACTTTTTAACTAGGCTACTGTAGCTACCTTGCTAATGCCATGTTTTAAAATTAATGTTGGCTAGATCTATAGCCGATATACAAACATCTACCAATATACAAACAATTAGTAGGTCCGTCGTGTATACAATAACCCATTAAAAACACACCATAGTCCATTTAAATTTCATGTCACTCATTTTCATGTGACACAAAGTTTGAATAACCACATTCTCTTTAGATGGTAAGATGAAAAAACACAGGGCCAAGTTACTTGAAATAATTTTGGAAACATTTGGGTAGCATTGCTTAGGAATAGAGCTTGTTTAATTTGTGTGAGCTAAGATGGCCAATAATGTTCATTGCAACTTGGCCTAATTTTGATATTAGTACTTACAGTGACAGTGCTAGATTTTGCAAGTTTGAATTAGTGACTTATAGACAGTGCATAACATGGCTTTTTGTACGTTGAAAACAAGTTTTTGTTGAGATCCAATGTAGTAACAACTTTCTTTTGCTGATATAACACCCGCCTCTTGTATGGTATTTTTGGAAGCAGACATCATGTTCTTGCTTTTGTTTCTTTACCGTGTTGTGTTGCAGCATTAACAAACATAAGCTCTCAAATTCATTCAGCATTTATTTTCTATTGTATTATTTCCATTTATGCATTTTTCAAGGAAACCAGTGGCTCCTCTCCAGCTTATCCGGGTTATATGAATAATACAATGAAGTTGTTAAAACGATTTTATACTTTTTGTGGTAATATAATTTAAGGAGCATTAAAAGACCCAGTTAACCTAATCTGGAGCATCTAAATAGGCAATATATTGAATGCATGCTTCGGTGATCAAAACTGTTGTGGCTCAACTTATCAGGCCGCTATCTTAAACCGCCATTTAAAGATCATTTTGCTTTCATCTGCTGTCTGTGCTCCGCTCAAACCACCAGGACACGATAAGACACTCAATTTGGATGTTAGCTTTGTCCTACAGTAATCACTCTGTCCAGCAGATTATTCTATATATTTATTTATTTACGGCCCTGGTGTGTGCCTAGCTGTAGGTAATTGTTTCATCTCGGGTGGAGAGTTTCTTCAGATGCCTCATTAAATCTTTTTTTTTCCTTCCTTTTTTGCCCAGACTAGAGCTGTGGTCTACAGATTGAAGTATTCTACAAAAAAATAGATAGATCAAGCGTGTTTGCTGAATTAAGACGATCAGAGTCCTTAAACCAAAATCAATGAAGGTGTAAAGAAATATGGCCTAATGCTTTGGTGAAGAATGGGGCCATGTTGAGGAGACTCATAGCATAGATCTCCTAATACAGGCAAACTTTTAATCTGCTTGTGTTTTTTTTCTTGAGTGTTTTTCATTATTCCCCCACAGCATGTTTTTTTCAGAATGGTCCTGTACTCAGTGTAGCTGCCATTTTGAGATTGATGACCACATGCACAATTAATATTCTTGCCAAAAGAAAGCTTTGTTTGGAAAAATCCCAGAATTTCCTTTCTGTGATATCTGATGAAGGACCTATCCAGGATGTTTTGATGATGCACAAACGATATTTTAAGGAATCGCTGTGAAGTGTTTCTGTAGACAGCTTTAAATAGTTATGAGGGTTTGGAAAAGTAAGGGTTATAGATGGTGGCATGTTTATGGTGAGTGTGTGGAAAGGCTTGGATTATGATTTATGGTATATTTTTGTTTTTGGAAGCAAATCTTCCCTGAATTCCATTATTCCTTCATTGATAATACATTGTTTGCCTCTGTATCAGTAAGCCAGTGAAGAAGTTAGTTTCTGCTAGAAGGAAGTAGATGCACAAACCCTGAAGTTGAATGCTTTTAAGAAAATGCAGTGTTGCAAAAAATGCAAAAAAATAAATAAAAATACCATGTGAAGAATTAGGCCAAACTCAGATTCATTCCCTCTTGGTGCTTCCATTATTGGCTATTGATTCACAAGCTTGTAAAATATAATCTAGTTAGTGTCTCACCTTTAACTTTGTAAGCATTAGTTCCCTCAAATGAACACATATACACCTAAATTAATTTATCAATTTACACTAAAGCAAATTTACTCTAAGAATGTGATGTTTAATTAAACAATTAAACAAACTAGTGTTTATGTATGGTAGTATTGATAAAAAATGATCACTTCATCACCATCAGTTGATGTTTCTTATTCGTTCAAAAGTTAAAGCCGCACAATGGCGATGAATAAAATGGAAGGACTGATAGCATATAACGTATTGACAGATTTCAATGGCTTGCTATAATAATTATGGTCACCAGGTTTACAAAGAGGTTTTTTTCACCTGCATCTTATTCATTGCTGAACACGAGGCCAGTAGAGCCTTTGTTTGAGTGTACACGAGAGGCAATTATCATATTACACCTCCCCAGTGATCCGCATTGATAAGTCAAGTGCCACTTAGCGATGATTGACAGCAGTGTTTCCCCACCGTCACATGCTGCATTCTATGAGGTCAACAGAACCACAGACGTCTGGCAGTTGCCTAGATATCATGTTGTGCCATATCACTGTTTTTTTTTTTAAATGTGGGAATTAGCCAACTCACTTTAAGGTGCGGTTATACCACCTGCACAAAAAGTAAAAGGCTATATTTATGATAATGAAATGGTTTTCAGCTGTGGTAGTGAAATAGACTAAAACAGATTAACTGAAATTAAATGAAAATCAAAGGTTTTCACTTGACTGAATTTAATCATGGTTAATTTTTAAAAAGATTATTTTAAAAAGATTTTTATAGGAAAGTATGAGTGTGTGAGTGAATTGTGAGTGTATGGTGTGTGTTCCCTGCGATAGATTGACGGGCTGTCCAGGGTGCATTCCTGCCTCTCGTCCAATGCACTGCCCCCCCCCCCCACCCAACACTGTCCAGGATAAACGGGTATAGATAATGGATGGATTGATGTATTGCTTGATGACGCTTAGTATAAATGCTTCTCACTATACTGATGGAGTTGGTTTAAATGTGCTAGTATCTTTTGCTTTCTCTGCAGTATTTGGAGAGATTTCATCTCCTCTGTCCCAGAATTCCCTGAGTGCCATCGCAGTGCACTTTTCTTGTGCGAAGTGATCTGTAACTGATGAGTTTGGAAGAACAGCTCTTGTCAAATCCAGTGATCAAGTCCAGAGGGGGTTTTGTTAAGTTAAGCATTTAGACTTGCATGGGGTCAGAAATCCTCAAGGTATTTGTGTGCTGGTTTCTTTTGGAGTGCATCGGGGATGTGGTATGTTGTCAGGTGCTCCACAACTCGCACATCGGCTTTTTATTGCTTTGACTGTGTTGTTCGTCTGCTGAGCCCGTGTTTGGTATTTTTAGTCGTTCTTATTGTACGTGCCATGTATTCTGATTTCTCTACTCTCAATCCAGCTGAGCTTTATGAAGTATAGTATAGTATGGTAAAATTGTATTGCAAAAACGAGTGGTATAGACTGAAGAAATACAGGCTCTCTGGACAGTGAGGTAGGAAAACTGATTTATTGATGAGTGACAAGTTGTTTCTACATGAAAAACATTTATTTAGGGATTCAATTTCAATTCAAGAGGGTTTATCACAGGAGGTTCGGCGATGGTGGGCCATTTTTGACCCTGTGGACACGTGGTGCAATCATAATATGAAGACAACACAAGGGTTAATCAGGTGATTGTGCGAAGCCAGTGCTTATGGGGACCCCAGGAGGATATTGATTGCAATGAACGTGTAGATCTCCAGGAGTCACGTGGGGGCCCTAGTAATGACAGTTGTCTTGTAGGGAGAGAGTGTGGGAAATTGACCTACGCTGGGTAAATAAGCCAGCTAATCTTGCAGAAATTGTACATAAACACATACCCATACTGTGTGTGTGTTCACAGAGTCTGTGAAAGCAAGCAACTAAAGACCAAGCCTCAGTGAACAAAGCGAATCACAGTTTTGTTGCAAAGATGACCCACAAACAGAACAGGACTTTTAGATTTCAGTTCTATTACTTTTCCAACTAATTATACTGAAAATGAAACTTGCCTTAATGAAATTCACGTTCACTCCAGAAACACACTATTATGTAAAATACTCTAAGATACACAGATAGTGAGCTACACAGATGAACTGTCAGTACCTTGTTGGGCTCAATCCCAGTATAAATGTGCTTCAGGAAATCATTAAGCAAAACTGTATACATTATAATTTTTGAGAAACCATAATAAATTAATAACTAAAAACTCTTTAAAATATCGCAGCTACAAAACATCCTGGATAGGTCCTTCATCAGATATCACAGAAAGGAAATTCTGGGATTTTTCCAAACAAAGCTTTCTTTTGGCAAGAATATTAATTGTGCATGTGGTCATCAATCTCAAAATGGCAGCTACACTGAGTACAGGACCATTCTGAAAAAAACTTGCTGTGGGGGAATAATGAAAAACACTCAAGAAAAAAACACAAGCAGATTAAAAGTTTGCCTGTATTAGGAGATCTATGCTATGCTCTTTCAGACTGTGTTGGGATATGGAAATTGCTACCATTACCTACAGCCTACTTCAGATCCTCTCAAATGCTGATATTGTTGTAGGAACAGAGTGACGTACCTAGTGGAGGAAATAAGCTTCCTTGAATTCAATTACACTTTATTACACCAGTCAGCTCATTTTAAATGGCTTTGAACTCACCAACATCAACCTGAAATTTCTGCTGCCTAACTCCTATGGCTTAATCCAGTATTTAATTAGACGGGTCGGGGAATAAGGTCAACTGACTGGTGATCTCGGTCTTAAACCGCCCGACTGCACAATGAAGGCAGTGATAAAACTGTGCCGGGGAGAAGCGCTGAGAAGTGATCCAATTCCGCAGATTTAGAGAAGGAGTGCGCTCCCCGGGCCCGCGTGCTGTCAGCGCTCTCCCTCCCGCTGCACCGTTTCACCCAGACGCGCTAAATTAGACCGTAAATAAGTCAGAGCAAATTCTGCAAACCTGCTTAATGAACGAACGTGGTTATGATGACCTGAGTGTTAAATGTGAACCTCCCGTGAATCAAATAATTGACGTTATTTGTCGAATGCTTAAAGGTTTCATAAGCAATGGACAATTCAGCACTTTCTTTATCATTAGTTGTTTCCTAAAGTCATATTTAAATCTCCAAATGGTTTTTTCCTCCATTTTGTATGTTTGTTTTGATCATTTAGGAAGCCACCTAAACATTTCAGTATTTGTTATTTACAGTATATGTTATTTTGATAACATATTTTCCTTCAGAGGTTGATGGGGCTACCCCACGTTCACTCGCTGACCAACTGCCACAAGGTGACCTTCTACCCCATGGGTAGACTGCCCAGCTGAGCAGCTGCTGGTGCACAGTACAATGTCCAGTGTTAATTCAACTATAATAGTGTTAATTCAATGCTTAACCAATAACATTTAGTCGCACAGTGGAATGTGGGACCTAACGCTATCTGTTAAGAGTTGAATGAAGACTGTCAGTGTTGAGTGAACACTGGACATTTTACTGTGCATGAGGAAGAGAGTACAGCCCCTCTGACTCTCTCTGGGGAGTGTCCTGCCATGCTAACAGCTACAGCTAGCTCCTGCACTGCCACAGTCAGGATCCAATACCAGCCTGTGGGGAGTGTCCTGCCATGCTAACAGCTACAGCTAGCTCCTGCACTGCCACAGTCAGGATCCAATACCAGCCTGTGGGGAGTGTCTCTGCGGTGAAATAGAGTTTTTAGCAACCAACAAGTTGTCCATAAAAAATACTCTTTCTTAAACTTTCATCATGCTTAGCAATGACACCCAGAGTTGGAATGTAGAGTGGGCCAGTCTTGAATATGAAACAAAATGTGCTTGTGCAGTATAAAAAAGGTACCTGAAGATTTATTTATTTAAAATGAATTTTTAAATTTCTTTAAAAGAGTTTTTCTTTTGTTTATATTTGTTCACGATCAATATCTCAATACAAATTATTGTCTTACGGAATCTTTGCCTCCCACTGTTTTTGAGGCATTCACAACTGTTCAGTTTTTCTCATCCTTTTTTTGAATGCCCCCCCCCCCCTTTCTCTAATTTTTAATGTCTAATCACATTTACCCAAACTCAGAGCTGGCACCTCTGCCATCAGTTCAGCGCTCTGCTGAAGTCATAAGAAGTGGCAGTTGGGACCAGATGTTTTGGGAGAAAAGCACGCGATGCCAAGCACCCCTTCTTATCATACCACCACTCAGCAGTCAGGCTTGCGCAGATGAGTCGGAAGAAGAAGCTCCGTATGCAGCTTAACAGACAGACTTTCAGTTGGCACTGCCTGGGCTAGGATTCCATCCTGGACCATGAGGCCTGTCCTCCATGATGCAGAATGGTGCTTTAACTGGATGAGCCACCCAGCAGCCCTCTGTTTTTTTTAAATTTATTTATTTCTTTTTTATTCCCTCTGGAGAATATCCATTGTGTGAAAATCTCATTGTAAATGGTGTCATACCATATATAAATGGATTGTTTGTTTGTTTTTTTCTTTTTTAAATTAATCTTGATCATCTAATTTTTCCTAATGGGGGATATCTTGGCTGTTATTGTTCTCATCCCCTCTGGAGCAAATTTTATGTATAACACCTTGCCAAACACAACCGTAAGGTGTATTATCAGAGATTATGTTTGTTTACAATCTAGCGTGGCTTTAATGCAGCCTATTGTTATTAACCCTCTGGGTGGTTTGGGCTTTCCTTCATGTTATGTTTGCTCCTCCCACACGGTTCCTTTTCATCTCATCTCCGTTATCTCATACTGATTCTGTGGTGATGAAGTGGTGAAGTGGCCTGTGATGGCTTCAGTTTAAGTGCTCCTTGGTTTTCCCTGTTTAAATACACTGTAGTGGTCTCTGTTTAAGCATTCAAATTCACTCCCATTAAAACACTCCTGTTAACTGGTCTGTGAGGGTTTCTGTTCAAGAATTCTATTGTGGTTTCCTGTGCAAACACTCTATGGAGATTATCGCTTCAGAGCTCTGTAGGGCACATGTTTTCATAAATAAACAGGAAACTGAAAAATGATGATTTCAAAGATTAAAAGAACCAGACAAGGAAGGGCAGTATCTTGCTTAGACCGCGTGGTGTTATGGTGTAGCTTTAGTGGGGTTAACACTGCCACACATTTGCATGAGAGGAAGTTGATGGTAAGGGCGGTATGCTCTGTCATGTGCCCAGAGGAAGCACAGATTCTAGCTCTGCTGCTTATTTCTGATCCAGTGTCTCTTGGAGTGCTGAAGTACATCTGGAGATCTACAGCTCAGCTCCAGGCCCTGTAAGGTTGGTCCAGCTATATAAATTCAACCGGTTCGGATCATCCTCCTGGTATGAGAACTGAAGGTTGTGTATACGTTGCTTTGTCGGTTGCTTGGCCCACCTGAATCATAACTAACAAGCCCTGAATTGGCCTATGGTTGAATGTACTGTTCATACTGTACATTCATTATTCTATGTTTTGTGCAATACTTCCCCCATTTCAGAGCACTATCATATTTGGGACATATTAATGCTATGTAAATGAAATGAGTCATGTTGAGTACTTTGTGTGACCATAGATCACCAGGTGCTGAGTATCTTCTCTGGTGATACACTGCCAGGTCTGTATGGCAGTCATCTTCAGCTCCTACTTGATTTGGGGAAAAAGTTTTCTCTTCAGCATATGAAAGGCATGTTCAATCGGATTCAGATTGGGTGACTGACTTGGCCGGTCAAGAATCTTCCAGTTTTGGCTTTGAAAAACTCTTTTTGTTGCAGTATGTTTGGGATCATTATCTTGTTGTAAGATGAAGCACAGTCTAATGAGTTTGGAAGCATTTTCTGAAACATGAGCAGACAAGATGTTCCTGTACACTTTAGAATTCATTCTGCTTCTATCAGAGGCTACATCATCACTGAAGACAAGTGAGCGAGAAGCCAAGTGAACCAGTATCTGTAGCAGTCACACTGTACATGCCCAAAGCATGACACTCTCGCTACAAAAAATGGGGGGGGGGGGGGGGTTGGTGTTTTGAATCTTGGGAATTTTTTTTGCATCCACACATTCTTCTTGCCATCATGTCAAGTGAATCTGTCCACAAGACCTTTTTTTCTAGAACTCTGCAGGCATGTTTAGGTACTTTTTAGTAAACTAACATGGCCATCCCATTTTTGCAGCTAACTACAGATTTGCATCTTGCAGTGTAGCCTCTGTAGTTCTGTTCCTGAAATCCTCTGCAGGCAGTACTCACTGACACATCCACGCTTGTTTCCTAAAGAGTGTTGGTGGTTATGTATTACATTTTCTACATGGTGAAATGTATAAAATATATTTCAGACTGAGAATCTGCACTTTGAAAACATGAATCGTATAAAATCTAAAATTGTGGAGTACAGAGTCAAATCAAGAAAAAACGAATGTGCCCCACACATTCTGATCAGCACTGTAAATTCATACATACATACACACACACATACACACACACATACATACATACATACATACATACATACATGCAAGCTGTAATTTACAAGTGTACACGTGACCAATGGAAGCACATTCTTGATGTCTCTGGAAGTCTCACTGTAATGGGTCTTGTAGGGGATAACCCTGAAAGGCCTTGCACATAAGCTCCAGTTCCAGCCTGCATTACCACAACCTTGCCTCTAGATGGCAGAACTCAGCTACAAAATCCCTGAGAATCGTCTGCTTATCTCCTGGCCCATGCACACACAGTTCAGGAGCCAGGACGGACATGATTGTATTGCAGTGACAGCTAGTTGGTAAAAAGTCTCATTTCAGATCCAATTAATTTAAATAATATAATTAATCAGGACATGTATTTGACAGTGTAATTTAGACCATTTTGAATTAATGTCAATATTAATAGTTCAGATGACCAGGTAACAAAACCTGCTCTGACAGTTAACACGACTCATTTTCCATGTATAAAGACATTTAATTGACAAGTACCCTAACTACATTCAAGTAATTGTAACATCTCTAAACAGGTTTTTTAAATTACAATTTTGCGTATCTTGATTCATGCAAATTTCTGACTAAATCGCTCATTTGACTCAAAGTACGTAATTAGGCCTTTGATCAGGAGCTCTGTTTCATCAATAAAAATGAAAAATGCCATATTTTCCTCAAATGATGCAGTGGTTCCTTCACCAGGGAATGTTCAAATATCATTTTTAACGTGTTATACATTGTATATTATCAACTTTTAAATAGGTTTACATTCACTTAAATTTCCCCAGTTTTTTATGTTTGTGGTTATATAATCCATCAGATCATCATGGTTCGGGGGTTAAGAGCAACTTGTACAATGACAAGAAACATGCGGGCTCAGACTGTCCAATCAGAAGAGTCTTGAAACCCTTGAGTTCTGTGGACATGGAGCCTGTCCCTGTAATCACAATGCCGTGTTTCTCATACTGAGACCACGGTCAACCCAGAAAGAGTGCGGGTCTAAGCTAGGAAATAAGGTGAGGAAAAAACATCTGTGTCATCAGTCTGACTTTCCCCGACTGAAAAAACAATGAACTCCAGATTGCAATTACGGGACAGCACTCACTGCGCAGTCCACACACCATTACCAGTTACTTCCAGCAGAGAGTAACATAAACCTCCCTCAGTATCTTCTCCGATTCAGGCTGAACCAGACTGAAATAAGACCGACACTCCTCCATTTACACAAAAACCTGTAGACCAGGAGAGGGCTGTGGTCTGCCTCACTTTTTTACCGTTTAATGGAAGTTATTATTGGGATAAAAAGTCAAATCACACGGTATTCCAGGTATAAATCAATTTCTGATTGAAAGAAAAACTCAAAGGCCCGCAGGCCTTTACTGGACTGGAATTGGCCTGGTCTGAGCTAGACCCAAACATTAATGATGGACATGGGTACTAAATGTCCCTTGCTATAGCGCTGTATCTTATCTATCCTACTTTGGTATATAGATATTTTTTATTGTTGAAATTGGAAAGAATTGCAGCCTTCCTGTGCATATTGTGACTTGTATAAGTAAGTATCAAGGCAACATTTTTGGCCCACATTTATGTTTGCTGAATTACTGGACTCATTTCACAACAGGACTTTAATACCTCGAGTCGGTTTAGAAACCTTTGACTGAGATAAGAGTGTTTTTCACATCAAGCATATATGAATCTTCCCGCATTCAGGCTTTTTTGATTAACTGAAAAAACTGATAAAGACTGATAAACACAGCAGTGTTATGTCCTTGTGATCAAAAAACAGACCAACGTGCCATATTCTTTTGATTGATGAACACATCTACGTAATATATACACACATAATACGAAGCTCGATTGTCACCCGCTACTTGACAAAGTCCTTAAAAATATCAAAGAAGCCCTAAACTACGCTTAGCGCTAAAAGCTGAGGCGCCAACATAACAAAATGCTCGCATCAAATATATATAATTTGGCTGAAATGCGTGCGTGTGTTTCTTTAAACGTGGTCTGATAATTTATTATTATTTTTTTTAAAAAAAGATCTCAAACTTTCCCCGGTGACGTGGAGGGACGGGCGTTGGGCCCAGCAGACGAACGCTCCCCGCTCCCCGCTCCCTGCTCCCCGCTCCCCGCTCTTATAACAAGCGTAGTAGTACATCAGTCAAAAGCAATAATTTTACAATTAATGAAATCTCAATTTGCCTTCAGTGCTTTGCACGTTGACATTTTCCACATTGCGACGGTGCTTTGATAAAGTTTTTTAAAATGCAAAAAAGCAACTGGGAGGCTAGGGAGCAGCCCGGGTGTCAGTTTGCCTCACAGAGAAGCGCGGTACTTAAGTTTTATCGCCACACGCCCCTTGGCAACCAAAGCCTGAATGTTAACATTGGCTCCATTTTCATTATCAGCATATGATTATGGATTTTACTGCATTTAGCTGATAATGCAACTGGGAGCTCACCTTAAAAGAATTTGCTGGAAGGTTCCATATCTACCCAAATGAAATTTCATTTGACAAACAAGTGACAATTAGCCAGCACTTCTTGTTCTGTGTCAGTCTGTTTTCTGATTGAACTTAGACCAATTTGCTGGCGCTAAATGAGTTTGAATAATTTAAATTCAGAATGTCTTGGGGATATTAGCTGTGGGAGTGCTAAGTGCCAGCATGCTTTTTGAAGTTGCTGATTATTTGATGCCATTCCCCTCTACCTGTACATTTCCGAGCATACTTCAAAGTTGAGGAATGAAAAAAAACCCATTTACCTCAAAGCGAAATAGGAACTTAAAAGTGATTTTTTTTTTTTTTACCGATTCTATAAGGCGAAATGAAAATGACTTTAATATGTGTGTAATACACTCTGTTAGCTTCAATGCACTTTGTGTTTTTATTGGCTTTTTTCTTTTAAAGAAGAGTTTTTAATGTTCTCTGAATGACTGGATTTGTTTCTGTTAAAACTGTATAACTAATAAAACAGTATCAGTTTCATTAAGCTTGCTAATTGGAAATTAAAAAATTAAACTGAGTGAACCTGTGCATCACAAGTACGTCTCAGCTTGAAAGTGGTCATTTCTGGAGAATGTGACACGTTTACATTTGAAATTTTATTTATATATTTAATTCATTCAATTAATCCACTTAGTTCATTATACAGTGCGTGTATGTATGTATATATATATATATATATATATATATATATATATATATATATATAGTTATATGATATGCTATATTTGGTGCCATATATTGTCTACATTCATTGAATTCTTTCTGACCCAGAAATGTTTTCCATTTCATTCCAAAGCATATGGAATTGCTCAATGACTGAAAGTCCATGTATTCTCTCCTTCTGAAACCTCTGTCTGACTTCTGTTTTTGCACTTTCCATTGTAATAATGCTCATCAGCAAATGTATGACAAAATGTATGCAGAGAATTCATTTATTTCAGTTTAGCAAAAAACAATAATAGGGCCGATCATGCAATGCAGTCTTCTAATTGTCTTTGCCCTAGTCTGAACAATCTACAAAAACTGGAATTACATCCAATTTTTTGCACACCTTAATATCTCAGTTGCTGGTGCTGATGCTGATTCTGACTGTACCCGTGGGAGAGCTCTGGATTCTATACGGTTGTTGCTTCACAGAACTGATATTCTGCAGGTAGGACGGATGCCGAGTATAGTCATGCATTACATGCTGATGTATTTGAAGTACTTGTGGGCTGTATAGTGTGGGCATCACAGATAAAAGCTTGAAAACATTATTGGAACTGACTGTTATTCGGTGCAAAAGAAAAAGGACATATTCATGAGAAATATTAACATATTCATAAGGAATGTTATTGTCACCCTCTTCAGAATTGCCCTCAGGAAGTGACATCTTACGAGAACCTAAACAAAAGAGTGGGGAAGTCCGCACCTCTTTGGGCTCCAATCAAAACTCCACCCGAGATTCCACCCATGTCTCCGCCCAAAACCCCACTCAAAACCCAACCGAAACTCCGCCCACGTCTCCGCCCAAAACCCCACTCAAAACCCAACGGAATCTCCGCCCACGTCTCCTGACACTCCTGGGCCCATTTGCACCAGCTGGGTATAAGAAAAATTTTGATGTTCATATATCTGAATTGGGAATTGAAACACATCTTACAGAAGTTGCACAACTATTTATTCACTTATTAACTAATTTATTTAGAACATAAATATGAAATTCTAGTATTTCAAAGGCAGGGTAACTTGCATTATTTTGGTTGAACCAAGCATGACAGTCGCAATGGGAAAATCCCATAGAACGACAGAATTTAAAATGTGTCTCATTTATTTATTTATTTATTTATTTTTGCCAGTTCAGCAAAATCTTGTCTATGTATGCCTGATCATATTGAAATATACCGTAGATCACTCAGCATAAGCTGGAATATCGAATACATTTAAAATCATTTGTGATATCTGGCATGCTGCTCACACCTGAGGTTGTGTAATGGGGTAGATCAACTCTTTAAACAACAGTGCTTGTTTTCCACACTCAATAAAACGAGATTTGGCCCACCCACTGAGTTTAAGACCAAGCTCTCAAGCCAATGGAGGTAATTATACTCATATTATTTCTGTAGCGTTGATGGCACAATCTGTAGCAATTATTCACATGCTAACTCAGATATCTTTGTGCATGTGGATGCTCTGGGTCCAGTTATATTATCTAGTCTACCTAGCCTACCAACATACCGAGCACGCTCACTGTTCCTTGTTCATCCTATATTTTATTTTCTAAACTATTTACTTTCTACCTTTAGAAGAGGAGACAAAAACATCATAACTTACAACTATTTTGTCTAGTTAAATTGTTCATTTCAATCAATTAGCTATCTTGCTACCCAAACTAATGCTAAATAGCCAATCTTTATACAGATAAGTGATAAGTCACCAGGCTTGTTTGAGATCATACTAATAACCATCATTGCTTACCAAAATCAGATAATCATTAAAACAGGCAAGTGAGGATTGTTATGCTATTATTGGGAGATTAATAAAAATTTAGCATAAATCAATTTTTGTTGCTGTTATTCCCTGTTCTCATAGCCAGAAACTGAATGAATGGATGAAGGACTTAGACGTTTAAATTAGCCTGCTTTCTGTGACTCTGGGTGACCTAAGAAAAGAAAGAGAAGAAATGCATTATGGGAAAGCTCTGGGTCATCACAGGGACATCATAACACTATACAATAAACACCTTCACACCTCTAACACCTCTCCTCAACAAGCCTTCTGATCCCTGCGATAATCATTGTCTTTATAATGCTTTACATGAACATTTGGGCCTGGTCTTAGCTATAAGATATGGTCCAATTAGCTTCTTTTGCATTTTAAATCTGAGAAGTTGAGAATTTAAAAAGAAAGAATAAACTAAAAAGTGCACACACAAGCATCTCCATTTCTTTCAACTTGTTGTGGGTTTACCAGTTTTTTTTATTTTGTATTTTTTATTTTTTTGGTACAGAGGGCATCAGCCAAATGCTCTTTGCAGTGAAAAACACCGCTGAATTTAGCCGGTAGTATAGTGTTCTTGCGAGATTCTTTAAAAGTGGATTTATCATTTTTTCTTTTTTTTACGGAGCGAGTCAATTATGAACATCGTGTTACAGATACCTTTAAGGGATTGTTTGGAGGGCTGATTCGAGGGCATTACATGTAAAAGCTTTACAGTACAGTAACCGAGACTGATAAGGCCCGATCTGGGCAGATACGTTATCGCTGAAACCGCTTCCAGTCTGGAAATAAAAGCGCCCGGGCTGACCCGGTCTCTCCGGTATCGCGCGAGGCAATCGAACCCCCGCAAATATGAAGCGAGCGCGGCTGTCCTGGGCTCGGGGGGGGGGGGGGGGTGTCCACAATGGGCGCGTTTGTGTTGGCGGGGGTCTAGTATTCAGCGGAGAGACGCTGCGGCTCTTAGCCTGTAGCCGGGCTGTGATGGCATTTCCTGAGCGGCGGTGCGACTGCAGGGGATCCGCCATTCCGGCTCAGACAGACAAGAGGGCCGAGGCTGAATCTGACAGGAAGCTGCTTTCACCAAATAAAACACCAACAAATAAAACGGGGGCTTTTAAATTTCTTTAAAATATATATTTATGTATTTGCAGAAAGGAAATATGAGTGATATTTACCCGTATTTGGGAATAGTCTGTTCTTCACAAAATGAGTTCCATTTTTGTATTTGAGTCAAATTCCCCTCAAAAGTGTGAGCAGAGTGGAGACTGAGTGAAAGAGTCATTGGGGTGGCTGACTTTCAACCCCCACATAAAAGGAGGGGGACTCCATGGCACTGGTTTCAATTGCTCACCATGGCACTTTCTATACTGTGATGCCATCTCCATCTGTGCCCCCCCCCCCAGCTCTCTGCCTGTCTAATTAAAGGGAAAAGTACTGTATATAAGCAGGATGGACTCGCTGTCTGTCATCATTTAAAACACATCCGTGGCGATGATTCCTTCCCATCCCCCGTCCACCAGCTGATCTGCGCAGTCGTTACAGCAGAGGAGTCCACTGAATGTGCAGCTGTTACGGGCAAACTGCCGGGGCGTGGTCGGCCAGAGGGGTCGCTTAGATGCAGTCAGCTGACTGGGGTCAGCAGGGGTCAGCTTGCACTGGCTTACCCAACATTCCATGCCATTCCATGGTTATACATTTAGTGCTTTAGTAGACATAACTGCCACACCCCATTTTGTGATTGGCTGTTTGGCAGTGAGGGTATATAGGTGGTGTTCAGTTGACTTGCTACCTTGATGATGATCACAGCTGTCTGGTTCATTCTCAGACAGGCATACGTTTTGATATTATTTTTGATGCTGTTTTGAAATATCCTACTGACAATTCTTTTTTGTCTCCTGTGGGGGACATGAGTCTGTGCATTCAATAAAAATTAAATAAATAATATTTTTGAAAATGTTTTCAGTGCAACATGATTTTGTCATCCAAGAAACTTGTATTATGTCCAAAAATTAAAATACTTTTTTTTCTCCTGGGTCTCAAAAAGATATTAGAAATTCTCCTGATAATCCTTAAATTACCCAGACACCATGTTATATGCTTCTGACTGATAATTGTTAGCCATGACGTTTCTTTACTTGCACCCATTTTATTTTTATTTATTTAGAATCTATCTGAATTTGACTTGTAACACTGTTCATATAACTGGCTCATTTAAAACTGAATGGCTGCCAGTGTAGATGCAAGAATGAAATGAAACAGTCAAAATTATTTAATTTTATTTAAAAAAAGAATTATAAAATAAATACTGAAAGAGAAATATTAATTCATGTACACAGCAGCAGTAATAGCAAACTGAAAATAATTTGATCTGGAGTTGGGCCCAGTATATCTGGGTTGACAGACCCAAGATAAAGTCCTTTTAGGTCTCTTCTGTTAATACGTAATAAGGATATTCCCCTTTTGTTGCTAGTAAACTATCATTAATGAAAAACGCATTCAAATTTTGTGAAGGCAGTATTGCGGTTTCTCGCAGTCTAGCAGACAGTATTTACGGGAACAGTCGAGTACTCTTTAGAATGGAAGTTGGCTGAATTATGAAAGCTGCTACTAGACTTTAATCTTTTTGAAAGCACCTACTGTTATAATTTTTTTCAAAGGTTACATAAATAGCTATTTGGCTATTTTCATTGCGAGGCAGCTGCAATTTTACATTTTCCAAAGAGATGAATAAAAATGGAAACAAAAGCATTCCATTGCCGGGCTCTGTCATTACTGCTTCACTCTGACATCTGTTTGGGATCAATGCTTCAGGCAACTTATTCTAAACAACCAAAGCTTCCCCCTTACAAAGTGCTTACTTTAGTTTTACACAATAATGTAAACATATTGTGGAAGAAATAGTATCGCAGATTAGCTCTTACAAACGGGCCAGGAAGCTGTCGGCTAAAAAAGGAGCCGCGATGAAAATCTGGAGAGAGAGAAAAAAAAAAGCTTTTCCTGAGTAGGTCGCCGAGGATCGGAGAATAATGCCACATTATTTCGTTTTGCCAAATGGATTTGGTGCTGACCTCAAATCTGAGTTACAGCTCTTTCTGAGTAATCCATTCATTCCAGAAAATATGAACACCAACGCGGCGGGAACGGGAGAGAGACGGGCAGAGAGCGGGACGCCTGAACGGCGGAGGGCCGGGGGACGAGGCCTCGTCCAGGATTTGGACGATTCGATTTTGAGGTAATGGGTTTGAAACAACGCTTCTGCGGTTTATGAGGGCAGTGCAAACAAGGGAAATTGTATTTCATCGTTTTTTGTTTGTTTGTTTGTTTTTTGTTTTTTTGTTTTTTGCGGTGAAGGTGACTTGCTTGTGGCTGCTCACCCTCCATAACAGTAATATGCCCGTGGCGGAGATAAGCGGAGTTGCTTCTTCGGCCATTTCTGGGGTTGCCTAAGGGGGGGGGGTAGCTGGTTCCTCCGAGGTTAACCAAACATTTGTCACTGGCAGACCCTGGTCACGGGATCTGCTTCTCCATGATGTTATTACAATTAGAGATGGCACTGGAGGTTAGAAATGAGACACCCCCCCCACCCCAGTGCCTTGTGGGTAATTTCTGAGCACACACAACTGATAAACGTTTTACCGTAACCTGCTCTTCAAACACATATGACCAATCTGGCTATATAATAATAATAATAATAATAATAATAATAATAATGATAATAATAATAATAATAATAATAATAATAATAATAATAATAATAGTGAACATTCTTTCAATACTGAAAAGTATAGAAGAGCATCCTTCTTGCATTACATCACCATGAGATCCTGACTGAGTAAGCTTATCTGCTAAATGGCAATGTTATTCATATAATAATTGTGGATGGTGAGCTGTCACAGCACAAGTTTAAAATAAACTGAACGTGAAAAAAAAGATCCAGGCGAATGCCGTTCTGTCACAGGAAGACGTGCTCTAACATGGCTGAGGGGCGTTTCTAGGGGGCGTGTGTCCAGCGCGTTTCATCTCGGCCATTGAATCACGTTGTCCTCGGACCGGAGAAACCGCCAAGACGTCTGGTACACGGCCGGGCCTAATGAGGTAATGTGGCTCCACCGAAGCTGGATGGAGCATTCATTCAATTCCAGAGCTCATTAAATCAAGATTCACGTGCATTTTCCTTCCTTTGTGTGTCCATACAAGGGCCAAGTTGTGGAGAAAGATTCTTGTTTTGCTAGAAAAAAAAGGGATTTTCTTATATGTGCCTGTGTGCTCAGTGCATGACCGTGTCACTAAGCACCCTTGTTATGTTTCCTTAATAAAGTTCTGTAAACCAAGACCCTCCATACTTGGGTCTCATTAACTGCAGCTTTGGATAATAACCCCAGATTGTATTACTTGTATCAACAACAATGCAGGTACTCTTTACCATCGGTGGCTGTGTAGCTTTCATAGAGAGAGAGAGAGAGAGAGAGTAGAGGAGAGATAGAGAGAGAGAGAGGGTGAGAGAGAGAGAGAGAGAGAGAGAGAGAGAGAGGGAGAGCGAGAGAGAGAGAGAGAGACCTACTTGCTTGATATGGTCCGTTTTCCCCGGCTACAGAGAGCTTAATCGTCTGAAGCATTACACAGTGAAGTGTTTCCACCTGGCTACAAAGGGGACTATTGTGAACAATTTGTATAAGAACATGAAAATATTTGAAAGACCTGAGTGGATTTTTGTCGTTGAATTGCCATCTAGTTCAATTGGGATCAGCGAGGTTTGAGCCAGCGGTATTCACTGAAGTAGCTCCCTTCATTCTGATGTTCTGGATAACCAGTCGCTTCAAGTAGGGTTTAGTTAAAACGGCACCAACACAATGACCTCTAAATGCACCTTTCTGCTGATATTGATCTTAAAAGAGAATTTACTGATTTAATTAATTAAATTCAAAATTGCGATGGAGGTTATACCTGCCACACACAATTGTGGCAAACGGGTATTTATGAGGTACGGTGAAGTACAATATATGTTTGCATACAATTAATAAATACATGGACCTATGGGAATACAATAGGAGTTTAATACAAAAAGTGGGGCAATCTGGCTCTCTGTCTTTGCTTTATCAAAAAGTGACTCTACTTTTAATCATTTTAATTCACTTTATATTACCAGTCAAAAAATCCTAATTACAGGTGACATTTCGAATCGCAGTAATAAATCACTATTTCTGTTTACATCCTACTGGTTAACCAGGTTCAAGATAGACTTCAAAGTAGACACACAGATATCAAATGATGAAAGAGGATTTATTGCATGAAAAAAATGTATTCAGTTAGGAAAAATTAATTAATTTATTGAATAAAAGTGGTAATTTAGCCATTGATCACTACTGAAAGGTTCTTGTAGGCACCACTTCATTTAGCTCAAATTCTAAACTTAGAGTGAGAGAACTGAGATTGAGATAGGGGGCTTTCTTAAAGAGTGACCCCTTGTTATCCAGTATAAAACAGTCTTCCACTTGTCAAAGTGTAGGGACAAGCAGGCCATGGCTAACTTCTAATTATTAGTAAATGATTGCACTTTTGCAGACACTGGACTCTAATCATATATGCAAAAGATGAGCAATAAATTAATGAATGTTATTATAACCTACTCCTTTTGTGTTGCTTAATTAAAGGAAGAAGATGGTTGTATTAAGAGCGCCTTATGTTCACAATTCATGGTTCATCAATTCATAGCACTTTATATTATGTATTTATAAGGTGTTACAACAGTGAAAAATGTACAGTCATAGCAATAAATGCTTATGGAATTAAATGTTACAGTTTGTCTTTTAAGAGTGTGATCTACAGAAGATTACTGCCACATTCTGGTCTAACTATGTACTTCTGGAAAATGTCATTTTACAGAAACAAAATTTAATTTGAAATTAATGACTGTGCTACGGTCAATCTCCAAAAATAAATTTGGACTGGACAGCTGATACGGGGGATGATTGCTGAAAGAGGTGCTGGATTCAGTACTGCACACAGTCGGTTAAATTTAGGATGTAATTGCATCGCGTGATGTCATTGTTGATAATGAACATTTTCCAGGGAATTTTAATGACAGCATTTAATTAGCACAAATGATGTTAACGGCAGGTCAACAAATACAGAGCGAACGTCTGCTGGAGACGGGACTTATGAAGATGGCTTTTTGACGACAGGAATCAGAATCTAAATATTTTCATATGTTCACAGTGTAAGGGCCCCAGACCCGGCATATGGAAACCATCTTGCGTCTGTTCCCCCTCTCGCAGGGAAAGACCTGAGGGGGAGCGTTAACACCTTCCGTAGCGCAGAGCTCTCTGCAGGCTGTGCTGCAGTATAGAGTGTTCTGTGCAGGCTGTGTTGCAGTATAAAGTGCTCTGTGCAGGCTGTGCTGCAGTATATAGTGCTCTGTGCAGGCTGTGCTGCAGGGTAAAGTGCCCTGTGCAGCCTGTGCTGCAGGATAGAGTGCTCTGTGCAGGCAGTGCTGCAGAACAAATTGCTCTGTGCAGGCTGTGCTGCAGTATAAAGTGCTCTGTGCAGGCTGTGCTGCAGTATAAGGTGCTCTGTGCAGGCTGTGTTATAGAATAAAGTGCTCTGTGCAGGCTGTGCTACAGTCTAAAGTGCTCTGTGCAGGCTGTGCTGCAGTATAAAGTGCTCTGTGCAGGCTGTGCTGCAGTATATAGTGCTCTGTGCAGGCTGTGCTGCAGTGTAAAGTGCCCTGTGCAGCCTGTGCTGCAGTATAGAGTGTTCTTTGCAGGCTGTGCTGCATTATAAAATGCTCTGTGCAGGCAGTGCTGCAGAACAAATTGCTCTGTGCAGGCTGTGCTGCAGAATAAAGTGCTCTGTGCAGGCTGTGTTATAGAATAAAGTGCTCTCTGCAGGCTGTGCTACAGTCTAAAGTGCTCTGTGCAGGCTGTGCTGCAGAATAAAGTGCTCTGTGCAGGCTGTGTTATAGAATAAAGTGCTCTCTGCAGGCTGTGCTACAGTCTAAAGTGCTCTGTGAAGGCTGTGCTGCAGTATAAAGTGCCCTGTGCAGGCTGTGCTACAGTATAAAGTGCTCTGTGCAGGCTGTGCTGCAGTATAAAATGCTCTGTGCAGGCTGTGCTACAGTATAAAGTGTTCTGTGGAGGCTGTATAATACTCTCATGACCCATTGCAATGCTTCAGCCTCAGGAATATTTGCTCATAAATCTATTCATCCAGCTCAGTGTTTCTTAAAAAAATGATGGCAGTTTAACCACTTTTCACCACTTTAAAGGTATTTTTGCACGCATAAGTATAATAAGAAGTACACAAATAAAAAGCACTGACATAATGGAATATTAGAAGTAGCAAAGGCCTTAAAAACTTGGTAAACATACTGTATGTGTCTCCTCAACTGACTTTACAATGAACCCTCATGACTTTCACCCGATTTGACTTTTCATCATTTTATATTATTGGTATAATAGCTCATTATACCTTCTCTGAGACTGTTTATGTTATTGATATGCCACTTAAAAATTCCTATTTATTTTTTGATTAAAAATGGCAATAGTACAGCAATTTATTTGTGGTCTTGCATAAACTGTGGCAAAGAAGTACTTTAAAACTCATTATAAACTTAGCTGTCATGAGTCATTAAATTTTGCTAATTTTGGGAGCATTACATGAAGGAGTTGATGGCCATTTAGAACACTCAGGACTTCCACTAATTTGTTCTTTGAACAATTTTTCTTTTAAGATGAAAGTTAAAAGTTAAATGTTATTCAGAAGGTAATGTCTGTATTAAACAAAATGAATCAATCCAGAACTCTGTTTTGTCCTGTTTCCTTTAATTGCCATTTTTTGAGGATGCAGTATGATCTCCATAAGCCATCTGAATTATATAGAAATTTGAATATAATTCCAATTCAGGATAATATTTCAGAAGTCTGAGCCAACTCTATGTATGATTAAGCAGTAATATTTGATTATATACTTTCATAAGTTATTTACAATATTCATGTCATTTGCAGTTAGTCACTTTGGTTGTCTGCTATAATTCCTATGCATAAAATGTCTGGAAATCAATACCACAACACTATGTAACTATGGTGCTATCGTGTATACTCTATTTATTTATTTGGGCCTGAAATTGTTGCTTGTTTCCAAACACTGCTGTGCCATCCTTCCACAGACGCCAAAAGGCTTGGTTTTCGAATGGACTATGGAAAAGACCAATCTGCGAACATTGCCAGGCATTTTGGGTAGGATTCAGTGAGTGGCCAGTAGTCTGCAATACATTTTCAAACTTACACCTTTGCTAAAGCTTAGCAGTGTTATTGATAAATTCAGCCTAGGCTAAAGCAAGACAGGTAGGGGTAGCAGAGAAGCTGAGCTTATGTAAACTACTTGTCAGGCAGAAGAGCGGTCTGTTTCTTTAATTTAATTATCTGAAAAATGATACTTTGAAACAACATGATGGTGTTTTGTTTTCTGTATAATGTACTATATTTCAGTATCACAGTAAGCAGTGACTCTATTACGTTGTGCTGGGCTAAACCAGCACAATACAATACTACATAAAAATATTAAATAATCCAATTAGCATTTTATATCCTCTATTACTCAGACTGTACACAATATTCAGACCCGGGTCCTTAAGGAGTCACAGTGTTCAAACCCAGCTCTGTTTCCTTAAGGAGTCACAGTGTTCAGACCTGGCTCTGTTTCCTTAAGGAGTCACAGTGTTGAAATCCGGCTCTGTTTCTTTAACGAGTCACAGTGTTCAGACCTGACCCTATTTCTTTAAGAAGTCACTGTGTTCAGATATGATTTCCTTAGATTCCTTACGGGTACTGACAAAGCAATATCTCACAAACATGATATATTTGCAAAATATTTTGTGATTATAAACTCATTTGCGAAAGAAGTCATATAGAACCATGTTATTCATTCATATTTTCATTACTAATTCAATCAATTGATATAACAGCAAATTCCCTAATTAATTAATTGGGATAGAAATACTTAATAAAATCGGATGTCATTCTAGTGCAAGTACAGTGTATGAGTACAAAATCCATTAACCCAATCAATAAATAAAAAAATAAAAAAAAATCTAAAGAGATATTGTTATTGCATTCTGACGAAATCTTGCTTTGTCACAAATCTCTGATTACATGGATTTTTAAAATCAAATAACCATACATGTAAAATCTGTGAAACCAAGATGAGAACACATTCTATTCATTATTAATACCTTCATTTAGTAGTGAGGCAGCAAAGATCAGCAAAATTACCTCAGATAATAACGGACATATTCAGAGATTGCATTGCCACTTATCAAGCACATTAGTTTAAAACCTTCACTTGCACTTTTAGGGTTATTGAGCTCGGAAAAGATTACGTTTCTGAGCCCTGTGTTAAATGATAATCAGTTTGAGGCTTCAAACTCAGAATACAGAACATATTTCTCCCTCTTTGGCAAGGGCATTGTCGAGAAAAACATTGCTTATGAGTGACAAAGCAATTGAATTAAATGAAGATTAATGTTAGCAAAACAAAAAAGTAAGCGGTTAAACCGTCCTTTAAAAAAGGCCCATGTTAATTAATGTGGTCAAAAGGGTTAAACATTCAGCGCATGTGCAGGTGAAAGCCATACCCGTGATTGCTCTAATTAAATAAACATTGCCTCAGCAGAGAGCATTTTGCATGCTTTACCATTTTTGATTTATTTGCAATAATTAAGCATATAAGTTTAATTTTCAAATAGATAGACTCCACTCCTTCTTTTGATGTGAATTTCTGTTAGATATTAAATGTATTGATTAATTAAAACATAGGAAGGATATATGTATTCGTACAGTGAGCTCCATAATGTTTGGGATGAATACATTGTTTTCTTGATTTGGCTCTGTACTCCACAATTTTATATTCATAGTCAAAATAATAAAAATAGTGATTAAAATGCTGACTCCCAGCCTGTATTAAAGGGTATTATTATACATTTTAGTGTCACCATGTAGAAATTACAGCACTTTTTATATATAGCTCACCCATTTCAGGGCACCATAATGTTTGGGACAAATGGCTTCACAGATGTTTCTGATTACTCATGTGTGTTCAATTGCTTCCTCAGTGCAGGTATAAGAGAGCTTTCAGTATCTAGTCTTGATTCTAGGCTTGATTGCTTTTAGAGTCTGTTATTGCCATTTGTAAACATGAGGACCATAGTTGTACCAATGAAAGTCAAAGAAGCCATTAGGCTGAGCAATAAAAAAAATAAAGACAGTCAGGGGCATAAGCCAAACCAGACCAAGTCATTCACCCGATATGAATCCAACTGAATATATATTTCATATGCTGAAGAGAAAATGTAAGGCAACTAGCAGCGGAATCAAGCAAGCAGAAGCTGAAGATGACTGCAGTACAGACCTGACAGAGCATCACCAGAGAAGGTATTCAGACCCTGGTAATGTCTATGGGTCACAGCAGTGATTGCATATGACAAAGTATTAAACATGACTACATTAATTTACATAACATTAATATGTCCCAAAAATGATGGTACCCTTAAATCGGGGAGGGGGGGACTATGTATGAAAAGTATATATTGCTATAATTTCTACATGTTGAAACCAAAATATATAAAAATACCAAATGAAAAATTGTGAAGTACAGAGCAAAATAAAAAAAGCCTTGAACTGCACATTTATATGTAGGCCATTTTCTTTTTCACCATGCTTTCCCAATTCACACCCACTGCATCACTGTGCAAATTACAACTGTAGAATTGAATCAGTCACCTGCAATTACCAGCTTAAGAACTAGTTTGTTGCAGTTATGATAATTTAAGTATGCAAATCAAAATAAAATGACATTTTGAAGTTTCATAAAGAATTTCAAATTGATTTTACATTTGCTAAAAAATACATTTTACCATCCTCAAAAGCATAATGTATTACATAAATGTGTAGGGAAGTCAGCTTGTCAGGGTTGTACTATTTCAAATTATTCCAGGTTGTTTTTTTAATTCCATGTAATCTAATGATTTCTTGCATTTTCCTCAAGTAAAATGAATTATTTTGCATTTAAATTGAGTAGAAAATTAGCCCTGCTCACAGAGTTTAAACCAACATTTTTTGTGATCCTTCTTTCCCTTCAGTGTTCTCTCACCAAAGTTAACCTGTGAAGAGCTGGTCTCTCCAATAAGTATTTAACCTGAGTCTAACCTGTGTAGAGCTGGTCTCTCCATTAAGTATTCAACCGGACTTTAACCTGTGAAGAGCTGGTCTCTCCACAAGGTACAGTATTTAACTTGAGTCTAACCTGTGAAGAGCTGGTCTCTCCATTAAGTATTTAACCTGAGTTTAACCTACGAAGAGCTGGTCTCTCCACAAGGTACAGTATTTAACTTGAGTCTAACCTGTGAAGAGCTGGTCTCTCCATTAAGTATTTAACCTGAGTTTAACCTACGAAGAGCTGGTCTCTCCACAAGGTACAGTATTTAACTTGAGTCTAACCTGTGAAGAGCTGGTCTCTCCACAAGGTACAGTATTTAACTTGAGTCTAACCTGTGAAGAGCTGGTCTCTCCACAAGGTACAGTATTTAACTTGAGTCTAACCTGTGAAGAGCTGGTCTCTCCACAAGGTACAGTATTTAACTTGAGTCTAACCTGTGAAGAACTGGTTAAATTCAGGCACATTTAGCAAGGATGTGCACCATCCTTCCACTAAAAATGGTATTTAAATGACCTTTTCACCCCAGACAGGGCCTGCAGACATTAAATTATGCATACAACATAAAATACAGTGTTTGTGCATGTTTGTGCATGTGTATGTGAGAGAGAGGGAGAGATTTGTTTTTTTTTTTTTTTTACAAAGTTATAAACCCAATTAAAACTATTTGGAATTGACATGGTTTATTCTTTCTCCGGCCAGAGATATCTAGTGGAATGGGAAAGGCCAGCTCTGTGCCAACCCATTCCGCAAAGGCTAAGTAATAAATCCTAAATCTGATTCTGGTATCTACAGTCTACAGTGCGTGCATTCCCTCGCAGAACAGAGACTCATTGTCCGCCCCACTTTTTTGCCTCTAATGAACAAACTGGACATCAGCGGGTTTTTTTCCCCATGCGTTTCCGCTTTGGGGGAGCAGGTTAACCCTCTTATTCCTGATGCCTCTGTCTGGGAAAAACAGGCCATTCTGGAACGCGTTTCAGCCAATCCCCTTAGCCTAACTTGCAAGATGCCTGCTCTTCAACTTTGCTAACTTTATGGAGGGCATTCTACGGACAACATTACACCTTAACCTTGACAAATAATTGTCATTTTCCTACATCTAAGGAACGTAGTCTTCACTTCACACTGAGAATCTGCAAGCCCAAGAATCATATCTAAGGCTGTTTCACCCCCCATCAGTTTCTATGCCATGCTATGTTATGTTATCTTATGTTATGTTAAAATTTATCTTATGTTGTGTAGGCAATAAATATTCTAATATGTGTTAGACTTGTCATTCATCTCAAGATTTGACATATTTTCCCAACACACACACACACACAGACACCCGCAAAAAAATATGACCACATATGCACACACTCACTCAAATGTGCATACATGGACACATACCCACACACAAACCCACACACATCACCAGCTCTCCTGAGTGACAACCAAAGAGGTCGATGGATCTGATGCTGCCGCTTTGCTCGTGAACAGCCGATCAGTAGACAGGGAAACGCACGGCAGTGCACGGCAACGCACGGCAACGCACCCTCTCCCCACACCGGTTTACACTGAAGACCCGAAGAGCTCCCCGCAACGTTTACTACCAGGCTCGGGGAAGGGGAGGGGGAACCAGTCAAATTCAGGAGAGAGGCAAGTTTGCATTGGCCATACCAACAAGCTCCTATCTCATTAACAGACAGCGGAAATAAAAGAGGGCTTTTTGGCTCACAGCAATAAAAAAAATTATCATAGTGATGGCGTTCCTCAGCCGTCAACAGGACCCTGATAACGTTGTTTGATGATGACTTTCCCATGAATGTTAAGCAGCCGGCACTGCAGTGGAAAAGGAGCTTATCAGCACCTAATGCCGATCTCTAATGCCTGCCCTTCTTGAACTATCCATTTTCTAACAGCATTAACTGTCAAATTTACATCCCGTCTTAATGCCACTAAAGAGTACAGAGGATGGAGAGGGAATGACAGGGGTGTAATGAGGTAGGCATTTCCCTCTCTCTCTCTCTCTCTCTCTCTCTCTCTCTCTCTCTCCCTCTCTCCCTCTCTCTCTTTCTTTCTGAAGCCTTGAGACTTCTACACAATCAGCTTTTTCTGAGCTGAAACGAGGAGCTTACCGGAGCTCTTTACGGCAGACAGGGCTAAATAAGCACAGGGATCTTTTGTGAAGCTGAAAAACAAATTTTGATTCCTTTTCTGAATTCAAAACTACCCAGGGTGCAGGAATAAGCCATTTTAATTATGATGGGAGTATAAGTGCACTATTATTATTATTATTATTATTATTATTATTATTATTATTATTATTATTGTTGTTATTATTATTATTATAGCCATAGCATCTCTGTCTCACACACACACAGTTGCATGCCCACGCACACGCACACACACACACAAACACAGACACACACGCACAAGCATGCACATATGCATGAACACGCACACACAAATACGCTTGCACATGCACACACACACTTTGACAGACAGCCAATCTTGAGCTGGTATGGGTGACAGCAGAGAAGAGACATTGTTTTACATCAGCTGCCTTTTTGGATTGATTAATTGACTGATTGATTGATTGATTGATTGATTGATTACTTGGGTAGAAAGTGAACTCATTTGATGATGTTCAGTTGTTATATCAGTTGCATTTAACAGGTCGTAATTATTAAAGAGGTCAAATCATAATTCTGTAATAATAAGAAACCATGCAAGATTATTCTGTTAATTTTCCACAGAATATCTCTAATTCCACGTGTACTCTGTATGGGTGAAATACCTGTATACAGTAATACGGCAGTTAGTTAAACCTCTGGATTGTGTATGAAAGCACAGATTTCTGGTCTTAATGCTTTACACGATACTATCACAAATGCATGCTTAGGATAAATGACATGGGGCCGTATTGTATTCCATCTTGATTTGTACAGACTGTTTTTAACATTGCATTTATAAATAACTTAAATAAAATGGAATATATTAATTCCTGAACTAGAGATGTAATTTGGAGAGATAATTTGAAATACAGTGTGGTAAATTAGCTTTTCTGGGGTTTAAGCAAAATTTAAAAAATAAATGCTCCCAAAAAAAGCATTTGAAAAGGCAAAATTAACTGCCACAATTTAAACATGGATAATGTAACACAGAGATTGCCCTGATGAGTTTACTACAGGGTCCCTCATTTCCAAAGCCATCTTCCATTAACAGAATGCACAGTGGGACAAGAAAACAATGCCTCTGCATAACCAACATACTGCCTATAGTCTAAAAATGTGTGACCTTAACAGTGAAGCTCTACATTCAAACATTAATTTTGAATTATTAATTTTATGTTCAGGAGCAGAGAAAAGGTGCAGACGTTTTTGAAATTGATGGGAAAAAAAACAAAACCCTATAAATTGTCATGTCTGCTTCCGCCTCACAGGCCCAAGCCAAGTTTTGAGGTGGGCCAAATGTTCCCCTCCAGGCTTTGGGCTGGTAATGCAAGCTCATCTCCCAGCTAAATTAGACTGAGAAATTAAACACAGCCCGGGCCTCGGAATAAATACCAGCCGCACTAAAACATTTACGCTAATCAAAACTCCCACAGTGATTTCCGAGTATACGTGTATCTGCTCGCAAACACATGCTCCCCAACCTGTCTTTGATCTTGACGGAAAATGCATCCTCAACCTAATCAGCTCCCCGAGAGACAAAACTCGCATTCATTGCAGCGCGAGCGGAAAACCGACTTGCTTCTGTGTCACATCACCGGGGCTTCCGTGGGCTGTAATTCTGAGCTAACTGTACAGTCTCAGACCACCACATAAACAGAAAATGTCAGTCCTGGCACGGAGAGCAAAACGGGAGATTTTCTAGTGCCGTTTCCCTTCAAAAGCAGAGCTCTGGAACAGGTTTGTGTGGGCAGGGTCTTAGACTGTAATTCTTGGTAGGATACTTTCGTATTACAGGGTGAAAATCAGCTACCAACTCATTTAGCTCAGAGTTTCCATTTTCTCCGACTAATTTACATTATTTCCCTTTAAATCCAATTAAAAGAATTTAATGAAAACAAAATTTAGCTGTAACTTATCGCCGCTTTTCCTACTGATTTCGGTTTTAGCATGCTCATTTTTTTTCATGAACGAAGAAATAAAGAGAACAGCGTATTAGCAGCTGAATTCTTGCCCCCGGCCATGGCTGAGTTGTGTATGTCCGTGCACATAACTAATCAGCGTTTTTCCTTTATTAAATTTTAAAGGGGGGAAAATAAATCCTATCCGCATAATTGAAACGTTTGACAGAAATAATTGTTGCTGGAAAATAAAGAGTTTTCGATGTTTCTCAGAACACACGGTAAACGAGGGCCTTTGTCGCCCTTTCGACAAGTTGGAGTTAAACTGTTCACCATAGGATTTTTCTTTAATTGCATGTCTGTTGGAGTATTATTGTCCTTCATTTTTTATTAAGAACAAAAATGAGTGTTTTCTTGAGACGTCTTGAGAACGTTACGTCTGGTTAAGTCTTGGTCCTACGCATGCGATATAAATTAAACTGCATAAGGGACACAGTCTTGCCGTACAGGGGGTTAAAATCTTGTCTTCTGCGCTGTAAGTGGTTATCTGTAGAACTGCTATCTTTTTTCCCTAAATAGCTGCTGATAATATTTCCTCTGTAAGTCTCTGCTTACTAATTGCGCAATTTACAATTTATTACAATTATTTCATTAATTAGCCTTTTCAGGGGGCACACGAGCTTCTCATGCGAGAGCGGGAGAGAGAACTCGGCACCACTCTTATGCAAATGAGACAAGTTGAAAGTTTGCCAACGCTTGCATGCAATTTAAGATGGCATTTAAGCTTCTTTCTCCTGATGTTATCTTCCAAATGAATTCATCAGGTAATGTTTTCCCATTATTCAGAGGCATAATTTTATTTCAAAGAAGGTAATAGAAAAAATTACGGCGCACACACCGATAAATTAGGAGCAGAACTTGAATTTTCTGCTGTGAAAATGATATTTTTTTTTTTAGAGTGGCTTGAAGTGAGTACCTAAGACACATACTTTCTTTTTGGAGTCTCAAAGTTACCAGGGCTCTTTGGATAGAAGCACAGAATGCGGTATTCAGTGAGTTCAAGTCCAAGCCAAATTAGGGTTTGTCCTTACAGCGCACAGACATAGATTTTCACTCATTGTCCATACGTTGCAACCCTTGTAAATGAGAAGGAATGGGTTTATATAATGAATTCATCTTTTAATATTTTCATTAGAAGGGGGGGGGGGGAAATGCCCCATACCCCCACCCTACCCGTTCTTAATCAGCCGTGGAAGGGCATGAATCTATAAATATTCAGCTGTTTCATATTCACGGGCTCGGCAAGGGGAGGCTGAGCCGGCAGTGATCGTATCTCGGCTCGTCTGTGAAGATCCAAACTCTTCCTTTCATGGTGATCGGGCTGCCTCCAGTGAAAAAGACAACAGACCAGCCCCGATGTGGCAGGAGAAGTCCCACAGCATTCTACAGTGCCCCAATGCCTAACTCGCTTTGGCTTCAATGCATTACGTCTTCACGGTTAATATTCCTGGAAAGTTTTTGTGAGAGTAACAGACATAACATGAACAGTTCTTGACTCCCACAGACATTGTTTACTTAATTAATTCATTAACTAATTGCAATATAGAACTCAAGTGTTCGACACACTGTGTTTAAAATAGTACTGCCCAGGCTGAACAGGGAAAAGGAAATAGACAAATATGCAGAGGTGGGTAACCCGGCTTCAAAGAGTAAAAAACTGACCATGTATTTGCTCCACCACCATGCACTAAACCAGCTGATTCTAATTAGCATAACTCTTCACCATGGTAGGAGAACTAATTATTGTAATCAGCTGGTTTAGTGCATGTTGGTGGAGCAAATACATGGTCAGTCTCTTTACTCTTTGAAGCCGGGTTACCCACCTCTGCAAATATGCACGCTGTCCAAGCAGTAACAGAACATGCAGGTGTGGTAACAGCACATTAAGTAAAAAAATATCACATTATAGAGAACCAGAGATTTGTGGGATGCTCGAGACCAGACACAGTGCTGAATTATCTCTATGCAGCAGACAAACAAAAAAAAGCCCTGTTTCTCTCATCAATGCGTAATGATTTTAGTTTAGTTTGGATCGAAGGGTACTGCATGTATAAGTTTTATGGAAGGCTTGGGAAAACTTATGGAAAACTACTAGAATATTTGAAGGTGTAGAGGGCCTAAAGCTGGTGAGAAGAATTGGTAAACCTTAAAATCAGAAAGAAGGTCAGTCTATTCCGCCAGTAAGAGCTGTGTTAGACCACTACAACTAGAACAATCAGGTAAACAAATACAAATTAGATCCTATTCAAATATAAGCAATAGCTGAGGTAAATCTTAATGATATTCTTTAATGGAGGAATTAAAGAATTCGCTGATAGCCAATCCCATAGCTTTCTTCACTTGAGACTTGAATGGATCAAGATCTGATCTTCTATTATTATATTGTTTTTGCCGTTCTCAAAAATCTAAGAAAAATGCAGTGTCATGCTCAGATCGGTCATGCTTGTGTGGTGCACTGAGCATGCTCAGATGGGTCATGCCTGTGTGGTGCACAAAGCATGCTAGGATGGGTCTTCTTGCTAAGCGATTTCCAGGCTGTTTGGGTAGAAATCCACCAGCAGCCCCACAAATCTGCAGACCTGCCCCAAATATCACATACCCTGCACAGCCGAACTTACTCACAGGTGCCATAGATGAACTGCTGCAGGAGGATAAAATATCTCATGTCTAAAATCATAACTGAAATATAAGTGACAAAGTACAATGTACTGAATTACAGGCCTCAGCTTGGTTGAGTCAGAGCTGTATTGTTCTCTTTGGCCCCCAACAGTAGAGATGCTGTAAAATAACACACAATAGCAGAAACGTTGTGAAATAACACACACAAGTTCTGAATGAAAGAAAGTCTCTCCAGCCAGGAGTGGCAGGGACGGGAAGGAATGAACGACAGTGTTTCCTCCCGTAGAGCCTGTCCTCTGCGACGCCTTCTTCTCTTTTCCTCCATTCTGAAACGCACATTGCTGGGAGGAAGCCAGCACATGTCTGCTCCGGATTAGGGGAAGATGGACCTGCCAACAAACAGTCACTAACTCCTGCTCCGGTAAAGCTCCAGCCATCAGAGCTGTCCACACACACACCGTGCAGAAGGGAAGAGGAGACGGCAACCCGGAGAGGTCAGAAAAGGCGGAGGCCCGCTCCTCGTCATAGGGTGACTGTGCTGTGAGGGCCGCCAGCACTGTGGGGGTCAGAGAGTCGCTCTGCTGGGAAACTCCTGTTTCCTGTCTGGCTTTAAATGCCTCTGATACACGGACCCCTGAGGTCCCCAGCCAGTTCCCGAATGAACCGTGTATTAGAGCACATTGAGGTTCAGGGCAGTCCCAGATATTGGCCATATTACTGACTTAGGACTCAGAGACCGATCACAGCCTTGCTCCATTAGAAAACCATGGGGAAATACTGGGGGATGGAAGTGTATGATAGGGTTGTTTGATAGGGGATGTCATCAGGGTCACCGTCGGGGGGAATCAGGTACATTGTCCTGGGCCCTGGAGTAGGGGCGGGGGGTGCAATGGTCTGGGATGTTGTGGTTTTGTCCTAGGCCTGGGAATTTCACCCGACAGCCCTGGCACCCCTGGATTTGTGAAGTGGAAGTGGAGAGACTGTAATTCTCTCTGGAGACCATGCCCATTCACCTGCAGCAAAGATCAATGGGTTCAGTGAAGAAAAATATAGATAAAAGATAAAACAAATCAGAACCATAGGCTTTGAATTAATATGGGTGTCTTTGTGTGTGTGTGTGTGTGTGTGTGTGCGTGTGTCCTTGTGTGTGTGCACGTGTGTGTATCTGTGTGTGTGTGCGTGCATTTGTGCATGTGTGCATGTGTGTGTGTGCATGCGTCTTTGTGTGTGTGTGTCTGTGTGTGAGTGTGTGTATCTTTGTGTGTGTGTGGGTATTATAAAGTATAAACTTAAGAAAAGCATTGACAGCTCACCAGCAGAGGTCCTCATATACATGTTTTATTTGAGAATAAAGGTTGTTCAGCAGACATTGATCACGACAGACATTTTCTTATTCAAAGATAATTGAAAAAAAAGAATGTCAAAAGTTCCAATTTAATGCCAGACAAGACACAAATCTGATTTTAAAAAGTCTGATAAAAATTTTATTTGAATAAAATTGCCATTGAAATTATGACTCAATACATTCTGAGGCTGTGAACTGCATGCATAATCGCTATTCGCTCTATCAATACATCACTTTATGGATAACAAGTGCACAATAAAAACAGCAAATAATGAAATAGTTCAGAATAAGTAAATCAGCACTTTTGACTCAGACACTGTCCTGTCTGCAAGTTCATACGGACTGCTTTAATCCGATATTTCAGGGCCTTAGCAGACTCTTATCGTACACAGCTCACTGTCTGCACATGCGCAATTCAGGTGAAATAACATGCCAGCGGCACAACACCAGCAGCCCACATGAGACTCAAACCTATAACCATCTGAGTTACAAGCCCGGTTTCCTAACTGCTATCCTACTCTAACACTCAAACTCGATTTGATAGAAAACTGAATTTCAACTGTACTAATGCCAAGTATCTTTGCCATCTACTTTAGGACATGAACTTGCTTCATTAAAATTGCAATTATCAATAGTCTCAATTTGATGTGACAGTGAAACTAACTGGGGGAGTTTTTAACGGAGTCCATTTCTCATTTCTTGGCCAAGACATCTCCTTGCATTATTTTCTCCTTAAACTGATTAGATTATGCACGTTTCTGGCTGCAGATAATATTAACATTTCAGGGATAACTAATGTAAATGGCTTCATAGCCAACATCTGTACATTGGTCTGTCAATAGGTGCATTTCATGGAGGTAAGAAGTATGTGGTTTTGTTATCTAATCTTTCAAAGTTTAACTATTGTAAGCCAAAAAAAGGCTACGTAGCTAATAGTGTACGAGGCACAGGT
The DNA here is from genome assembly GCA_039654925.1 of Anguilla pacifica. Lineage (NCBI taxonomy): Eukaryota > Metazoa > Chordata > Actinopteri > Anguilliformes > Anguillidae > Anguilla > Anguilla pacifica. The sequence continues at coordinate 27,291,275 of CM077301.1, forward strand.
TTGCTGATCAAATGCACATGTTGACATCAACATACTGACGTGCGGTCAGGGTTGTATAACCCCAGTGTCACTGAGAATTTTGTTTTCTCTTGCGAAACAGGCTCTTTATGAAATAACATTTAGACCTATGCGCTACGACTATGACGGAAGCTGTCAAAACAGAGTTCCTCGCTCGGTTTGCGTGAGTGAACGTGTCTGTTCGTGGGCTCGCTGAGCTGATAGCAGCCTATTGTCTTCCCGTTTTGGCAGCTCCAGCTTGCAATCCAGGATACCCCCCCCCCCCGCGGCACGCTGGCTAATGTAATTAGCCTGCGTTTATCGTGACGCTCACTCTGACTGCACCGCGCATGTTACAGACGGCAGCCTGCAGTAACTTCTGGGGAGTCGTGCGCCATTCTGCACCTCTCATAGAAATACACTGATGACATAGAACATGACGTCTCCAGTTATCACTCATAACATGGATTATACTAATGCCATTGCATTTTAAATTATTTTTGATGTTTTTTTTTTCAGCATTATAGCACAGCTTTCCTTGAAAAAAGGCATGGACAACATGAACGTCAGAGTTCTATTTTTATTTTTATTTAATAATAAATCCTGAATGTGCTTTTACTTAGGTTTAGAATAATGAAACACACCAGGGTGATAAAAGGGTTTCTACTGTAGTGTATAGGGATCATGTATTTTGACCTCTGTATGTAAGTGCTGCTACTGAGACCTACAAACTATAATTGTGATGTTTTTTTATTGTCATTTAATATTTTTTTTCCTCGTTGAATTTCTGGATTACTGTATTGTGCAGTATAAATTATTGTAATTAATTGTGCTTTTGTTTAACATCAGTAAAACCCCTTTTTGGTTTTTGTGAGTTTTCCCTTCCTGGACATGCCCACGCGTTGCCTGATGGTGTATTGGTGACTCGCTGGTTGATTGTGTTCCTGCAGCCTGTGTCAACTACTCTCTGGAGCAGTGCACCCACACAGGTCACACCTGCGCCATACCTGCAGGCTGCCTGTGTCAGCTACGCTCTGGACCACACAGGTCACACCTGTGCCATACCTGCAGGCTGCCTGTGTCAGTTATGCTCTGGAGCAGCACCTGCACAGGTTGCACCTGCGCCTTCTCAAAGTGATGGAGGGTGTTGCAGAAATGGGACTTACGCATATGACTGAGCCTTCCAAACTGGGATAAAACAGTGTTCAAAACAAACAAAGCCATTTTCCCTTTCCCACTGGTGTAGACAGGTACCCTTACACTCAATGAAAGTGCTGGAGCTTTTGAGATTATTTAACACTAATTATTCCCTTCAAAGAAAAACATCTAAATAAAACCTTTTGTGAATCAGACAAGTGAGAGACAGAAAGAGAGAGACCCAGCTGGATGAGGCACAGCAGCTGTCCTGAGCCAGCACTTTCAGTACACATCTGTTAAGAGAACCAATGACTCGTTTGACTAATCAAACTGAAGGATAACAGTGCAGTCAAAATGAAAGAGATAGATTAGGATATCATGTTAGTATATTCCAATCGTCCAGCAACCTACCACAGATTCTAAGTAATCATGAAATAATGAAAGGCCATGGGTCATTTGAGTCATAGAATGCACCACCCATCATTGGCAGCATGCCAAAAAACATTTAGTCCCATTAAAACAGTACACAAAACCATTTCAGTCACTTCCCATTAATAACAGTACACTGAACAATTTCAGTCACTTCCCATTAAGAACAGTACACAGAGCCATTTCAGTCACTTCCCATTAAGAACAGTACACAAAACCATTTCAGTCGCTTCCCTTTAAGAACAGTACACTGAACCATTTCAGTCACTTCCCATTAAGAACAGTACACTGAACCATTTCAGTCACTTCCCATTAAAAACAGTACACTGAACCATTTCAGTCACTTCCCATTAAAAACAGTACACTGAACCATTTCAGTTACTTCCCATTAAGAACAGTACACAGAACCATTTCAGTCACTTCCCATTAAGAATAGTACACAAAACCATTTCAGTCACTTCCCATTAAGAATAGTACACAGAACCATTTCAGTCACTTCCCATTAAGAACAGTACACTGAACCATTTCAGTCACTTCCCATTAAAAACAGTACACAGAACCATTTCAGTCACTTCCCATTAAGAGCAGTACACAGAACCATTTCAGCCACTTCCCATTAAGAACAGTACACTGAACCATTTCAATCACTTCCCATTAAAAACAGTACACTGAACCATTTCAGTCACTTCCCATTAAGAGCAGTACACAGAACCATTTCAGCCACTTCCCATTAAGAACAATACACAGAACCATTTCAATCACTTCCCATTAAGAACAGTACACTGAACAATTTCAGTCACTTCCCATTAAGAACAGTACACACAACAATTTCAGTCACTTCCCATTAAGAACAGTACACAAAAACATTTCAGTCACTTCCCATTAAGAACAGTACACAGAACCATTTCAGTCACTTCCCATTAAGAACAGTACACTGAACCATTTCAGTCACTTCCCATTAAAAACAGTACACTGAACCATTTCAGTCACTTCCCATTAAGAGCAGTACACAGAACCATTTCAGCCACTTCCCATTAAGAACAATACACAGAACCATTTCAATCACTTCCCATTAAGAACAGTACACTGAACAATTTCAGTCACTTCCCATTAAGAACAGTACACACAACAATTTCAGTCACTTCCCATTAAAAACAGTACACAGAGCCATTTCAGTCACTTCCCATTAGGAACAGTACACAGAACCATTTCAGTCACTTCCCATTAAGAGCAGTACACAGAACCATTTCAGTCACTTCCCATTAAAAACAGTACACTGAACCATTTCAATCACTTCCCATTAATGGCCAAACACTGAAATGTTTCAGCCACTACCCATCAATAACCATCTCAATCAGAACATTTCAATACAAATCTGATCAGCTAGATGCACAATGTGACCTACCAGACAACTGTGCTCAAGGAATTCATAGAATTTGTTCTTGTTCCGAAAAATCTTTGACAGGACCTCTAAAATATTATCATAATTGTTACGCATTATTGTTACTTTTACAACTGTGGCAGTGGACCCAGTAATAATGTCCCAGTAACAGTGTCTCAGTAACAGTGTATTAGTAATTACGTCCCAGTGATGAGCCATATTTTATTCTTTTTCCTACATTTGGATGGGTTTTACGTTTGTAGACCGCCAAAGAAACTTTTAGCCACAATGTCTGTTCCAATGGTCGTAAAGTAACCAATGCACATGAAGCCATTTTACAAGACCATACAGTGCACACATTGTTCCCTCATGATGTCCCCATATTTCAAGATGACAGTGCCCCCATACACACTGTTAAACAAATGTTTTAAAAAAATAGTATGAAGGTATACACCAGGCCGGATGAAGTACCAAACTTCAGCAGAGAATTAACTGCATATCATGCCATTAACCCTCAAAATTGTAATGGCAAGATTGGCAAGCATTTTGTAAGGGTTTTATAAGCCATTGAGCTGATAATGTGTAAATTCAACATTGTGACTGATCTGACCCTGCAGACGGCAAATATTATTTCAATGGTAACCTTCAAATCTGAAGATGATGACATTCATTTCAACTCTGCGGATATTCTCAAACCAGGTGCAGGCACTATCAAAAATTGGCAGCCCTGGCTTGGCGAGTGGCTGGTATGACTCTTTACACAGGATGGTCTGTAATAAACACACACCTGCAATAAAAATACCTTTTCACACCCCAGGTAGATAAAAGGAAGAACTTGCTATACTCTGCATGTTTTTAGGGGAAATCCTGTAAGGTGGGAAAATCCCATTGTAAAGCAGAAACTGTACAGCACAGTCTTCAAACCGAGGCCCTTTATTCACTCTTCCACAGAAAACAGTCACGGCACCGGGGTGGACTGAGCCACAATACAGTTATTGAGTAAAGCCTCAATAACAAGGAAAAACTGTGGGATTAATTAGGAAAGAATACAATTAGGATTGTGTATCTTCCCTTGAGTAACAAAGCCTGCGTTCACTGAGCAAATCGATAACCGCCTCCATGATACCGGTTAAACCCGATTGCAGATGCAAGGTTTTGTGAAGCCAGTTAATGCAAAGAAACCCCACGCATCAGCAACAAAACACAAAACATTGAAATGTGACACATACACTGTAAAATGTCCAGTGTTAATCCAACTCAGTTTTTATGAGTCCACTCTGGCCAAAGTTGATTTAACACTGGTCATTGTGATGTGTATCTTCATTGGCTGTGGAGAAATTGATGTATCTTCCAGGGCCATGTGAAAGCATAGGTTATCCAACACTATGAACTGTGCAGAACGAAATACGTATATTCCAGCTATGGGAACACGTGGGAGGTTCTAGGTTATCTTTTACTACTTTACTTACCAGCCACTTCTTTTCACCTGACAGTTTCACTGGGAGAGCGTAACGCGTGCGGAGGTTCACGCTATCTCCCCCAGATCCCGTCCCTGCTGAACAGGCGCCCCGACCAACCAGTAGGAGTCACTAATGCAACAATCAGGAATCATACCCTCACTGGCTTCCCACCCGCGAACACTGCCAATTGTGTTCGTAGGAACGTCTGACGGAAGTAGTGGTTTGGGAAGAAGAGTGCGTGGGTGTGGTTTGGGAAGGGGAGTGTGTGGGTGTGGCTTGGGAAGGGGAGTGTGTGGGTGTGGTTTGGGAAGGGGAGTGTGTGGGTGTGGTTCTGAAAGGGGAGTGTGTGGGTGTGGTTCGGGAAGGGGAGTGTGTGGGTGTGGTTTTGGGAAGGGGAGTGCGTGGGTGTGGTTTGGGAAGGGGAGTGTGTGGGTGTGGTTTGGGAAGGGTAATGTGTGGGTGTGGTTTGGGAAGGGGAGTATGTAGATGTGGTTTGGGAAGGTGAGTGTGTGGGTGTGGTTTGGGAAGGGGAGTCTGTGGGTGTGGTTTGGGAAGGGGAGTGCGTGGGTGTGGTTTGGGAAGGTGAGTGTGTGGGTGTGGTTTTGGGAAGGGGAGTGTGTGGGTGTGGTTTGGGAAGGTGAGTGTGTGGGTGTGGTTTTGGGAAGGGGAGTGTGTGGGTGTGGTTTGGGAAGGTGAGTGTGTGGGTGTGGTTTTGGGAAGGGGAGTGTGTGGGTGTGGTTTGGGAAGGGGAGTACGTAGATGTGGTTTGGGAAGGTGAGTGTGTGGGTGTGGTTTGGGAAGGGGAGTGCGTGGGTGTGGTTTGGGAAGGGGAGTACGTAGATGTGGTTTGGGAAGGTGAGTGTGTGGGTGTGGTTTGGGAAGGGGAGTGTGTGTGGGTGTGGTTTTCGGAAGGGGGGTGTGTGTGGGTGTGGTTTTCGGAAGGGGGGTGTGCGTGTATACCAGGACCGAAACCGGTGCTTTCCCACAGATCCGGTAGCCATGTGTTTATTTGGCGAGGAGGGCCCAATAACCGCCGCTTATTGTCCTCCTCGGCGAGCCCGTGGGCGCGGTGGATTTGCCACAAGAGTGCTGATGAATCTCATCAATTTAATGCGTTTCTGCCGGCAGGGCTCACAAAGCTGATTACTGCTTAGTGGAGTGGCGCAGATTGGCCTCGCTCTGCTCAGTGGAGTGCAGCAGATTGGCCGGGCTCTTGGCTCGGCCGTCTCCTCTGCAGCTCCCTTAAAGGGCCTGATGCACGCACGGGGGGGACGGGGGGGACGGGGGGGGGACGGGGGGGGCGGTGCGGCTCGGCCCGCTACATCCGACTCCCCATTTGATGCCATTTTGCTCTTCATCCAGCTGTGAAACAGAGGAATTCACAGGGTAGTGATGGCAAAGCATGCGGATAGGAACGGCGCATGGATTTACTACACCTCAATTCAGAGCAAGGCAGGACTGTGTCAGTCGATAAAACCGTATTTAACGTCCGGTGAATACGGTTAACAGCACGCGCGGGAAAGGGGAGGGGGGGAGCCAAATAACACCAATGAACTGTTCACACAGTGCTGCTCTTTGGACACAACTATTATCATTCAACACTTCGCAGAGCACTTTGCAAACAAAAAACCTCCCACATGTCCGTGTGTATATAAATGATGGATACTCACGGTCCTGTCATGGCTGCTAGAGACTTTAACAAGAAAAGGTGCTTGACTTCTAAGATTAACGAAATCGATAGAAACTGCAGTGTGGAAATTTTAAACACGGCACTAGCCATTATCTGTTCAAACAGAATAAAACAGTCACAAGTTCGAATAAAATGTCGTTAAAAAGAATAAATTCAGTCAGGCTGAGAGCTTAGCTTTCTCTTCTCCATGGGAGATTTTGGCTTGCTGGAGTCTTGAGCACTGCAGAGCCAAGAGGTTGCACCAATCATGAATGTGGATGGGCGAAGTCAGGGTGTTCTACAGTCACCACCATGACATTACTGTTGTGGTTTCAATTAAAGGGAACACTCCATAAGTACAAATCAAAGAATCCGCAGGATCTTCAAAGACTCTGGCCTGAACCCAATCAAAATTGGTCCTTAACTTTTACTTACTAGTATGTACAGATTTTACAAATTGTCTTCACAAACTCAGTTTGGCCAGTTAATTTTAGTGATTGTGAAGAAAAAAGTATTCTTTTTTTTAGTCAAACTTAAGGACAATGGTGTTTGAACCGTAGTCTGTTGAACAGTCAAATATATGGTCACCAATGTCAGAAAACACTATATGTCGCTGACTTGGTTGTGCTATATTTACAAAGAGTATAATCTGAAAAAAGTATTATTTTGGCTGACTCCCTCGAATCAGCAAATTTGAATATTTCCAATATTTCAGTATAGCTCAATAATTTATGACTTATTTGCAGTCTCTTGTTCTTTATCAAGTGCTTGAATCATTTTTAGCACATTTTCTCATTTTGTCATGCCAGAACTTAAAACATTTTAACTTTGAACTACAATTTATGATCTACACAACCAACTCCACACTGCAGAAGTACAAAAGCAAAATTAATCTTTTTTTTTCAAAAATGTTTAAAAACAGAAAGTGCAATATACAGTAATACATAATAGGCCCAACTCAGTTATATATCTGTTTTCCAGTAGGGTTCCTATTCTGCAGTAATAGGAAAGAAAAAGAAAGTGGGGAAAGATAAAAAAATACAGAATATAGTGAAAAGTGGTAAAAAGTGTTTGTGAAGAGTTAGAAATAGGTAGAAATAGAGGACAAATCTAAAAATGGAAAATAAAAGCAAGCATAATTTGGAAGTATGAAAAATTTGAAGGACTATAAGTGTAAAAGTTTTTTTTGGTGTGAAGAAAAGCAGTGGAGGCAGATAATGTCACGTATGGGCAGAATTTTGTGAAAACAATCTGATGCACGTGTTGTTTTTTTATTTTTTAATTGTTTAATGTGCAGATTATATGAAAGGTGAAAATCCAATACTATACCTAAATACTTGTATGTTTCAGTTAAAAATACAACAAAGATATCTTTATTGCGTAAATATCCAGACCATTTGCTATGGAGACATAAATTAGTTCAGGTGCAAAGTTCAACTTCAGCGGTCTTTGTGTGCTGTAGGAACGGTGGCCGCTAAGTGGCTTGAGTTTGTAAGGTCCCTCAGTCAGGCTGCAGAGGGTCATGAGGTAATTCATATTGTAATGCAGCAGATAATTGGCATAAACGTGCGGTAAATAGAATACATTTATTTTAGTATGTGCCACAGCAAGGCTTTAAAAACGGTCCAAGACCTCAGTCACCCCGGTTTTCAGTGGTTTTCTGCCCTTCTGTCTTGCAGGAGAGTCAGACGGTACGGATGAAACTACAGCCTTCAGACCCACACAATTAGGGTCATGAACTACTTTATTTTATTTTTTATGAAATATTGCGAGCGTTTTAAATACCTGACTGCAAGTTCTTTATTTGTCCTTTTTTCATTTAATTATTGCACTGTGAAGGAGCATGTGCACATGTTATTTTTACATATGTATGCACTTTTTGTATGCTATTTTATATTTCAGTTTCATTATATTAGTCTTATGTCCTATATGACAAAGAAGATGGGTCAGGAAAACATGATTAATACTGTCACAAAATATCTCTTTCAAGTCAAGTCATGCCAGGTCTGAAAAGGAAGTGGCAGGTCTACTGGTCATATGTATTCTTTTGTTACAAAGTTGAGTTGCACACTCTGTACAAAGTGAGAAAGAGTAAATTCAATTATGTTGCTGGCTTTGAATGATTCAACATAGTATAGTTGGCAAAGAAATAACTAGTCATCATCATCATCACCATCCTCACAGACACCGTCATCATCATCATCGACACCATCATCACCTTCACCGTCATTGTCGTCATCATTGTCAGTAAGACCATCATCATGTCTCCATCATCATCATCATCATCATCATCATCATCATCATCAGGCAATTAGATCTGACTCCAGCACATAATAATCCACAGCAGGATTAGATTTTAATGCTGAGCAGAATGAACCGCTCTGGAGACAGCAGCTCTAGGCAGTTGCTAGATGTTTCTTCCCTTTCTCTCCTTAGATCTGGAATGGAGTATTTCTGCCCTGTGCGATTTAGTCCCCTCCCCTGGGTCCTCAGGAGCTAACAGGCTGCTTTCCATTCTCCAAAACCCAGTCTAATAATGCTGCCAACTGCTCTTAACACTGCCCGTATTAATTAAAATGTCACCGCATCAAATCATTATTGTAAAATAGTTCAAACAGAGCTCAACCTAACTGCTCCAATAAATGCTTTAGGATGACAGGTGAGTCAAAAAAATAAATAGATGAAAATGACATGATGGACTAATCCGGAGAGAACATGTAACATTAAAATTTATGACCCTCGTGTTACTTCCTCCTCACAATTCTAAATGATTCACACTGTCATGTGTTCTGCAGTATTTCAGTGACGTACAGTAAACTCACACGACTCGCGTTCACTTCTCAAAATCGGGTAAAGGAATAGATTTTAAGTCTGTTATTTTGCTCATTTTACATTTTCACATCATATGAGTCAGAACGGTTTGCTCTGGTATAAATCTTTATCCCTGAAGTGTATGTTTTTCCTCTAAATAATGGTTCCTTGACCTTTGACCTCTCAGATGGCGTGATCAGTCTCTGTCCAGGTTAGACTCGTCCAGGTTAGAATCCTTGTCTCCACAAGTAGCGCCACTGGTGGTTACAATCCACTTGAATGCCCTCAGTATTTCACACAGTGATCCAAGAGAACCTCAAGGATCTCTGCAGCATCACATGCAGTGAATCCCCAGATCCCTCTGGACTCTTATTTCTCCAATCACAGTTAGCCTGATGACAACCAACTCTTTATCTCCACTGACAGGCAATTCATATATACAGTACCTTGTGGAAAGATAACTTTCTACCTGGGTGACACCTGGATTTCTACCTGGATGAAAAATCATCACCTCAACTGGTTCATAATCCTGAACATTATTATACCATGAAGCATTTTAGAGTGTGTGTGATTGTGCCATTGTGCATGTGAGTATGTATGTCCATTACACTGTCATACCTTCACAACTGAAAGTGCACTATGTATCATTTTTCCTCCTGTTCAAATATTTCCAGCATATTTGAATTATGACCATATGCCATTCATGTCTGCCCTGTGACCACATAAGTCACATATCAAGTTGGTGATTGACTGGGGTTTCCTCTGAAAGCTGACAGTTCCCCTAAAACAGTGAGAACCAACCCTGTTCCTGGAGATCTACTGCCTTGTAGGTTTTCGTTCCAACCATACCAAAGCACACCTCATTCAACAGCTAGAGATCTCATTGAGCTGCTAATTAGTAGAGTCAGGTGTGCCAAATTAGGGTTGAAATGAAAACCTACAGGATGGTAGATCTCCAGGAACAGGGTAGGTTACCACTGCTCTATGTATGAGAAAGTTAGTGCTTAAACAGCCAAACTGAGGTCCAATGACACTGCATGTAGGAGACATTTTTCCCGATTATTAAAAACATGAAGCTTCAGCTATTCTAGCCTTTATCTGAAAATTTCCAACACATGAAGGACGGGGTAGCTGAAATATCCAGCTAGCAGGATATAATTCTTAAATAGTTTGATGCTGTATTTAAATTAAGCTATTTTTGTAGCTCTAGCTAGCTACCACATGAAACCAGTGAGTTTGGGTTGTCACATTAGCTAGTGAGCGTTCATAGCTGACTAGCCAAGAAAAGACATATTGGGCATGCATTTACATACAGCCATTTGGCAAGTGCTCCTATCCAGAGCAACTCGCATTGCTTACATACATTTCCACCCACAGTCCATTTACACAGCTGGATATTTACTGAAGCAATTCAGGTGAAGTACTTCGCTGAAGGATGCAATGAGGGAGCCCCACCTGGGAATCGCAGTCTCACAGTTACAAAACCCAGTTCCCTAACCATTACACTACATCGCCACTCCAAGAGGAAAAGACCATGACACAGGACATAAGGTTGGAAGGACCGTTAAGTCATGGTTGTTTTTTAATCAGTGAACTAAACAAATGGGATTACAGCAAGCCTATGATTCAGTCACCCACACTGATAATTATATGTTGCAATTGAGCTAAAAAAAAAGTATGAATAACTAACATTTATTATTATTATTATTATTATTATTATTATTATTATTATTATTATAATTATTATTATAATTATTATTATTATTAATAATAATAATAATAATAATAATAATAATAATAATAATAATAATAATAATAATAATAATAATAATAATAATATATTTATTAATTTAGTTAATACATAAATTTGCAGCCAAAATGTCTCTTGTTTTATTTAATCACAATATAAGCTATGTGGTTTGATCTGGGTTCGTAATGCAAGGACATTAGCTTTAGCTGTTTTAAAAATTCTAGGTGGGGGAGGAAACCCCTTCCAAAAACGCAAGAAATGTCGCTTGGTACCATTCACCACCTCCACGCAGGCATGGATAGAATATTACAAATTCTGTCAGAGTTAAATATAGTTTAATAAATGAATTAGCTTCATAAATAATGGCTGTAATGACATTTTAGTAGACAATAAGTCTGAGCATTGTCAGGAAATAGTTGATGTATGAGTTTCATGCTTCAGCAGTTCCTCAAAATGAAAAGACTAGGGGAGATAGCAAGGGCCTGCGAACCAGCCTATTTCCCAGAATTATCTACTTGTTGTCAATTTGCACAGTGGAATTACACATGCAAATTGCACTGCCTGCACAAACACCACTTGGAGATGATAAAAACAAATTAACAAAGGCTATAGAAGAAGGATTTATTTCACCGGCTCACCCAGGTCAAGCAATACATGTATTTGACGATTGTGTGTACCCAATTTTGGTGTAATTATATCAGCAAATTATTCTTTGTAATCTTATTATTTTTTTCAGCCTTCTCCTTACACACATAATTAGCTTCCTTCATTTCCTCTCAAAAACAAGTCAGCTTGCTGGCCTGTCAGGGCAACACCTTATAATCTGATTTAGATTGAATTTTTTCTTCCCCTCATAATCTTGGACATGGCAACACTATGAGTTTCACACACACACAAGGAGGTGATTGTTCCAAAAAGTTACACACTGTCTGGCTGAGTACTTGCTTGCATGCAGGCACACTCACACTCACACATGCACGCACACATACAATCACACACGCATGCATGCACACACATACACACACACACACACACACACACACACAAATCCAGCATGCATGTATACACACACACACACCCACACACGCACGCACGCAGACTTCTAGCACGCACGTATGCACACACACATACATCCATACACATGCATACATGCATACACACTTACATGCAGGAATGCACAAACACACACTCACACACACACACAGACCACAAATCAGGAAACTGAACCGAGCTTATCACGCATTCAGCTCACATTCTGCAGCGCGTTAGGTGTCCCTGGACCTCCGCCTTAGATATCTCATCCACTTTATACGTCGTGCGCTAATCTGCGCTAATGAATTCTGCCACCCCAAGCCAGGCCAAGACAACTTCAAATTATTACCACTTCCAGAGATAGGCCTTTCCTCATTTAAGGCTCAATTCAGCCCCTTCCAATAAACACCCTGTCACACTAAGATACTTATAATTAGGGGTTTAAGATGATTAGTTTATCGTTCCACAGTTATTGCGTCTTATCCGCCGCGGCCAAACTTAATAGTGGGATCCAAGTTTTAAACTTAAACTGTCACCAGCAGCTGAGTATTAAATGACCATCAGCAGAACTGCAGCTGTATTACACTGTTTCATTGGATAGCAAAGGGTGAAAATACAAATAAATAAATTAATAAATAAATACTGTTCCCAGTCATTCCTTTTAATTGTTCACTAAACAACAGTGCTGCCATGGTAGTTGCACATTTTAGTTCATCCAGTACCTAAGACTTCCTCCTGTGGATCTGACCTGGAGTCAAACATGTAATTAAGCTGGTAATTATTCTCTAAGCAAGTGGCATTAGGATCATATGGCCTCTAATAGCAAATATGCCATTGAAAGTTTTAACATATCTAAAATGACAGTTATATTTCAAAAATGTGTCTGAGCAGCTGAAATTGCATTTGTGCAAATTCCCTGATTTGTCATAAACTGATCAACTTGTATAATTTTGGGATCATGAAGGGTCATTCAAATTTCTGAAAATGCCACTTGTTCATTTTATGACCACTCTGTGCCTCAGTGATCTTCATTCCTGGTCCTGGTGGGCCATAGGGTGGTTTCAGATTTTTTACTCATTAATATCAGCCACCAATTCAGACCTAAGAAAACGGGTGAACTGTGTAATCGACTGCTGTAACTGATCAATCAAGAGTCGAGTAACAACAAAAACCAGCAGACCCTGCGGCCCACCCGGACTAGGAATGAAGGCCACTACTGTACCCCATTCGTTGTCTGCTTTACGTATAGTTATGTGAGAAGGATGTTTCCTCACAGAAATCTTCCTGTCCAATATGGTTTACCATGGTTGGGCCAAGTCATCACATGTCCCAGCCCCTTATAGAACACCACCTCAACATGAAACTACTGAAGCAGATTCAGCACATGGCAACCGTATGTTTAAACATAGGTACCACAAACCATCCGTTTGTATTACAGCTTGATTGGTTGCACTGCTTATTGTACATAGCAGCTTCATGCAATGTCGTGCTAATGTAGATGAAGCTTTACACACAGCTGCAGTGTATATCTATGACAAAGCTTTGAAAACGACTGGATTCTGAAGCTGTGAACATGACTGCGTTTTATAAAATTCATTTGCACTGCTGCATGCACTCCCTAGTCAATTCTCACCCTCAAATCAACCAGGTGAGCATGTTTGAAATGTAATTAAATATGTATGACTGGTCTGCCAGTCTGTCAAGATCAACAGAACCAATGGGCCTCATTCACAAAACTTTACTTAAGTTATTCTTACTTTTGTTCTTAAAAATGTTCCTACAAAAAAACAATATGGGATTCATGACACATGTGCAGACCTTTGTTTCTGTGCATATCCCAGGCTTATGAGTCCATGAATGCTGGCTGTTAATACATTTTATGCCTAGTCCTGTTCATGTGATTTGCATAAGGACACAGCCATGAACAAATACAGATAAGAAAAAAATGATGAATGATGAAATGTTCTTGGAAACATTCTTACACGCAGTTTACTATCAAATGGGATTCATGAATGAGGCCCACTGTGTCCCAGTATCAGCATGAGTGAAGCTCCTGTGCATTAAATACATTAAAAAAAACATTAAAACAAGATACCGTGTAAATATTATTGCTTTGCCAGGTAGATGAAACCCCAAGTATGTATAAAATGTTATTCTAAATGAATTTCTGGGCTTCTATACTTCTCAGCAAATGTGCAGGTGGATTCTCTACTTTAGATATCACAGTTTCAGGTCTGCACTAAGTCATTAGCTGACTAAGACTGCAGGACACAATTAGCCTTGTTCCAGCAGTGATAGGATGTATTGGCCTTTGGATAACCGCTAGTGCTCTCATGAAAACATGCCAGGTTCCCACAGACTAACAGTTGTCATCACTGAGAGAGACATGCCAAACTTCTTACTGCTGCTAGCTCTCTGGTGGTATTGCGCCTGCTGCTAGCTTTCTGGTGGTATTGCGCCTGCTGCTAGCTCTCTGGTGGTATTGCGCCTGCTGCTAGCTCTCTGGTGGTACTACGCCTGCTGCTAGCTGTCTGGTGGTATTGCGCCTGCTGCTAGCTCTCTGGTGGTATTGCGCCTGCTGCTAGCTCTCTGGTGGTATTGTGCAGCCAGTAAAATGTAAAACAGCGAGGTGTGCATCCTTCAGCTGTAGTGCTCTTTGTGCAGAACATGGCTGGCACAGTATCAACCCATGAGGCATAACTGCTGAGTCCAAATTGAATAAGTGCTGAAATGTGTTATTTTAAAAAAAAAGAAGAAAAAAAATATACTTCATGACTTGAAAGTAAGGTGAGTATGGTTGTTTTGAGAGTTCTATTATACAATTTTCATGATGCAAAATGGGTTATTTTGTTACAGTGGATCTGAGTTCTGAGAAACTGGAGATCTGTATTAATGTATTTGTTTAAACCACATTAAAACATTGACAGTATACACCTATTTAGTAAATATGCAGGCACATAGTAAGAAAATCCAAGCATTTTATTAACTATTGACTTTCAGGCGCCCACATGCATTTAAAAGTGTATAATTTACTGTAGATAATCACAGATGGTCTTCCGGTGCAAACACATTCACTTGACTGTTCATTTGCTGTGTTGTTCAATTCATTCCACCCATATAAGAATTCTAATGGGAATAATTACATCAAACTAAAAAAATTGCTATGATTTATCAATTTGACAAAACCTTTTTTTCAGAAAACAATTTTGAAAATCTGGCATAACACAATCATGGTTTTACAATGAAATGAAAATGCAGCCCCATTAAAAACAAACAAACACATAATTTGATATAAAGACCTGATTTTGGGGTAAATCTTTTTTATTTTTTCTTGTTTGTTTCTCAGAGGTTGCTGAGCATTGTGCTGTTGATTCTGTGGGATCTGACACTGCCTCTGGCTAAAGAACATTAGCATGCTAATACATTTAATGGCCATGTGATGCCTTCAGCAATTGCATAAATTGTGAGCCATTGTTCACAAGAAAGAAAATTTGAAAATTGCTTATCGTCACGAGAACATGGCATAAGCAACACTGACAATGTCCTTTATTTCAGCATAAAACATTAAGATGCCTAAAATTCCAGTTTCTACAACTACCCCCCACAACAGCTCAAGGATGTCATGAAATATAAAATCTGCTGCCAGTGCTGCACTGTTGACAGTGTGGAACGCAAGGCGATGCTTCAGCACAACAGCTCTGCCATTTGTTCTGTCCATCTAGAGCGCTAAGGATAATTCACATACCTGATTAGCCTTGATCTAAGCCCAAATCTCACGTGCTGCTAGTTACTTTAGCTTTTCCAAACACATGATTTAGTCATGGAGTCGTGGATTACAGTTAATCAGCATCTCTGTAGTTCCCCTGTGTGGCCTTTCCTATTTGTTCTCACCGGATGACCTATCCTTGTGGAAAGGAACACCTGCAGTAAGAACTGTCGACCACTACCACCACCCGCCCACACAGCATAACGTCACATTAACACTGAAATAGAACCAATCAAGTTGTATTGGTTCTTATCCTACATAAATACAAATAGCAAATGCAATCATTTGCTCATCTGAAGTAAATTCAAGCAACATATATTATCAGATACGTTTGAATACTCAAAAACATTGTCGTTTACACACACACACACACACACACACACATATATATATGTGTAGTCAGCTCTATATGAGCACTGACAACTTGTGGGTTGAATACTGGAACACTGAAGGCATACTGATGTATCCAAGTATTGCTATTAAACTGGAACTAAGCAGCTCCATTTACTTACACTGAGATGCTTTCTCCTGGTTTGGCATCTATGTGTGGATCTGTCAGTCTGCCTTAAACCCTGTTTTAATAACCCTGGTGAAATACTGCTTTAACTGCTCCCACACTTCACGCCTGAGTGGTGGTACCCATGCAGAGATAAACGCTGTTCCTTTGCAAAGGTCCATCAGGATGGTGTGACTTTCCAGAACCTTGTATTTTTGAACAATTATATAATGTATATCACTCAGTAGACTATATGCTTGGACTACGTATGGCAAGTATCATTGGAGTGAATGGCAATCATATAGCATGTTCTTCATAGAAATCATCACTGTATTCATATAAGCAGAATTGTATATTCAACAATTCAACTTATATTAACTGTATTCTGTATTCAATCCACAACATTAAGATACTATTATCAAATCTGGTTCAACTGGCATCTGAAAATGCTTATGACTGTAGGTTATATTTCATTCTTGCCCAGGAAATGTAATGACTATCTACAATCCTGTTTGTCTTGTTTATGCTACTAGCTTTGTTTACTATGAATTTCTCACTGTCAAGACATAAGTGAACTTGAACTTAAACCTAAATTACACTTGCTTGATTGGTACATTCCAAAAAATACCACATTGGATAATCATCCCTTAAACATTTAGTACACATCTGACTGGACCTAACATGCATATCAAACATGATTGACACATTAACTGGTGGTGGGCAAGCAGCAGTTTCCGGAACAGTGTAATATTCTACTTTTTGACATTGGACAGCATTGCAAATTTTACAGTTGGATGGGGGGTACAACAGACAACTGTAATCTTTAATTTAAGAACTACCCACAGCTTTGTAATTCAATTAAATATATATTTTTTGGGTTTGTGGCAACCAATCCTGATATAGACGTGTTTAATACTGTCATGCATAATGGCAGTGTGTGAAGGGGGCTTTGTGTGCAATATTGTGGTTACTGTCCCATCAGTTGCACACACAGACACAAAAACACACACACAATTATAGCATTTTAACATTGTGCCAGCTATCCCCATAACTTCTGCCAACCAACCCCGTGTAGGCACTGGTCGGCACAAGTGCACAACATAACTTTAATCATTAAAAAAAAAAAACTGTGGACATTAAAATATATTTATTTCTAGCTGAGACCTTAACTTTTCATTTGCTACTGGTTATGCCAGAGAAATACGGCAAAGAGTGAAAAGTGTGCCAACAAACCCCAGTCTCCCTTATTAGATACATGGAAAGTACATGTTTCTGAAAGACACATAAGATACCACCAACTGTAATGACATTAGGGGCTACAGGGGCAAGGGCTTTAGATACTCAACATGGTCTCACATATTCAAAAAACATTTACTGAGATGGCAGGTATGCCATCCGCCAAATTACGCCAAATGCCGTATGCTCCATACATACTGTACTGTAGGCCCATGTGTATCATAATATTAAAAGATATCACAGTGGAGCTTTTTATGCCCTTTATACGATCTGACTTTGAGGCTGTTCTGCATTTATAATACTACAGTACATGCAACGCAGAGCTGCAGCTTATGTTACACTTCGAAGTACTGAATTCCATACTCATAAATTGATGTCAAAACCCTAAATACTAATGTTCCGTTAATTTATACCCTTCAGAATAAATTAGTCGAGAATACGCCACTGTAGGGTTTTGTAGTATTTTTTTTCAGTATTCGTAAAAGGATTTACACTCGACTCTACATAAACTCAATTGAAGTTCATTTTAAGATTAGAATCCGTGGGTTGATAACACCCTACGATTGATCCCCTATTAGCCATGTGGTAATGGATGAAGCTATTAGGTACAACGTTACTGGTGGAGATTGGAAAAACGTCTACCAATCAGGGCACGTGTTGTTGGACCAAATCAAACATGGCTGCCAGTAAAAACAACTTTAACAAGACTACAACATAGCAGGTTACTTTTATACCTAATAGTTATTGAACACAAATGTATTAGAAGCTAGCTATATGGTTTGCTTTTTAGTCCGCTTTTAAACCACACTCCGCATTTTCGATTTTCGTTGCGCATATAAATAGCCGTCGATGTGCCTTGCTATACTAGCTACACTATCTAGCTGGCTGATTAAGTAATGTTTGCATCTATGGCAAACGTTAGCCAGCAACGTATCCGATAAGTCATATTAACTGCAACTTCGTGTACCTGTGCTTATTTACACCATGTATAACGCCGACCCCCTGACGTGGGGTTTAAACGAAAGTGATTTAGAATCAAGTTCTGATGAAAATGAGAACACTGTTAAAAATGACATTTCTGAAAATAACGTAGCAAAAACAGGTAATGTGAGCGACGAGACCTCATCACCAGTTAATTCTGAAGAAAAACAGGAAAACCAGACTGAAAGTCTTGCTTCCGACGACTGCTTGCCTGGAGTTTCTCCTGCCATGTGGCGAGTATGTTGCTAATAATTAATTTTATAGGGACATTTCATTTGAGATAAAAAGCATTTTAATCGAGTAACCAAACTCAGTGGATTCCCCTGAATTATCCTGGTAACTGTTAGTGGCCCACGTTGGGCTATTACTCCGTGATACACAGATCGTAAACCATACTGTTTCCCATCTTAAATGTGACGTACAAAATGATTAATCTTATTCGTCAGAAGTTACTATAAGGTTTGTGAATAAATCCATGGTCTATAGTGGTTGTGATCACTTCCAGCCAATAAATATGCTAAGCTGTAGTGATTGAGTGAATACACTGGTCCTACTGGCATGTCGTACTGGACTACATAATATTCAAGGATTAGATGGATGGATGGATGTATGGCCAGCATGGCGTAATTTTCCCAAGGGACGTGTACTTATTATAAGACTGGTTTGCGTTATTTTTTAAATTATATTTTAGTCTTTGAAATGTCGTTGATGAAGTATGTCACTGAAATGTAGTTCTATATTATTATTATTAGTAGTAGTAGTAGCATTAAGGTTACTAATAGTTCATAAATAAGTGGCACATGTCAAAGCACTGTGTGCACCATCAGTGATGTTTTGGGTCAGTACAGGCAATGATAGTCTATTCCATAGAACTGTTTAAAGTTTGTATAGAGGTTGTGAATTGTGCTACTATTAACTCATTGATTTACCGATGCATGTTCTTCTTCAGTTTGATTGGAGATCCTTGTCATGATTGGATGGTTTATCTTTGAAATGTGGAGAATTTGCTGATGATACAACTAATGACTAATGATTATTAATTAGTCTGTGTTGACTAGCTTGGTCTGTGTTGAGCTTTGATCGGAATAATTTGATATATTTGTTGCAGGATTGGTTTATACTATATTTTAAAAAGTTGTTTTGATTTTGTTTTTTATTTTTAAAATATTGTATAATCCAATCCTGCAACATATATATCATGAGGGCTATTTAATTTTCTATGACAGATTTATAAATAATATTATTACCATAGTAGGCTATTTCCTATCGTTGTCAACCTCACCAACAGAATAGCCTAAGTCTTAATTTGTCTGTACATGTATAGGCCTATGCATTGTATAACCTACTCTGAGTTTTCATTTTACAAATCTTCATACAGTATGTGCTTGAATTGCAGGGATTACTCTGTTTACAAATGGAAAGACATTTCTGGGCATAAATAGTTATTTCCATTGCAATTATTTCGATTTTTACCAGATTTAGTCAGACATCTGACATTTTTTTCAGCTCTCGATAGTATTGCCAGCCGGTGAAGCAATTTCCACACAGGCCCCCATCTAAATACGTTATTAAGTGGAGTGCTTCCTCTTCATTTAATTTTACAGTTGGGTTCTGCTTGAAACAGTGCACAATTTAAACTGAGACTTTTGCTTTTTTTAAAGAAAACTCAACCACTGGCAAATTGCTTTTGGCAAACGATTTTCCAGTCGTTGGTCGTAAAATTTGAAAACATCAGCTGGGGCTGGGAAAATGTGGTGTATTGGAACTTGTGCTAGTTTAAAAATGATATTTATGCTTTCTTAAAGAAAAATATGTATGGTATGAAACAGGTTCTGAACGGAATCATAGTCCTCAGTGTGATGTTTTGTTAGATTTAAAGTATTGTTATTTGGTCAGAACATTGTATTAACATGAGATGTAGTCAATGTTTGTTCATTATATTTTATTTGGTGCCTGAGAGCAGTTTTGGAGTTTGAAGTTTAAATAAAGCAGTAAACAGCCAATCAGATGAATTGTGGGAGGGATCACCTGCCTTTACTGGGTTGATGGGATTTGTTGTGTTTATAGCAGTGTAATAAGCAGCAGAAGAATGTGTTTTTGTTGTAAAGAAATTTCTTGAGTGTCATATATGAATTGGATGACAGGGACTGTTTTTAAAATTGCAGAAATTTAAAGAACTTCAGAAGAAAAACCAGGAGATGAAGAAGATGACAGAACACAGGGAAAGAAGGCGAAGACCAAAAAAACACAAGAAAAGTAAGAATTAGCACATAAATTAGCATTAGATGCATTAGCACCACTCCCTCTTTCAACATATCGTTCAGGGCATTTTTAGCACTGTTGGCAGAGAACGTAACAGATTTATGTAGGCCTATATTTGATTATGCTAATCATCAAGAGTGGCACAGTACTGACTGCTGCTAGCTAGGTAGATTATGAACTGTCCTTGCATACTACTAGCTGTAGATTCAATAATGCTTGATAGAGTACACCCAAGTCAGAGAGGGTTATTGTATTCAATTTGAGCGTATCTTCTTAAATGGGGCCTGCTAAAATAAATAAAATTAAAATAACTGGAGCCTGACAATTATTTGAAGTGATTTTCTGACTTTATTGTATTGAAGACTTCAGTTAGTAATTACTTTTTTTAGTTTTTATGTTGTTAAGACATTGTATTTATCCTGTCTGGCCTTTACGACTTTATTTGTGCCAGTACTGATGTGGTTGTTTTTCCCAGAAGCTGATGAAACCCCCGGCTCATCCAGAGAAGAGGACAGGTACCACAGCCAACCCAGCCTCTCCGTCTTGTGTAATGAAAACTGCTTATGAACACTGCTTGTGGTGTGTGATATGGCACATATGAAATATGTCATTGGAAATTACAGAAATTTTTGCTACTGACTACTGTACATCTCTGCTCTGATCTGGGCATCTGTCAGCCTAAATTCACCCTCCCCCTCCGATCTTTTGATGAGGATGGTAGTTATTCCACTTTAAGCTGGGATGAGTTGCTTGAAAAGGCTTTTATGTAATTTGCACACATATCTCAGTCTGTTGAGCAAGCTGACTTAATACCCCCAACTATAAAAAATAAAATAAAAAATAAATCCAAAGGCTTTTAAGGGAACAACATTGGTCATGCAATAACTCAGTTTATTGACTTATTTTGGTGGTGCAAAAACTAAGATTGCTTGAAGCTCAAAAAAACCAACGGAAATACAGAACAGCCACACAGCTTGCAGAAACTGTGTGTAAGTGCAGAAAAAAAGAAATGGAAAATTTTGTAACTAAATGCATGCATTTCCCCAAAAAATATGAAATAGTGTATAATTATTGGCTTTGTGGTTGAAGGTAATTGTTTAATGAAAAATGTTTTATTCGGAATGGCGATTTAAATTTTGCTTTGTTTGCGACATCACTATGCAAACTGCGAAAGCCAGTTCCGTCCCTGTGCTCAGTCACACTGTTCTTGTGGAAGCTGCAGGTAGCATCACAGGCTGCAGGCTATCCCAGCATTCCTTCCACAGCCGTCTCCCGCGACATACAGCTTACATTTATGACATTTCCAATTATGTTAGCGTGCTGTGTGCTAAAATTTCACAGCCAACCGCTGGCCTCTCATTCAAATGTCCATTGAAGTGACACCAATGCCACCACCTTACAGGGACGAGGGAGAAATGATAGAAGCTAGTGTGACAAAGAGGAGAAAGTCAAACATTTTCTCTCAAGTATCCCATTTTAATAACGTCCCTGGTGTGGCTGTGTAACATGTAACAGTCCAGTAAGCCTGCTCTGTATGCTATTAAGTGCACATCATATCATCACTGTAAAGAACTTTGAAGTGAGGGGGGAAAAAGACTAGGCTATGCTTATATTTGATAGTATAAAAAGCTATTTTAACTAGCATTTGTGAAATATTTTAAGGGAAAGATTGGTTTGCCTGTCCTACTGCTGAAGCAGTCAGAGATGCGTGTGCTGCTGTTTGTGTGTAACGATGCTACGCTAGTCTCGTAATGAGAGGTGAAACGCTGTTCCTTTTTTACAGGGAGCCCCTAGCCAAGCGCCAAGCGCACTGGAAGGGGCTCACGCAGTACTTCGGGGCGAACGATCGGTTCGAGACCCCCCCCTGCGGCCGGCCCCCGCCCAAGGTGAGGAGGACCCCTCTCATCTTCCCCTCTCTCTCCGCGGGGAGCGCGCCTTAAAGCCGCCGCACCGCGGAGGAAGAGCTCCGGTCTCCTCGTCTTCCTCCCGCTCCTCCGCGCGGCGCGCGTTTTGGAATATTCGAATTCAAACGTTGAAACTTGACGGACAGCTGAAGAAGCGGCTCAGCTTAAACGATAAAACCGTTCACGTCCGGGGAAAAAAAAAGAAAGGTTTTGCCGGATTCCTCCTTTTTTGTGATTACACGCGGTTATGTTTAATGATGAGATTATCTTCTCAGGGAAACCTTGTAGCCTACGCGGGGGTGATGATTCTGCCGGGTGTTTGGTTGCGGTTTACTGCGAGATGCCGATCCCCGTTTGTGGGCATGTCTGCGCGTGACATCACCGAGGCAGTGCACGGCACTGTCAACTGCTCAGGTCAAAGGGCGCACGTCCGTACTGGGTTAGCATTTAACTGGGCTAGCGTTTGTTACGCACTTGCTTCTCTGTTCCCCTACCTGTGTTTTTCAGGTGTGGGGCAAGCAAACAATCTTTTGAGCTCCCTTACATCACACTCATCATAGCCTGGAGTGGAAAGCGTCGTGTTTAGATTGGTTGTGTTGAAAGGACGTATGGGGAACTGCTGACAGATGTATGCAGGATGGGGGTGTTATGCAGGGGGCCTGGAGCCTTTAGCGTGTATTCAGAAGCACAGAGCTGGGCTTCTCTGCAGGCTTCCCGTAGCTTGATACTGGGATGTATGGAAGCAGGTCCTGGTTGTGTTGGTTTCTACTGTGGTTGGGAGTCCCTAGGGGTGCTACCACAGTGCTGCCCAGACCGGGGTGGCCAGGCTCAGGGGAAAAGGGAGGAGGGGACTCCTCCTGTCAGTCAGAAAGCAGAAGTCCCCTTCTGCAACGCTGCGCCCAGGCCACCGAGCTAGTGGACTGTGAAACAGCCATGTGCGCCTCAAGCGCTCACCTCGGAGAACGCAGAGCATCCTTCCCCTATACAGACTACCACTGGGCCTAGAAGCTAGCTGTTAGGCTGCGGTCACTGGGCTGCGTAGCTAACTGCTAGGCTACAGTCACTGGGCTGGGTAGCTAACTGCTAGGCTACAGTCACTGGGCTGGGTAGTTAACTGCTAGGCTACAGTCACTGGGCTGGGTAGCTAACTGCTAGGCTACAGTCACTGGGCTGGGTAGCTAGATGCTAGGCTACAGTCACTGGGATCAGAAGCTCACTGCTAGGCTATAGTCACTGGGCTGAGATGCTAGCTGCTAAGCTACAGTCACAGGGATGAGAAGCTAGCTGCTAGGCTACAGTCACTGGGCTGGGTAGCTAGTTGCTAGGCTACAGTCACAAGGATGAGACGCTGTAGTGAATGTGCATTAGCAGAGAAATGCTATGCAAGAGAATCAGTTAATTTCAGCATACGCTTTCATTTAAACATTCATGAACAACATTTATCTGCAAGAAAATTTTCATCAACGGGGGAACTTTAAAGGTAATTTAATAATGCCACTTAGAAAGTAATGAGCAGTTATTACTTAAAGAATAGGCCATGCACTGCACTGATACAGCAGATCTATGTGAAG
The DNA here is from genome assembly GCA_039654925.1 of Anguilla pacifica. Taxonomy (NCBI): domain Eukaryota; kingdom Metazoa; phylum Chordata; class Actinopteri; order Anguilliformes; family Anguillidae; genus Anguilla; species Anguilla pacifica. The sequence goes on from CM077301.1 coordinate 27,315,157, forward strand.
CGTTCTGACTGGCCTGTGCATAGTCACACCTGATTATTAAAGACATTCCTTGGCCATTGGCTGCTTCATGGGATGATGGCCATTATAGTGCCATAGTGCATAGACATAGCACCTCTGTTGAATCGGTGCTAGGACCTGCATTCGCAAGCAAGTTTATGCTCTTAAATGGGGCCCGTACTAATACTATTCTGTGTGGGCATGTGCTTTTGTGTGCATTTACATTCCTGGCTGTGCATTTGTGTATGTGATCGTCTGTGTGCCTAGCATGTGCGTTTACACGTTTTCCTGCTGTTTGGGCATTGATATTGAGTAGTTACGAGGTCCAAGACAGTTAAAAAATGTTTTGGGCTCTTTGTGATATTTTTGACTTTTGTCTCAAATAACGAATTAACATGTGTGCGTGTGTAGGTCAGTGTGTGTGAACAGTGTGTCGTAGGCCTATGCATAGTGCGTATTCACTACGAAGTGAAAGCTGAGTTTGCATACTAAATAGCCATCACACAGAAACTGAAATTGAGCAGTCTCAATATACACGTCTGATTAAGCTTTCTTAAAATAGCTCTCCAGCTCATAGCTTGGTAAATAGAACTAATTTATTTCTCACTTGAAGCCATTTAGGCAATAACACCATGAATAAAACTTATCAATTTGGTTTATTAGAACTAGAAAGTGTTTTGTCTGCAGTTATTTTAATTTGTAAATTGTCATGTACGGAAAACGATAGCCAATATAATTTCTTTTGAATTGAAAAAAAATTCTGTAATTCAATTAAAACAATCTTTTCAAATGCTTTCTTAAAATGCTATTCCAAGTGTAATTTATCTCAGAGAAGCATAAAATTAAGAGTTTTCTTTGGTTTTTGCTTGGTCTTCAAAAATAGTGTCTGCAATATATTATTGAGGTGAAAACATTAATATTAAATTTTGAAGAAATTAATTGCACAATTTCAATCAAAATTATGAATAAGGACATTTAAAACACGGAAGGCTCTGTTCCCATATTTATCAAAACTAACTACATTTAAAATGCACATTTGAATATCTCCTTAATTCAGGGTATACAGAACTTCATTTAAAATGTCCCAGTATGAAAATTAGTTTCATATTTCAAATATTTATAGCATAGCCCAGATTAATAGAACATGCAGTCATTTTTTCATTTTTTATACAAGAACTTTTAGTCAGATATATGTAAGTCTGAGTGAAAATAAGGTGACACAACTGTGTTGCTTTGCCCTTTTTTCTGATATATTTATCCTGTACATTTTAAATGGACAAAATGAGTTAGAAGTGGAAATTAGGTTTTGTTCTTATTTCTGTGAAAGAATGAAGGAGTTTATTTCACATTGATGTTAGGTTGTTAGGTTTTAGGTTTTCTGTAAATTGCCATTGCAATTATGAGGCTTGAGTGTTATAATAACCCCCGCCCCCCCTCCTCATAAAATATTCAAAAAATAACCTGGTACCATTAGAATTTAATTTGTGAGGGGTGGGGGGGGGGGCAGGAGAGTTCAGAAGCGCTTTAGAGATGGACATGGAAACGCGTTCATGGCACAGAAAGCATTATCTTCTGAAGAGCAGATGTCTTTGAATGGAGATTTCTGTCACAGATTTAATTTGCAGACACGAGTAGTTATGACCATCAAATTGTTTCCCTCACTTATCGTGCTGTTGTTAGTGTTGTTATTATTATTTTAACGTTTCACGTTAAGTTTTAAAGTAACCGCTTTGCTCCGTTATGTACTGTTGCCACCTAAATGCGTCAAGGATAGCGAGAGGGAGTTACATGCGGTGACTTTAAAAAAAGCCACAAAAAAAAAAGAACTTCATTTGGAGCAGGAAGACGGAGGAAACGGTTTTAATGGACGACTGCGCTCAAATTAAAAAAAAAAGGCTGGAAACACGCTCGTCCGTCCGCGTCGAGCGAAAGCGCTCTTAATTTCGACGTCCGGCGTCTCTCTCGCTGCGACGGCGTCCGCTTTGAGGACGAGGCGCGGGCCGTTTGATGTGCGACGCGCGGCACGCGGTCGACGTCCGCGTTCCGCGGGAGGAGAGACGCGGCGTCCTGTAGCCGGGACGTCTGTGCGGCTGTAATGGAAATGTGTAATTAAAGTGGCGCATTTACGGGCGGTAATCTCCTGTAGCATTTCTAGATGCTGCGCTTAATATCTAATCAAAAAGGTTTTCTTTTGTGAGGAGAAATCTACATATTTGTAGTTAAAGTAATCATATTAAAAATATATATAGCCTGGGGATTTTATTTAAACTCCCGTCTTTGATTTCTCTCTCTCTCTCTCTCTCTCTCTCTCTCTCTCTCTCTCTCTCTCCCTCTCTCTCCCTCCAAATTCACTTCTATTTTTTTTTTTTTAGACGGGCCTGGAAAAAAGCCTCGACTCCGCGATCGCTGAAGGGGATTATGGGAAAGCGGAGGACTTGAGTGACAGACTCGCCACTCGAGAGGTGAGTAGCGACGATAAGCCATCGCGGGGCGCTCCCTCTGTGACAAATCGCGCTGATGGGGCCGCGGCTATTCTCCTCCAGTGGAGACGGACGGGTGCGGGGAAAAAAAAAAACAAAAAAAAAGGATGTAGAAGTCCTGCAGCCGTTTATGAGTTAATGGAAAATCCCTCTCCTCCTCTGCGTTTCTGAAGTTCAGCAGTGTCTAAAGTGACTTTGATTCTGTTTTAATGAATGGTATATTGCTTTCAAGCCGACTGTTAAAAGTTTCAAGGTACGAGAGGCTCCCTTTGAAGTTCACATGTCCTAAATGCATTGCCTGCAGTTTCGAAACTCCGGGTGACTCTGAATGCATTGCGGTCTGAAGCTAATTTAGCGGAAATGCAGCCCTCACACACGCATAATTGGGGCAGAAACGCGCACTTCTCTGGGGGGGTGGGGGGTGGGGGGGGGGGAGCCAACATGGAAGTTCCTGTAACTTTTTAGTCAAAGGTCTCGTGTACCAATTTCCGGTAAGTTCTTCAGTGGACAAATGTTTCAGGTCCGTGGCTTTTTTGTGGCCCATGCCAGTGCTCAGTTAGCCGTGCTTCTCCTCGTAGCGATGCTTCCCACTCCTCCATTGTGGCAGAGCCTAATTTACGGAATGTAGCATGACTGCTACCTGAACCTGACACACCCGCACTTAATGCCAGCGTACTGTCGGTTCAATGTCGTTGAGTGTTTTCCCACTCAACATTTCAAAAAAGATCTCTGGAAACCCTTCAAACAGAAATCGAGAAAGCACCTGTGCGTCATATTTTCCTAAATAAGTTACATTTGGGAATTCCAACAATGTCTGAAATGTCAGTGAGGAGTCAAATAGAGCCTCTGTACAAATGTGCCTTCTTAGCACTCATGATCTGAGTAGAGTGGGTAGACCTGAGCAGTAATGTGAGAGCCTCGCACTGTAAGGAATGGTTACAGGGTAAGATTGTAAAGCTTGATGTGAAGACGTGTGTGCGTCTGTATGTCTGTCATTGTGTCTTTGCATCTGTGACTCATCAGTGCAATATCTCCTTCAGAGACTCAGACAGAAGAGTTTTACAGACTAGTGTCAGATTGCCTCTCAATTTCACAGAAACATCTGAATCACAAAAAACACGATTTCCTACAAAAAGCAACACGGTCCAGTAATTTTTGCACAATCTGTGGATTTGTGATAAGCTTTAAAGAATGACTGCAAAAGAAATTCAAGAAATTTAATAGTCAGAGCTTTATGTGTAGCTTTATTATGTATTTCATTAGGAAGTGCTTTATAATATGATGTGTGGTGCTAAAGTTATTATTGTGAATAATACCATTGTATGGGGACCAAGCACCAAAGGTTGTGGAACCCAGTTGTGACCATGAGGGTTTCCTGCAGTAAGTAAAAAAAAAAAAACTCACTTGCTTATAGTACATTGTACCGTACCCTCCTGAAATTTGCATGAATACAGTAATGGCCTTTCCAGTGTCAAGGGCCACCACCCTAATATGCTGATATTTGGACCCTAAGGGGTGCTGCAGTCGTCATCTGAAATTGAAACCCTTAAATGCATTGCCCCGTTGAATAATTTGTCCTAAAATTTGGTACACAGATGTAGGTCCTGACAAAGAACACATTTGCCTCAAGGACCCATAACATCCGCCATGCAGAACTTCCTGCCTTTTGGAGTCGTGAGGAGGATAATTCCAGACCTTCGTTTGTATTTTAAGTGTGCTTAATGTAGAAAGTGTGTAGAAGCATGTCTTGTGACTTGTCTGATGGAAGATTGCAAAGAGAGGGTTGCTCCCATAATATGTGGGCCTACGGACATGTGGCTTTTTTACATCAGTCCTCAAAATTCCCAAATATTTTAAGATAATATGATGTAACTTGGTATTCACATTGTCATGCACTACAAACTTCCAAATATGAACAAATATGGATTGACTCCGTAATTGCTGCTAGCAGCTATATTATTATTATTATTAACAAAATAATAATAATAATAATAATAATAATAATGATAATAATAATAGTAATAATAATAATAATAATAATAATGATGATGATAAATGCTGGCTGCTGTCTTTCCCTCACATTATGGCTGGCTTGAGAGGGAGATCACCCAGTGCTTCCTTAACGCCTGTCCTCAGTCTTGCACTTGGCCGAGGCTGGAGTGGCTGGAGGGGTGGACCGTGTTCCCTCCAGGGCCAGTGAGCGTAAAACGCGCCAGCAGCACGGCACGGTGTTCAGGGAGCCGCACCTGAGCACTTCAGCGGCCTCCTCAGCGCAGTCCCAGCTAATGCAGTCAGGTCACACTTTGTTCTTCTTTCTTTTTTTTTTAAACTACAGAGATGCCATATGTTTGGAGGCGAGAGATTATTGAAGTTTAGAGAAATGAATGTTGCCATTATAGAAGGTCCTTGGGGATATTGCGGGTATTAGTAAAGCATTTTACGCCCTAATTTATAATCTCTCTCATGTTAATTAGCACTTAGCCCTGCAGTTAGCGGAGTGACGCGTGTTTGGTAAATGGTGTGGAAGTGACGGAGAGGTAAACACATCTGTGCTCTTTCCACAGAATCCGCAGGAAAATAAAATGCCTCATTGCAACAGGGTTGAAATGTAATATGCTGCACACGCCATCGCTGTGGTATATCATAACGCAGTCATGCACACCATATGCCCTCAGTGATTTGGTGATTTAGCCTGTCTTATCAGCTTTTCGGTTAGGCACAGCACAACGCCCAGCATTAGAGCTGAGTTTGCTTCCGAGTCTAACTGTGGTACCTAAAGGTTTACAGTGGGACATATGCTCTGTATTGCATTAAGAACATCACTGTGCATTTATCTTTAATATAGCGGGAGACTGGCCTGGTGTTCTTCCGGTAAGACCACTAAAGATGTCGAGTCAGCTTTCAAAGTCTGGAATAACAAAGCTGTTCATTTCTGCTGAATTTTGAGCTTATGCATCAATTAATTTTTGTTCCATTCTGTTGCGTATAAATATTAGAATAACCTTGTAAAACCTTTCGAAAATCTTTACAAAGTGTGCAATATGTATCGGTTTTTTTTAGCCCGGCCAAGTTTTGAAATGGCAAGAAAGGGTCTTACTGGTCACTTTGAAATCAGCTTGACATTAAAAGGAAACCTTCTCAGTGAACTTGATGAAAACATGACTCATGATAAGTGAATAAAACATTTCACAAGTTTGAGCCGTGGCACGTATTAAGGGAGAGCTTACCCTGTGGAAACAATGGGGTCAATGACGTGATAATCTTACTATCGTTTATCCCTAAAAAATGCGTTTTATATCAGTATGAACGTCGTCTGTTGCCTCAGAAGAATACCTCACATTGTTCTCATTTAGCTGATGACCATAGGAACACATAACTGCATATACTGTATAAAATAGAAAATATATGCAAGAAACACAACAACTATTTGCAATTGCCCGATAATTGTTTAGGTATTTTTTTTTGGAAATTTTTTGATTGTGCGTGAGAGAGATACAGCAGGAGAGGGCTGCATTTGCAGCGTTAAAGGCTATTAAGTTTTCACGGAGGAGCTTCTCGCTGTTGCTCAAAAGCAGAGAGCAGACCGACAGTGGCTCCGTGCGGGGAATGGCTTGTGGCTGCTTAGATACTGTTTCATATTGGTTTAGCAGATTAAATTATGGCAGCCCTGAAATTAAGAAACAAGAGTCTCTGTTCTTTTATTACTGGGTATTATTTTACACAGCTTTAAGTTACATAAGGAGTAATTAATTTCACTAATTAGCATAACATTAAGTGACTACTATATATAACTCTCTCGCTTTCTGTTTCTGTCTCATGAGGAGTGATATGATCCGACCGCACGTATTAAAAATAAGGGCTCTTTGGATATCAGAGGAAAGAATTAAACAGGTTTTTTTTTTCTTATTTTCTCACTAAGAACAAGTTTTTTTTTTTAAGTTTGTGGCATGTTTTCTTGGAGTGCATGAGTTTTTCAAGGTTTTCTGGTTTCTGATTTCTAAAACTTGAAGGAAATTACTGGAGCGACGCACTGAAAGATCCAAACGCAGAACACAGTGAGGAGGACGTACGACCGCTAGGGAACGAGGACGGACGATTGCTAGGGAACGAGGACGGACGATTGCTAGGGAACGAGGACGGACGATTGCTAGGGAACGAGGATGTACGATTGCTAGGGAACGAGGATGTATGATTGCTAGGGAACGAGGACGTACGACCGCTAGGGAACGAGGACGTACGATTGCTAGGGAACGAGGACGTACGATTGCTAGGGAACGAGGATGTACGATTGCTAGCGAACGAGGATGTACGATTGCTAGGGAACGAGGATGTACGATTGCTAGGGAACGAGGATGTACGATTGCTAGGAAACGAGGATGTACGATTGCTAGCGAACGAGGATGTACGATTGCTAGGGAACGAGGATGTATGTTTGCTAGGGAACGAGGATGTACGATTGCTAGGGAACGAGGACCGACGATTGCTAGGGAACGAGGATGTACGATTGCTAGGGAACGAGGATGTACGATTGCTAGGGAACGAGGATGTACGATTGCTAGGGAACGAGGATGTAGGATGTACGATTGCTAGGGAACGAGGACGTACGATTGCTAGGGAACGAGGACGGACGATTGCTAGGGAACGAGGACGTACGATTGCTAGGGAACGAGGACGTACGACCGCTAGGGAACGAGGACGGACGATTGCTAGGGAACGAGGACGTACGATTGCTAGGGAACGAGGACGGACGATTGCTAGGGAACGAGGACGTACGATTGCTAGGGAACGAGGACGGACGATTGCTAGGGAACGAGGACGTACGACTGCTAGAGAACGAGGACGTACGACCGCTAGGGAACGAGGATGTACGATTGCTAGGGAACGAGGATGTACGATTGCTAGGGAACGAGGATGTACGATTGCTAGGGAACGAGGATGTAGGATGTACGATTGCTAGGGAACGAGGACGTACGATTGCTAGGGAACGAGGACGTACGATTGCTAGGGAACGATGATGTACGATTGCTAGGGAACGAGGATGTACGATTGCTAGGGAACGAGGATGTACGATTGCTAGGGAACGAGGACGTACGATTGCTAGGGAACGATGATGTACGATTGCTAGGGAACGAGGATGTACGATTGCTAGGGAACGAGGACGGACGATTGCTAGGGAACGAGGATGTACGATTGCTAGGGAACGAGGATGTACGATTGCTAGGGAACGAGGATGTACGATTGCTAGGGAACGAGGATGTACGATTGCTAGGGAACGATGACGTACGATTGCTAGGGAACGAGGATGTACGATTGCTAGCGAACGAGGATGTACGATTGCTAGGGAACGAGGATGTACGATTGCTAGAGAACGAGGACGTACGATTGCTAGGGAACGAGGATGTACGATTGCTAGCGAACGAGGATGTACGATTGCTAGGGAACGAGGATGTACGATTGCTAGGGAACGAGGATGTACAACCGTTAGGGTACGAGGATGTACGATTGCTAGGGAACGAGGATGTACGATTGCTAGGGAACGAGGACGTACAACCACTAGGGTACAAGGATGTACGATTGCTAGGGAACGAGAATGTACGATTGCTAGGGAACAACGAAGTATGACTGCTAGGGAACAAGGACATACTACTGCTAGGGAACGAGGATGTACTGTCGCTAAGGGGATAGTCCCTCGCGGTGCTGATCACACTCACACTCTAAACATACTGTGCAAAGTCGCTGTTCTGTAGGCCATGAGTTACGTGGTCCCTCTCAAGAGCCTGCCAGCGTAACCAAGTACTTGTGCTTACAACTAAACAAAGGGTGGGGTTTTAATACATTTTGGTATACTATAAATCATCCTCACGAGAAATAAGACTGATGTGATAGGATTTGATCTTTTTTTATCCTGGATATATTATATTTTTTTGATTTGGTGTTTTCTGTGGTACGTGTCTAATGAAATGACAGAGCTGATGCTGTTGTGAGAACACTGACTACAGCATGACAAGTGCATTTTACATTCAGTTAGCAGACAGCTTAATCTGTGAAGACCTTATGGATAATGCAAGTTATTAGGCCAATAGAAGAGAGAGGTTTTAAAATCGAATAACGTAAAAGAAGAAAAAAGCAAATGTGGAAAAACCTGTGTTATAATTCTTATGGCAGATACTGAGGGGTGGGGCTGAATGTAAAAAAAGAAAAAAACAAATTCACAGCGGTGTAATGCCCTCACAGGAGAGTTCACTGTTTACCCTCGAGTCTCTTTGTCTAAATGTCATTTGGTTCCGTTTTAACGACTTCATCAAGTCTCTTAGCAACTGTACATTACATAGTACTTATGGGAACTCAAGGAAGAAGTAGTCCTGATTCAAGCCTTTGCTTCGTTTCACTTTTTATCCCATACAGTTGGACGTCTATGGTTACATTTAACACGCGGTGCTATTGCGTCACATTAAAAGTTTGTCCAGCAAAGCGGCTTCAGATTGCGGGGGCTTCCAGCATCCGGTTTATTTTCCCAACAGACGGGAAAGTTTGAAGAGCTTGCGGGCCGCCACCGCCCGCGAAGCCCTGCGTTTCGGCGAAGCGTCGCTAAAAGCCTGTGAAACACAGGTGTCAGACTGCGCTTTGTGTGCGCTGACACGGCAGGTTAAGGAAGACAAAAGGAAACTGTGCTAAGAAGGCTTCATGTTATTTATGTATTTGGCTGTTTGTAATGCCATTGTCAGGCGCGCAAGGCTTGTTAGTAATCAAATGCTAATGAGCGTTTCTGTTTGTGGAAAACAGCCATTATCAGATTTTGGAATATTTCTGTACGCGGGGGCCTCCTCCTACACCCCCACCCCTACCCCCCCCCCCACTCCCTCCTCCCTCCTCCTCCTACACCCCTCCTGTCAGGCCTGAGGGTACAGGAGGAACGGAGCGAGAGAAGACTCCTCTTTGTCTTTCTCCCCCTGCTGTGGAAGCGATTTCTCACCCTGTGAACTTTCATTATATCTCCGGATGACTCAAGTTGCGTTCGGCCCGTGCGTTTCAAACGGAGTCACACTCGGCTTTATCAAATGCCGCGGAATCTAATTTGGATTATTGTATTTCATTAATTACTTGACAGACAAAGCATACTTTTCAGTGTAGATTTTTTTTTTGTGTGTGTGCGCTGTTTAATTAATTAGCATGTTTTCTCTTTTAATTAAAGCCATTTTTTAAAATGAAAGCCCACAGCAAAACACATATATAATTTGTTTGTAATTAGCCCTTAATTGGTGGTAGTGGAAGCTTAGCACCTCGTTTTCTCTTTTTTTCCATCGCTGCCATTTTATTAGCAGTCAGTCATTAATTAAACTGTTTTTCTAATTAGCTTATAAAACTGTTGATGGCACATTATTGTAAGTGTGAGTTCAAAGCTTGTTAATACGCCTTGCCTACTCAGAAGAGCCAAGATAAAGAAATAAGCACAAAGCGGGCCAACTTTCAGAGTCTTTTTTTTTTATTCCCTGAAGATGATAGTGTCTTATGTTGGGAGAATCAGATTATTTAAACGGAAAAACAGAGCGGCGTGTTGTATTAGAGCGTGTTACAACTTCCCATGAGTGCTCCTCTGAACTTGTGCAGAGCCTCTGTAATGCTGTTTGTTAGACACAGCCGCGTCGAGATAACGCGAGCGCCATGTGTTCTGCCTCCTAACCCACCGCTGCTCTCTGTTAGTCAGATCAGCAACTGTATCCTGGATAACTGCAGGAGTGATGATTCACACCTTCGGTTAACCCGCGGCGGACGGGTTTCCTGTCAAACGTGCCAGATCTCAGTTTAATTTCTGAGTGTGTTTTTGAGGAAAATGGACATGGAAGGTGCTTTTGGAGGGAGGAAAAGTAAGGAAAATCACTTTAGTTTTCCCTTTTGTTTTGAATCATTGAGCTCATGCTATTCATGGTAGCGTGCCTTCTATCCAAATGATTATTCAGCAACTTTGCCTTTACTCTGATTTCAGGCTCTAAAACATTGCGCTATACCCCATGTGTGGTTTGTATTATAACAAGTCCGCGGGATGGAAAGGGTCCTTGTGCCCGGGTCAAAGGGTCCTATATGCAACCCAGGGCACAGCGCTAAAATTTAAGGGCGGAACAACTGGCATGTGATGTCATGTGATGGCAGTGCACCCGTACTGTGGACTGCGTGGGCTCGGCACAGTCTTCAGGTCAACCGCCATCTCTGCCCTCGTTTGTTGCGAGGGGACCTGCTCCCCAGCGTTCTGAGGCAACTTCAGAGGCGGTCTGCGGCTCGATCGCCAAAGACCGGGCGGAGTTTCTCCTGGTGACGGTCCACATTAACAAACGTTTCGTTTACACTGATCTGAAGTTTGGCCGACTGTAATTACCGCTCGATAAACAACCTCCGTTTGGCCGAGACCAGGCTCCTCCGCCAAAGGGTGGTCGTGGTGTAGGGCCTACAGATGGAATCCTTCAGGAAACCCTGTCCTTCAGTAATACCGTATGCCTTGCTTAACATCTGTTCAGCACTGCTGGGGAGGGAACTCCGGGTTCTGGAACAGTGCCGGCCAGCGAGCCGGGCCTGTAGGCCCTCGGCTCGGAAACATTTTTTAAAAACGAGCCGTGGCTTAGCCCCTCTCCCCTCTTCCTCACTCTGAGGGAAACGGCAGTCCTCCGAGTTTGTTCATGAATTGCGCGATCCGCGCGATCAGATATTCGTCCCGCCCTTCTGAAGCCGCTCTGTTCCAGGTTCACCAGGGCCACTCTATTTAGGCGTTTAGGTAGTGCGATAAGAGAATTAGGCTGGCCGTTAATGATGTACACCTCCAACGTGCCCCTGTAGCACTGGGAACCCACACACCCCATTAATCCGCCTCTCGTAGTTTTAATTGCAGGCAGCTCCCCAGTAAGGAGGGCATTTATGAATGAGTTGAAGGCCTTTTCCTTCCTAAAACCTGTTATATATTTCACGTGTAGGTAGTGCTCTCTGCTCTGTAGTTCTACAGAACAATGCTGCTACTTTTTTTTAACTGTCTTTATTTTCTTAAAATGGCAATTGCAAGGTGAGCTTTACTTTCACAGTGAAATCAACATTATGATTATATTATTCCTCTTTATATTATTAGTATTACTTTCTCAGAAGAGCATTTCCACTTTTAGATGTCAACACTTTACTCAGGGGTGCGCTGTCTACAGTACTTTGTTCACTTGACTTTCGAAATGAATGAACCTCAGTGGCGTTTTCTCCTGATACTGAAATTCCGTATTGCTAATTGCAGTTTGTTTTGGAGCTGAAGTAAAGGGCAAACAGAAATGACTTCAAGAATCATGCAATTTTCTAATGAAGTTTCTGAGAGGCACGAGTACCTCGTTACAAAAAAAACATTATTCATTATCATTAGTTATTTTGCTTTATTTGTTAGTTTATTGGATATCCAGAATATTCAGGCTCCTTTGAAAATTTCCCTAAAGATGTAATTCTTCAACCTCTGAAACCAACCCAGACAACATAGAACACCATTCTGAGCAGCCACGCCCTGCATAATTGGTGCAACGTGAGGACAAGATATGAATTTAGCAAAAAGGCTACGAAACGATGTTTTCATATCGTTTCGCAGCCTGAATAGAATTTCCGCTCGCTAGTTTTGATTTGAGGATTCATCCCCCCTGTGCAGCGCGTGGCCCGCGCTTCCTGAGTGCTTCCACACGGCGCGGCACGCCGCGGTGCTCGCGGTGATACCGGGGACCAGATGGCAGAGGGTCGCTCTCTCTCTGGCTCTCCCGGCTCCGCCAGCCAGTGCCAGCAGCCGAAGCCGTCGGAGGCAATCCCGTTTCCTCATTAACATCCGGAACGTTCCGCGCGCTCTGTAATCATGAGCCGCGCCCGTAAAGGCCATCCTGAGGCCCGTAGTCACTCAGACAGAATGCCTGCCTTTTGTCCTTCATTTTCATTTTAAAAGCTGCGTTTGTTTGGTAAATGCCATGGCGTTGGCCGCCAAACCCGTAAAGTGACTTATTTCCCGTAATGGTAAGACAAAGAGAGAGACCGGTTACAAAAAAGATCCAAAATGGAGGCTTGTCCACAATATATTGCAGAAGTTTATGGGGATACAAGTGCCCAAAGTACAATTACAGCAACCACTTTGGTCATTGACAAACTGAGCAGTATCAAAGTACCAGCAGTCAGCAGGTTTATCCTTATTGTCCAATGAACGGGGTGATACAGTGGATGAACAAAGGCGCGACCGACGTCAGAGAGGTTGCATTCATACTTCAGTACCACATCGATGGTACTGAAGTATGAATGCAATCTCTGGGTGTAGCAACTTAGCTAACAATCACGTAGCTTGATTAAACTTCATCTATTCGGTGTTCCTCACATGGCGGACAGGCCCTTGAATGCATATTAAATCCACAGTGCTGTGTTTATCAGACCGACAAGCTATCCGCTATCATACAAGTCACGCAGCTGAGACGTTTAGGGGGAAAACCGTTGAGTTATGTATTAAAACTTACTACTGCCATGCACCGTCAAAGCCAAAATGAATTTTCTGAACAAGGAAAGTAGGACCCTGTAGAAAACAACTGAGGTGGAGTTGGTCATTATGGTGAAATTTGAATGTGTCGACATGCAAATTGAATCGCATTTATTACGTTCAGTTAAAGTGCTCGAGGTATAAAATTTAAGAGCTTGTTAATACTGTAACATGAGCATGGCAAACTTCATGCAGCTAGACAGGGTTTTTTTTTTGTCTGCAGCCTAGCAACTAACAAGAAATTAAAAGCAGTTCATTTGAATATAGTCAACGTGTCACTTGTGACACGTCACCAACTATACAGGTTATTTTAGAGGGAAAAAAACAACATGATTAAGTTTCAGTGGAGTTTCTGCTTAGGTCTGACAGTCGAGTAAATTTTCTGGTACGGAAAGCTCTAGATATGGAACGGGCCCATGTCGAAAAATCTGAGTAATATCTGTGTGGAAATATGTGTCTCATAGTGGAGCGGCCATTTTGTCCTCTGCATTTGTTCATCCCCCAGTCAGTAATCTCCGACTCTGTCAGCCACTCGTGATAATAGACGAAGTAGCCCTATTGCCAGGAGCTGAAAGTGCATTTATGTACAGTATAGACAGAGCCGGTGGACCACAGTCCTGGAGCTCGCTCTAACCTCACGCAAAACACAATACTGCGCTAAATGGGAATTTGCTGTCATTGGCGTGAGAGTGCGACGGTGTTTCTGGCTTCCTGTGGACTGCAGGTCACCTTTTTAATGGTAAAAAATGAATTGAACTCGGCCTTCGTTTGTAACTCAGAAGTCGTGAACCCTCAAAGCCGGTGTATGTATAAAACTGGCCCTCCTTGTCTGTTATCTCTGGAGGCCTTGAGGCAGGCACCTTGAAGTGGCGTTTAGGCCCTCATATGACTGTGACAGTACCTCTCATTTCCTTTAGCTCCAAGGCGTTTGCTTACCATGTGAAAGGCTCTGTTGTAAGTGGGTGTGGCTAAAAGAATGAGTGTTGAAAATTATGAAATGATTCAATATCTTTGTATTGTGCGTTCCTCTCTTACATTCCTGAAACCTGGTGTTGTCCATACGTGACACTTCTGCATGGCATTAGAGGATCGCAGAAATGTACTTTGTGTGCAACCAGATGTTGTTCAGTGCATGTACTCTATCATGGCAGAATTATTTGGATTGGGTTGCTCACAATGAATGATTCCACCACTTCAATCTTTGAAATATTTTAAATGGGGTTGTATAATTGACACAAAATTGGTGTTTATGTTGAATAAGATCGATAATACTGGTGTGCCTTTATTGCACTTTTTCTACTGTTGCGGCATTGGTTTTCATTAAAGGACCCTGTGCAGTTTGTGAAAGGAAACGTAAATATATGTCGTTTTCTCTCTGAAAGGCTGTTCATTGTCTCTTTAGAGGTGACTAAAGAATCAAGCCGGCATATCTGTCTACCAAGAATGAATAAAGCATTTAGCATTAGACATCCGCGTGACAATGGAATATCATTGTTGACATGACCCTAGTGGCCAGACCGTGTCACTGCAGCGCAGTGTCGCGGATGCACTCGTTTTAGCCCTTTTAAAGGTCATAGCATTAATCCCTTTTGTAGCAGGGAGCCACTCAGAGACAGAACAGACACGAGAACAAATTATAGTTTAAAATGAACACGAGGGAACAAAAAGCATCTTGGGTAACGGGTCTTCCTAAAAAAAAACACGGGGCAGGCTCGGACAACTGCGCAGAACAAAGAAAGCGCGAGTCCTTTTTGAGCCGTTTACATTTTAATTTTTTTTCTTTCGCTTTGTTTTCTTTTTTCTCTCTCTCTCTCATTTCCATCCTTGCCAGTTATGTGATGTGAAAGGATTTGGCGGTAAGCGGTGCGCGCGTGAGAGGAGGGGAAGAGACCGAGAGAGAGAGAGAGAGAGAGAGAGAGAGAGAGAGAGAGTGGAAATCCTGAAAAGTGGATCAAAAAAGTAAATGAAAAATAATGTCATATTACTGAAAATATGAGAGGCTAATTTGCGCCGACTTTTTGCTAATTTTGTTCCCGCCGCAGAAAGAGGAGCCGTCACCTGCTCTGTGCCGCTCGGCGGCGGCGCCACTGATCCATGAAATAAGCTGCCTCTGGCTTTGTTCTGATAAGAATGAACAAATCTGCACAATGTACTGCTCCCCGAATCTCATTTTCATACTTGCATGCCGGCTAAAAGAAATAAGCTGTTTGCAGGCTTGATTAATCAGACATTTTGAGGGGTTTTTTTTTTTTTTTTGTCTCTTTGATCTGTTCCGTCTCCTAGGTAACTTGGTTGACATTAATGTTGAGCTTCGGCAAAGACAATCAGGGGACTGTAGACTGAACTGATAAAAAATTAAAGACCTTTAACGCTTTCAAACACAGTCGCCATTCCCGCTCTGCATTTTTTAAAGAGAGGGGAGGAAGTGTTGAAGGGTTTATATTTTTGGTTTGCGGGAAAGAAATGTTTGGGATGAAATGTCTTAAAGACCTTCGCATGCGGAGATCTTCCCCGCGCGGAAAGCGGGTTAATATGGGTAATCCCTGTGTAGAACAATAAAAATCTCCGGGCTTAAACCTCAAAAGAACCATTCAGCGTCCTCCAAATTGATCTTCGCTCGGAACGGTGCCTTTTTCGCGACGATTTTATTTTTTCGACAGACATAAAAGCGGGGCTCGCGTCGAGATCGACGACAATTCAATAAACCCCCCCGGTTCATTCTCTCTCTCGCTCTCTTCTTCGTCTGCCGCTGCCAAGAAAAACGTGTTTAGCACCTTACACCGGTTTACACGGCGCTCCCAAACCTCCAGCGGAAAAAAGGAAGGAAAAAAATAGAAGACGAAGAAGAAAAAAAAGAGATTTATCTCCCTTGCAAATCTACACTTAACACGACCATGATCGGCCATTATAAGTTAGCTTTTTTCCGAACGTTTGACTAGAAAACATGATTTATGGGTTTTAAACCTATAAAAATGGCAAGGAATTAAAAAACTGTCACAGTGTGTTAGCTTCAGGTTATGCAGACGCTTTTACAAATCTTCCAAGTGACTGTATAGATGAATGCCCAGAGGGCCCTGGCAGAGCCCAGTACTTGCAGTCAGCTAAAGCCCTTATCTTAAATCCAAGCAAAGTACCATTAATCTTTCTGAAAGACCTTTATGGCTTTTAATGTATCCCAAATTAGAACATTTTACACTCTTGGTTCCTGAAATATGGCGATAAAAAGCCTTTAGAGTTTAATTTTTCCTGACTGCTCGCTCTGACCTGCTTAATCCCAGCATGTCTTTCGAATAAAGTTTATCCCAGTTAATTATAATTGAAACATTTATTTTTTTTTTTTCTTCCAGGGTTTTTTTCCGGTAGAGAAACGGTGACACATTTCTTCATTACCTAAAGACTATTTCCCCCCTTTTGTGCACATTAATCCATTCTGTTTTTTCTTTCCCCATTATTAATATTGTACGGAATTACCGAAAGGTTTTTTTTTTTTTTTTTGGTGATTTTGTTCGGCGTTTATCTGAATTTTTTGGGGTTTCAGAATGTGCCCATCTCAGGAGGGTCTGTGGATTGACAAGGCTTTCTCCCGTTTCTGTCCTCTCCCTCTCTCTCTCTCTCCCTCTCTCTGACTGGGGAACTGGACACAGTTTGCTGTGATTTGTGTGATTGTGTCTATTCACCTGTAGTATGGTCAACCCTCATGTTAAATATTGCATTCTACATTTATTTTCTTCAAAGGCAAAACATTGAACCCCTAAAAATGAAAGAATATTCTGAGTGGTAATCACTTTAATCATAATCAAATTTTTTTCAGTTAAAAAATAGATCATTTTTTTTTAGCTTCTTCAAAATATTTTGTGATGGGGAATATATCTTATTTTATCATCAACTTCTTTTGTATGATGGTAAGTATGAGGTTCTCACCAGCTTGATCAGACTAAAAATGTCACACACATTTGTGTGTGTGTGTGTGTGCGCATGCGTCTGTGTGTGTGTAAGTGTCTGTGTGTGTGTTCACTGGTGTGTTTGTGTGCGTGTTTGTGTGTGCATGTACAGTATGTGTGTGTGTGTGCGTGCATGTGTGCATATGTGCATGCGTGTATGTGTGCATGCGCGTGTATGTGTGTGTGTGTGTGTGTGTGTGTGCGTGTGTGTGAGAGGTGTGTGTGTGTGTGCTTGTGCTTGTATGTGTGTGTGTGCGCGCATGTGCAAGCGTGTCTGTGTGTGTGTGTGTGTGTGCGTGTGTGTGCGTGCGTGCGTGCACGCATGTATGTACGTGTGTGTGTGTGTGTGTGTGTGTGTGTGTGTGTGTGTGTGTGTGTGTGCGCTTGTGTGTGCACGGGTGTGTGCCAGGTTGGGTGATTTACATGCGCTAATGGGGCTCGTCTCTGTCTCCCGCTGCATAGCTGGCGGTGAGGATCGCGGGAGCCGCAGATTGCCGTGACTTCGTGGAAAGCAGGCAGCGGGCGGAGGCCTCGCGAGAAGCCCAGAAACGCAAGAAGCAGCTCGCCTGGGGGTCTGTCACAGGCGCCTCCTTATCTCCCGCACGCTCATTAAATCAAACGCCCTCCGCACGCCTCGGCAGCCCGCTCTCCTTCCGGAGAGTTCTCCCGGACGGGGACGTATCCGTCCTCGCCCGTTCGGTTTGTCAGGAGGTGGTGCGGCCTGGTCAGGATTTGGGATGTGTCGCTTGTAGGGACGGCGCCTCACAGTGAGCCATGTGACTGTCTCACCCAATCATACAAGCCCAAAGGGAGCCTCTGTGCTGACAGGCCTTCAGCTGCACTCACATTCCCATCATTCCTCGTTGCAGGCTCCGCCCACTGTCACTCTGGCTTGTCACAGGCTCCGCCTACCGTTACCACACTCATTGCTCGCTTCTCTCACTGCTGCTCCACCTCATTTATAGCTCCTCCCACAATCACGTAGGCTCAGTGCAGGCTCCACCCACAGTCCCCTTGATGTTGTTTTACAGTTTGTTTACAATATTTAGTGGTCACTGGCTGCACACATAGATAACTTGCATTGCCTGTAAGTTTTATGCCCCTATATAAAATTAAGAATGCATTTTGCACCCAGTTTGTAAGGCTAAACTGTGGTTGGCTCAGACTGTGTGAATATATTTACTCAGATTAGTTATAGCAATGTCAAACCGTCACTCTGCACCTCCTGTAGGACGGCTTAATTGTACTGTGTCTATAACAATAAATCACACAGTTAAACAGTACCGAAGGTTAGTGTTGCTCGTATCAATGTATAGCACATTCTGAAATGTCAGTATCTTAAAATGTCATTAGACCGTACACACTGGTGCTTATGTTGTCTGCTCTGTTCACGTTAAGCTAGCTTGCATCTTTGAGCTTATTTCTGCTCCGTAATGCCAGAATGTTCCTTTTGTTTCAGATTTGAAGCCAAGAAACGATGGGAAACTAAAAGCAACATGGGCTACATGTGACTTGGAAGACAGCACGACATCAGACGCATCTCTCGGTTACAGAAAAAGCCCGTCCACACTGATAGTTCACCTCCTGGGGATTTTTTGTATATTTATGTTTAATGTATGTTTTCAATTGGGCCAGATTTTCTGTGGGATGAAAGATATGTACTGAAGATTCCGATAGCTAATATTACAATGTCTGGTATAGCATTTAGACTTCATGGACCAAAGCAAGAACATATGTTTCAAGTAATTCCAAAAAGCAGTTGCAGAATTTTATAGCATTTATTCACAATAATGTAAATATCCATTTTTATGTTGTGCCGGTAATTCTTTCCTTTTTAGGTTGTGTGCACCATAGGAAATGTTTTGAACTGAAATGTAATTTTTGCAGAATTAATAGGTGGTATATGTATGACCTGTGAAGGCATAACTTTGCTGTACAAGCTGATTTGGAGTTACCTGAAATCTATTTCCTAGCTTTAAACCACACAGACCC
Organism: Anguilla pacifica; assembly: GCA_039654925.1. Taxonomy (NCBI): domain Eukaryota; kingdom Metazoa; phylum Chordata; class Actinopteri; order Anguilliformes; family Anguillidae; genus Anguilla; species Anguilla pacifica. Next base: position 27,334,086 of record CM077301.1, read on the forward strand.
AATGATGCCTCTGCACCAGCCATTGTAAAACTAGCAGGTCATCAGAAAGTTCTGTAAACATTTAATATCTTTCATCGCACACAGAAACCGTGGGCCAATGAAACACATTTACTAAAACTGGAATAAAATCTATACGATCACTTGAAACTGTTTATTGTTACCACATAAATCTAGTACATTTCTATAAATAAAACAGGTGAAAAGATGGTTCCTGTTGGAGGGAAAATTCACTCTCAGATCTTGGGTAATGCATCAGAAAGGGAGACTTGGATGAACACTGTTTGAGTTTCGCTCTGAGGCAGCGTTAACTCCCCTTTCCTGTTGGGCGTGTTGAGCGTTTGCGGCTCCTGTTGCGGCGTTGAGCGTGCCGCGTGAGACGTAGCGCGGTGCTAACCGGTGCCCGTCTCGCTGATGCTCGCCTCGTTTGTCTCCGTAGGCTCGTTAATCAGGAGGGGCCTCCCTGGTGGAGGAGAACCTTCCGGAGGAGGGAGAGATTACACAGCTAATGTAATGTAAGGAGACGCTGCGAGGGGGATTTGCCGGTCCAAAATCTATTTTTCTGGGGGGGTGGGGGGGGTGGGGGTTCAGTCGGCTCCCTGCTACACTGTTCTCCATCCTCCAGCCATCACGGGGAAGCGTGAGATCCGAGAATCTGCGCTCTTATTGAACCGAACCACGTGCAGTGATCACCTTGTGCAGTGGCAGTGGTTGTTTGCTATTTTTTTTTTTCATTTTATTTTTGGTACTTTTTTTTCGCTCTTGAACTCAACTTGGTGCCTTTGACTTACCTTTCAGCAGTAGGAGAAGTCTCCAAATGGCCCCCATGCAGTGGAATAATCATTATAATAATTACTAATTACCAGAAAAATGTGCTCTTGGGGTAATTTGCATTGGTCTTAAGCGCATATTATTTTGTCCCAGCAAAGAATAATTACTTCGCTGGAAGGCAATTTGGATTTAGCCCTCATGATTCTTCGCTCTACAGCCACTGGTATGCCTGCCCCACATACTCTAGAGTACGTCACCCGAGTATTTTTGATTTCAGGTGTCAAATGTCTCGAACAAATGACGGCCAATTAAGCAGTACAGGGAGCTAACTTTTGTGTTTTTCTGAACTGCGGATCATGTTTACTCTGTAATACGGTACCAAGCTTGAGATTGCATTATAAAAACGAAAATACGGAGAATTCATTACAAACCACGGAGGGAGTATACAGTTAAATGCAAACGTATTGGGACAGTGCCACAATTTTTGTTGTTTTGGCTATATGCTCCTGCACATTGTATTTGGAATGGAACAGTAATTAAAGAGAAATGAAGGTTAAAGTGCCGACTGTCAGCTTTAATTTGAGGGTATTTAAATCCACATCGGGTGAACGTGGAGGAATTGCAGCCCTTTTCATTCACGGTCACACCATTTTAGGTGATCAAAAGTAATTGGACAGTTGGCTGCTCAGCTGTTTCTTGGCCAACTATGTATTGGGTCATTAGTTCATCCGCAAGAAAGCCAACAAAAGGTCTAGAGTTGATTCTAGGTTTGGAATTTGCATTTGGAGTCTGTTGCCGTTGTCTCTGAACATGAGGACCAATTAAGTGTCAATGCCAGTAAAGTGAGCCATCATGTGGCTGAAAGATCAGAATAAACCAATCAGAGACATCGGAAAAACATTGGGTGTGTCAAAATCAATTGTTGAATAGATTGTTAGGAAGCAAGAAAGTACTTGTGAGCTCAGCTATAGCAAATAACTTGGTAAACCACAGAAGACTACTGTAGGTAGATGACCGCACAATTCTTTCAGTTGTGAAGAAAAACCCCTTTCCAACTGTCAAACAGATCAAGAACACTCTCCAGTATATAGGCATAGACACGTCAAAGACTATCATACAGAAAAGACTACACCAGCATAACCTCTGAGGGTTCATCGCAAGGTGCCAACCACTGGTAAGGCTCAAGGACAGAATGGCCAGATTAGAGTTTGCTAAAAAAAATTTTTTTAAATGTTGAAATCTAGAGCAAAGTCTCCTGGGCAGATGAGACGAGTATAACCAGTACCAAAGTGATGGGAAGAGAAAAGTGGAGAAAGTAACGGGCCATGATCCATGGAACCCCCCTCCCCTCTCTGTGACACATGGTGGAGGTAGCATGGTTTGGGCATGTATGGCTGCCACTGGAACTGGCTCGCTTGCTTTCATTGATGATGTAACTGCTGACTGCAGCAGCCAGATGAATTCTGAAGCGTACAAGCATCTTAATTGCTCAGATCCAGCCAAATCCATGAAAACTCATTGGACTCAAACATACTGCTAAAGCAACCAAAGGAGTTTTTTAGGAAAAAAAAAAAGTGAAATGTATTTATATGGCCAAGTCAATCACCTGTCCTGAATCCAACTGAAGACATGTTTCACTTGCTGAAGACAAGATTTAAGACTAAACGACCCAGAAACAATCAGCGTCTGTTGATGCCCAGTGTCCAGTGATGTATAAGGGTCACTGACTTCAGCCAGTCATCGAAAGCAAAGGATTGGCAACAAAGTGCTAAATATGATTTTAATTCCAATTATGTTCATGTGTCCCACTACTTCTGCTCCCCTAAAATGGGGTGCTATTTCTAGAAAGGCTGTAACTCCTGCATGGAACACTCGATATGGATATAGATACCCTCAAACTAAAACAGACCGTCCACACTTTGACTCCATATCCACTGTTTCATTTCAAACCCAATGTGCTCGGAGTGTTCAGTCCCGATACTTTTATTACTTTTAACTGTATGTGGACATACACAGAAGTATATGTTTTAGTCTGACCTGAAACTAGCTTTTTAAAATATTAATAATTGGTTGCAACCTGACACAATCACAAGAGCACAGAATTATCACATTCTAAAAAAGAAAGCCTAAAGCTCATCCTTAAGTCAATTTTTTGCTAAGAATAAGGTATAGTTGTGACCTGGACCTTTTTACTACTGGAAAGCTGTGGTTTAAGATGGAAAATGTTCAACAGATCTACAGTGTTTTAGAAGATTGCCTTCGCTCGCTGTGTACAAATGATATAACTGCTGTTTCCATGACCATCGCTTACTCTAACTGCATAAAAAACCTTCTCCTTCTAGCCCCCAGTGACCCCATTTAAACAGTACGTGCTGAGCAGAGAAATAATCTTTAACCATTATAATGTAACTGAAAGGTGGCCTAGTGTTCTTTTCTCTGGTGAATAATTCTTAATGAACAGCAGTTGCCCTTCTGGTGGTTTGGAATATTTATTTTAACATAGATACAGTGAGCTCCATAATGTTTGGGACAAAGACTGTTTTGTTTTGATTCGGTCCTGTACTCCACAGTTTTAGATTTGTAATCAAACAATTCACATTAAGTTGCAGATTCTCAGCTTTTATTAAAGGGTATTTATATATATATGGATATGTATGGAATTGGGGGTGGGGGGGTGGGGAGGGGGGGTTTGTTGTATTGTGTGAAGCTCTTTGTGTTACATTTAACTTGTATGAAAAGTGCTATACAAATGAAGTCTGATTGATTGATTGAATGATATATTGTGGTTTTGCCATGCGGAAATTACAGCACTTTTTATACATACAGTGGAGTTTTCTCATGGCTATATGGACGCTCCTTTATTTCCTGGTTCGTACCCGTGTGAAGTGACTGTCCTTAGCAATCCAGGGTGAAATGAGAGGGGCGTTCTAATGGAAACCCAGCCAGCACGGCTCCACGAACACCGCTGCCTCTGGGTGTGTGCCCTTTTGTTTAACGTGTGTGGCTGTTTATAGGGATCAATCTGACAGAACAGCGCCCTTGGTGGGGCGCCACGGTGAAAAACAGGCGTTTTGTAACCTGTTAGACTCATTTCATAAAACGCAGAGGCAGCTCCCGTTGTTGAAATACAGGATGCGTAGGGTAAGAAAGTCTGTCTTAAATACCTGTGATTTATGCGTTAAATCCCCGAGGGATAGACCTCAGACAAGTCACCAGCAAATAGTCGTTTTAAGGCTTTATACACCGATCTTCAACAGCAGCTACCAGCATTAGCGTCATATCTGACTGTGTGCATACATGTTCGCTTCGCCCCGAGACAGGGAAGTGATCCAGAGGCCTGCGAGTTATAATGACAGCTTACTAAAGGAGCGAAGCTGAGCAAGCTATAATCAATTACCGTAAATTCAACCCGCAATATAACCGTCAGCGCGAGCGCCAGATAGGGACCCGCGTGAGCTCCGTGCCAAGCGAAGAGAGGATTCCTGTGAAGGCGGCGCTTTCTTCAACCGTCGGCCGTACCTGTTGACACCGCTTTCGGATGTGGTTTCACAATTCTGAAGTTGGAAAAGGATCGCAGGTGTCACTTTGAATGAAATCTAAATTAAATAGATTTTTAAAAAAAAGAAACATTCAGTGTGACTGGCTGTGGCAGGCTCTGTGACTGTACCTGTGTTGGTTTTGTTTGTTTTTGGTTATTCAAAAAGAGAATAAAAAGAATATTGAAGGCTATTGTAGTTCGAACTTTAAAACCTAATACGTGTCAAACTCTGGCCATTAGCTCTTGTCATGGTACCCGTTCCTGTTACAGTTCCTGTCTGTTGTCCTTTTATTACCTGTTGCATTTATTACCTATAATTCTTGACTCTAGTTCCTCCTGTATTTTCTGTAATACTGTACTTATTGGTTTTTGATGCTTGAGGTCATTGGTGTTCACTTATCAGCGTCGATAATTACGGGGATTTTAATTTTGCATTTCCACGTCAAACATCCCCTCTGAAGAGACCCGTGTTCTCTGTCAGTAGCAGGACGCCGCGCACGGCCGTACGCGGCAACGTGCCGATTGGGCTCCGTGAAAGTCGGCCGCTTGCAGACAGCGCTCGCCCTTCTCCCTTTGTCCTCGGAGGGAGACGCGTCGCACATTCCTCAGTAACCCCCGCTGTAATTAGCGAGCGCCGGAGCGGGAGCTGTTTTATTAGGAGGTGTGGTAATAAGCAGCTATAAACGCCGCGATGACAACCGCCTGTTCGGCAGGCCGGAGTCCTGGCACCGCCGACGCCCGACCGAGCCCAGGAGGCGGGGCCGGGGAAAACACCCGAGCTGCGTAACCCCGCCCTCGCGGAATCGCGCGGCGCTCCCTCCCGGGGGCTCGGGGCTCCGAAGCCTGTCCCGGAGAGGGTGCGGTCCGCACCCCTGTTTAACCGCCCGACTCCACTTATCTTAATCGTGACCGGAAGGCCCTTATCTTCCCTCCCCAGGTCAGAGAGCGCTGGAGATTTAAAGGGAACCTGATAAACCGCAGCCCTGCGGGACTCGGTGTGGAGGACAGCCTCTTCCTGTCCTGGCGTCCATGCAGCGATGGGGTGCTTTTAGCCAAGACCATCTTCACGGGTGCATCGAGTAAGCCTCCGTGGGTGGTTCATCTTTTCATTCGTTCAATCATTAATTTTTGAAATTATTGTTTATTTTATGAATATGCATCGACTGGGGCCCCGCTTCTGAAATTTTTGGTTGCTTCTTCCCCTAACTTTATGTGCCATTCAGGGAGTTGCTCATTTACATTGTCACCTCAACTTCCTTTGTGGGGGTGTAGACCAGGGTGTACCAGGAAGCAAATGAAATAGCATCATGTAATTAATATAATATATTAATAACATTTGATCTTTTGTTGGCCAGCCTCACACTTTGCAATAAAAGGGGAATGTTGTTTAATTTAAAACCGTTTAACTGGTTTGATAATCTCTCCCTTTCTATCTTAGCTATTGTGTGGTGAGTGTTCTGAAATAAAAAGGCTGTTATACATCACCCTGGAGGGGAGAGTGCTACACATTGCTGGTTAAATTAAGATGAATTTACCCCGTCACTGTAAAGTGCTTTGAGATCATTAAACGGAAGGTGTTATATAAATATAATATATTATGATTTTTGTTTCTACTTTGATTATTATTATTATTATTAGTAGTAGTATCAGTAGTAGCAGTAGAGGTAGCATTGTTAATAAATAATAGCAAATGAAAGCAATTGTGACTGCAATAATTACTGCTTTAATTTAACATTGCAGGCTGGTGGCTAAATCACCGCAAGTTGCTCGACAGCGCTTTTAATCCCTTTATGTGAGACGCCACAAGGAGACTCAACCGCAGTTTCTCCAGCATTTAAAAGTATCCTGCGCAGGAGGTACTCTTATAGTGCATGGATGGGCCCCACAGCGTGCATAATGCACTCTTATAGCACATGGATGGGCCCCACGCTCTTTAGTGCATGGATGGGCCCCATGGCCTGCATAATGCACTCTTATAGCGCATGGATGAGCCCCATGGCCTGCATAATGCACTCTTATAGTGCATGGATGGGCCCCATGGCCTGCATAATGCACTCTTATAGTGCATGGATGGGCCCCTCGGCCTGCATAAGGTACTCTTATAGTGCATGGATGGGCCCCTCGGCCTGCATAAGGCACTCTTGTAGCACATGGATGGGCCCCATGGCCTGCATAAGGCACTCTTATAGCACATGGATGGGCCCCATGGCCTGCATAATGCACTCTTATAGTGCATGGATGGGCCCCATGGCCTGCATAATGCACTCTTATAGTGCATGGATGGGCCCCATGGCCTGCATAATGCACTCTTATAGTGCATGGATGGGCCCCTCGGCCTGCATAAGGTACTCTTATAGTGCATGGATGGGCCCCATGGCCTGCATAAGGCACTCTTGTAGCGCATGGATGGGCCCCATGGCCTGCATAAAGCACTCTTGTAGGGCATGGATGGGCCCCATGGCCTGCATAAGGCACTCTTGTAGGGCATGGATGGGCCCCATGGCCTGGTTATGATGCTGCACCATGCCAGTGCCGATTTTGGCAGAACAGCTGCCTTTAAGCGTCACTTGGGGGAGAGATGTCAGCTGGGATGTCACTGCACATTAGCGACCATTGCTGGTTGACCTGAGGAACTCCTCACATAGTGTCTATCTTTTTTCAACTGCCTATGTGAGCCTGATGTGTAGCCTGCAGTTTGGTAAGAAGCACCTGCCTCTTAAGACATCTTGTGCTTAAGGATGAAAACACTTGATTTTCTAAGCTCTCCCAAACTGATAGTGGAGGTTGCAGCATTGAGCACCGCTGATGAATATGATTGGACCTCCAAAATTTGGATTAAAAAGCCTGAATGTGACATTCCTGCGTTGGGCAGGTTTATGACGGATAACATTTACTCAGAGTAAACTGTGATCCATCAGAGTCGGTTTAGCGTTGAACGATGTCGCTGTGTGTTTTGTTCAGGATCTAGGTCTTTCAGAGGAGCCTTGAGGTGATGAGACAGCCGCACAGCCTCGCTAGTTCATATCTGTGGCATCTCTCTGCAGCATCTCTCCGCGGTCCCTTTGAACATCCCAGACAGCCGCGAGCGCAGGACACGCCGCTCTTCAGTGCACAGATTCCCTTTCATCGCTTTCCTCCTCAAAATGGCCGCTCAGTACGGCTGCTTACTGCGGGCCAGGCTTGCTCTCTGACCTCCGCTGTTTCGCGGTAAATCGGAAAAGAGAAGCGGGTGACAGGACGTGGTGAAGCACTGCGGGGGAAGGGCGTGTTTTACACCGCCGTGGAAGAGGGTAGAACACGCGAAATCCTATTAACTGCTTTAAAAGGCTTTCAGTCCGCTCAAATGCGCCTTTCGCCGTGAAAAGAGGAACGTGTTCGCCCCCCCCTCCCCCCCCTCGTAATCAGGAATCAATGGCACGTGTAATCAACAAGAGGAACAAAACGCCGAAACGCGGAAATATGAACGCAAACCTGAATCCTGGAGTGCGTAATCTCAACATCCTCGACTCAGATGTTGACGTGATAAATTAAGAGTAGTAAACGCGACTCTCAGCGGCGACCCAAGAGATGATTGGCTCTTCCTCGCGGCACTCCTCATCACCTGCAGGATGGCTGGTGGGCTCAGGTATTTAATCTCTGGAAACAGGCTGCCATGGGAAAATTATAATTGTCATTTCAGGACCAAGGTAGTTCATGAAGTAACCTGTGCAACCCACACTTGCTGAATAGTTTTTTCTTTTAAAAATTCCTAGTAACACATGAAAAAAACTTTATATCCTGTTTTTGTGCATGCTGTTTAATTCAATTTTGCAGTTCTTCACTGATAAGTATCTCTTTTTTTTCCTTAAATACCTTTACCTGTTACAATGTTTCTCTTTCATTCTCACAACCTACATTTTATATTTCTTGTCCCTGATTTCTTTGATCTCCATGATCTAGGAACTTTAATTGTGGATTTTACATTTTTTCGCCATTGTAAACTGACGAGGTGCCCGTGTTCGAAATCACGAGTCGCTCACGGCTGCAATGTGATCAGTGTGCAAATTGAAGACGCCGTCGTCTAAGGGCTCCTGTCTGTTGTGGGAGGAAGAGCGTTTTATTTTTAAAGAAAGGCTGTCTCAAACAGACAGACAGGGAGCCTATGAAAATGTTGACATTCTCCACCATTGATTTAATGAACAGTTTTATTCTGGCACGTCTGGTCTTCACAGATGTTTTGCAGCTTTAATTAGTGTAATCACCGCTCTTGAAAAAGGCCACCGGGTTGTTTAACATGCCTTGTTTGTAAAGATGCTGGGAATAATAATGAAAAAGAGATGTCATTTATTCTGTGGCAACAATAATTAAATAGTAACTGGTGTCAAGACAAAGATTATTTAGAAGACAAAAAATGGATTAATTACAAAGCTAAATTAACCTCTCCTCAATGAAAGGCTGGTCTGACAGTATTTAGTAATTTGCACTTTTTTTCCTTCCTGAAGATTTTCTTGTGTCTTTCATTATCTTCATTATGTCAGGGGCTCGTATTTTTCTGTTAATTTAGTTTCTATTGTCTCTGTCCCTTTCTCCAGCACATCCACCTGCACCACCCAGAACCACCCAGCACATCCACCTGCACCACCTAGCACCGTCAACTGCACCATCAACCAGCACAACCCTGCAACATCACTAGCACCATCACCCAGCACAGCCCAGCACCATCACCAGCGCTACCCAGCACTGTCACCAGCTCTACCCAGCACCATTACCAGAATCACCCAGCACCATCACCAGCATCATCCAGCACCATCACCAGCATCATCCAGCACCATCACCAGCACCACCCAGTACCAGCACCAGCACCCCCCAGCACAATCCAACACCATCCAGCACCATCACAAGCTCCACCCGGCACCATCACCAACACCACTCAGCACCACCATTGGAACCACTCAGCACAATCCAACACCAACACTAGCACCACCCAGCACCATCACCAACACCACTCAGCACCACCACCACCACCAGAACCATTCAGCACAATCCAGCACCAACACCAGCACCACCCAGAACCATCCAGCACCATCACCAACACCACTTAGCACCACCACCAGAACCACTCGGCACCACCCGGCAGCATCATCAGCATCATCCACCATGCACACGTACTAAATGATGTCTCATCGTGTGATGTCTGTTTGTATTCCCTTTAGTTTGCCCATGTCAAACCTGGCTTTTTCTATTGTTCTATCTTGCAGTATGCCCATGTGAAGACTGGCTCTTTCTATTGGGCCCTGGCCTCTGCCGGTGTGATGTGCTCCCATTTGACATGATACGTGCAATGATGTGCCAGCTGTGAGCCAGGCTTGTGAACAAAGCTAAATTGGAGACAATTGTTAAAAGAAAAGGAGAAAGTGTCCCCAGAACATGGAAGCCTTTCAGTGGTATTTCCAACGGTTCACTGTGTGGGAAAGTCCTACAGAACATTGGGCCAGCACGACAATCAGCCGTATGGACAGACACAGAGGGAGTAGATGGCTGTGTTTATAATGAACAAGGTAACCGTGTTCGTTCATATCGTTTGTGTTATTTGCTCTGCTAAGAATGTTGAAGCTCATATTTTGGATGGAAAAATCCTCCCCATTGCACGCCCACACTGTTTAAAATAGATGCGCATGTTGTTACCACATGAACGTAATGACTAAAACAAATTATGAGGAAATGTAAAGGGCTATATAAAAGCATGTATTCTTTCATGCTTCTTGTCATACACTGTTTGATGTTTTTATTTTGTATCAGTTTTTGTTCATTCTGTAGGCATACTAGAGATGTTATAATTTCATAACTTAAAAATTGTTTTTTCCGCACGTCTGCTTCCACATTTATGGCTGTAAATCTGGAGTTCTGGGTTTGCAGACAGCTGAACAGCTGATCACTGTAACATGCGCCTGATTCTGAGACTTACGTTGTTGAAATGAAACGGGCGTGAGCAGATCGCTTCAGCTGGGAGAGCACGCCTCACGAGTACCCACAATGCTTCACATCAAATTATGAGCGCATGTTATTTCAAATTTATTTTCCTTAATTAAAGTTTGGCGTTCTTAATAAATTCCAATACCCGGGTTGACTGAAACCAGGCAGGAAAAATTCCCAATGTATCCTGCTTCAATTAGCCATGCTAAGCGCTAAAGTTTTTCTTCCAGAATTCAAGTTATTACATCCTGTGGAAAGAGGCTTCGTACATACAGGATCGTATTACCCCCGTCTCAGAAGTGGCTTTCAATGGAATAAAAAACAAAACAGTGTCTGAATTATGCATTGCTTAGAAAAACATATTCGCTGTTACAAAATACTCCATGTTCATTTGAAAACACGTATATTTTTATAAATTATACATTTGGCCATCTTTATATCCAGCGAAAACATCAACCCTGCCTTGATCAGACATCTCTTTCAAGACCTATCAGTTGTGATCTTTGTTGGTGATGACATAATTAAACTTTTAGTATTGATCAGATCAGTAGGTCTGCAGTCTGATGGACCCAAGAAGACAAGCTGAATGTTTGGGTGTGGCTTTGAGGCTTATGAAAGCAGTGGTAGATGTGAGTCACTGTGGAATGTGAAAATGGGAGGAAATTCATGTTAGACTGCTTGAAAGCAAGATTACCAAACAGATAGTGATTGTGTCTCAGTATTGTGACCCCGGTATTGTGATAGTTGTGATAGATACTATCGCAGCATCACAATATTGCGATCGTACAGTATTTCTTTCCTATGTGGGTGACACAATGTGGAAACAAGTTATGACATAAGTATGACATGGCATGAAAAAATAAGAAGTTAAAATGCTTGCAAATCAGCCTGCAGGATAAACAGCCCCAAACCAAAACAAAAAGTGAGTTTAAAAACGGTCCAAGCCCATTAAACAATGCAGAATGCTGCCGTCGCTGGCCTCTGGCGTCGCCCTCACCTCCGCCATCAAAAAACACGGCAGGCGGAGACTAACGGACGTGCTTCTCCTCGCTGGACTCGTCCCGGCAGTGCCGCACCACAACCCTGCCAGAGCGCCTCCACCGTTCCCCCGGGTCACATCTCTCTGGACCAAGCAGCCAAAACCGGGCGGCGGTTTCGAGGCTCACTTCCTTGTCCTGCCTTGTCCTTCCTTGTCGTTGCTCACTAGCACCAGTGTCAGTGTGGTTGGCTCAAGTATTGATGTTTTAGCCACCCGTATCAATGTAAGTCAATTTTAACAATATCTTGACTTTGTTTTTCATCAATTATAAATGAGTAATCAGATGTTTTCAGAGGTACCTATAGCTCTTCAATTAGGTTTTAGGGCTCAAATTTGGGTTCGGCTAGGGTTAGGGTTAGGGTAAAAAGATGTAACATTTGTATAATCCTATGCTCTGATTAAAGAACAAAGAAACCAACTAATTGTATCCTTACCATCAAATTAACCCGCAGGGGTTGTCTACTGTCCACTGAGTCTACATTTTTTGAGTGAGTTCATCTTTGGATGGTCCATCGTTTTTTTTTCAACCCCGCAAGTGGAATGATATGAATGACCTAGTAAAGCAGCGGCTTCCTGTGTAAACACACCTGCACCAGACGAACGGACTCAGGCCTGGAGCCAGAGGCGAGAGAGCCAGAGAAACATCTCCATCTTACTAATGGACAGCAGTCGGCAGTCACGCCCCCTGGGGCTGCTCGCTGAGGCGACCCAAACTAACGTTAGAGTAACGTTAGAGTAACGTTAGAGTAACGTCGCCTTGGTGTGACCGATAGCTGCCCTCGGCGAGCCCCTGTGTCCGGTGGGCCTGACGTCCTGCAGCAGCTGCTCGTTGTCATCGATCCTCTCGATCCTGAAAAAGAGAAATATGCCCATCTCTGCGCAGTTAATTAGGGAGCTCGGCCTGATTAAAAAACAACCGCTGGTGGTTGGTGTAGTCATGGGAACGTAGAGGCACACGCATGTCCTCCTACCAAAAAAAAGTTTGATGAAGAGAAATTGTCTGAGGAAAAAGGTTAACCATCAAAAAAAGTGAGCATTACATTGGAGAACCTTACATAATTACTGTAAGACCAATTAGAAAACCTCATTAGTTTTCCAGTACCAACTTCAAATAAATATCTGTGACTAGCTCTCTTCAATGAGCAAAGAAACCTCATTAGTGCACAATTGGTCATAGTCACTGTCTGTTCAGCAGGAAACAAAAAATTGTGAGCTCATTGGGATCTTATGAAACAACACGACAAAGAATGATTCATGTTGCACACTTGTATAAAGCAAAGATTATGGACGCATGCTTTTTATATATTGTAAATTTTCGACTAGTTTATCGCAGTGCTTTCTTTCAGGAATATAGGATAGTTAATATTGACCTCTGTGTAGCATTTTTAAATATGATCTTTCAGAAATGCTTTCAGGATGTAATATTTAATGATTTGATTATGAAAATATTGAGATAAATGAAGAGATTGTTATAAATTATACAGCTCCAGTGACTGGGGTGCTAGGGCACTGAAAGGTAGCACCTTGTCCTGCACATGGGAACATTTCTGCCACAAATCTACTGTGCCACAGATTTACTCTGCTCCAGATTTACTCTGACACAGATTTACTGTGTTCCAGATTTACTATGCCACAGATTTACTGTGCTCCAGATTTACTGTGCCACAGATCTACTGTGCCACAGATTTACTCTGCTCCAGATTTACTATGCCACAGATTTACTGTGCTCCAGATTTACTGTGCCACAGATCTACTATGCCACAGATTTACTCTGCTCCAGATTTACTATGCCACAGATTTACTCTGCTCCAGATTTACTGTGCTCCAGATTTACTGTGCCTCAGATTTACTGTGCCACAGATTTACTGTGCTCCAGATTTACTATGCCACAGCATTTCCTGATCAGCCCACAAGCCCAGGATAGCAGGACACGGGTCCACAGACCTACTTCCATTCCAGATAGAGGGGAACTAACTTGCTTCGTGTTTTTTTTCTCTCGGATTGGTCTGTAGTTGCACAGGATGAGCCCTGCCACTCTGAGCAGTTTGTCTGTGTTGTGAGTTAATATTTACATGCATTAGTATCAGTACTAGTATTATTGGAGTATTTGTTTGCACATTTGGGGTTGTTTCTGCAGGGATAGAGTTGGTTCGTGGTAAGCGATGTTTTGCCTCTGGTGTTCCTGCAGCTCCAGTGGACAGCATGTGGATGGCGTTGGCAATACCGTTTCCACATCTCACCTCCTGTCTCATTCCTCCATCAATGTGTCACCCAGAAACAAGAGTTATGCATATAAGCACTGTTCTGTTAGCAGCTGAACTGCACCAGTCCTGTCAGTGGATGAGTATTGGGCTCTGGCAAAGATGCTCTGTTTGTGTGGGTCTTTAATATCAAAGAAGTCCCTATTTGAAACAAGTTCCATTTATAGGCTATGGTCCCCTGTAAATGGAAAACTCCATCACCACTCTTTCTTAGAAGGCAGTGGGTGGTGACAGGGTGAGTCACCTGCTCATCGGAAAACCTTCCGGTGGCTTCTGTACATGGTGATGTGAAAATGGCTACCCCTTAAGACAGGAGTGGGGAACCCCTGACATTGGTTGAGATTTCACAGTTACCCTAAAAGATAGAGCCCTTCAGAGGACTGGTGTGGTGGGCCTTAATCAGGCAAAAGCAGCCATCTTATGCAGGGACCATAAACCACGAAGGCATAAAACCCACAGGGGATTACTGAGCGGGTGCAGGTGGCATTGCCCTTCTAAACAAAGACAAGGGTGCACTGGAGCTCTGTAGAGCCATGAGCGCATGCTTCTATGAGAGGTTCCATTTAGGACTGTACTGAAAAAAGGCAAAGGAATGGTAAGTTCTGGAGCGTGTGTCCTCAGGGGTGATGGGGCTCTGCCTAGATACCATGCAGGATGACAGCACAGTAGGTGCCATGCACTTGTGGTGGAGTCTTTGTGGAAGGAGCATCGTGGGGGCTGGAGGGTGGGAACACACTGAGGTATATGAAAGGAGACTATGAGCGACGATGTGACCCTGTCATATTGTCTCCCCCTCAAAATCGTCTAATAGTCTAATGTTCAATATTCTATTCTTTGGGTTTGGATGAAATAGTTTTGACATCACATTGATTATCTCATACATTATTATTTGTTCACTCTCCTCTGCCATGTTTTTTGTCTTGTGCTGATGACATTTTGTCCTGTTATTTGTTTGTCTGCTATATTTGCTGCCAACATTTTTAATTAAGAAAAACGAAATAAGCCCTTTTTTTGTCCTTAATTTTAATGCCATACACGGACACAACCCCCCCCTCCCCCCAAAAAAAAAACGGATCCAGGACCTAAAAACACATTTGCTGAGCTACCTAGAGTGCTGTGCTCTATTATATACCGTCCTTTTCAAATGAAACTGTGCGTTGAACTACCGAGAAAGTTCAAACGAAACAGGGAAAAATCGGCGATACAATGCCTTTCTTTAATTTGCTGTTTTTTTTTTCTCTCCCTCGTTAATTTTGCAGGTTTTTTAAAACTCCGTTCCAGTTCTGCTGCTCTGTTTTCCTACCCGGGGTCTGCTCTGAGGGCAGGGAGGGGGATGAGTGTGCAGCCAATTTGTCTCCGAGCCCCGAGGAACTTCGGCAAACTCTCCAAAGTAATTCCCTCAATTCAGGCTCCCTAAAATCTTGCCCCGACACAAACAATAGCAATGCTTTGTAAAAGCCTTTCTAAAACCTCTGCCAAGCATAATTTATCATTTGAATGACAATAGGCCACTTAACACTGCTTTAATTATTTCCGTGCGCTATCAGCTACTTGACGAGCGCTGTGTTGTAACTGTTGCCTATCATTAACGGCAGGGGTTATGGGCAGTCCCTTATCATCTCCTGAGTGAGGCCTGCAAGTTTAGTCTGGAAGGAAATATTTTAACTCCCTCAACTTTCCGCGAGAATAAGTACCCCGGCCATTTCTAATGCATGGTATTCCTTCTATTATAAATGTACCTTTTGTACTGGCTGCGGACTAATTTCTCTAAGGACAACAGTATGGGGGAATTGTGAGCTAAAAGAATATGAACATTTTGTACTGAGGTGCTATATATTAGGACAGATTCGGGACTACACATGCATCATAGTTATATACCGTTTAGATAATAAGTGCTCTGTGCTCATATGATGCTTACATGTGAATTTAATTTTATTTATATTGTATAAGGGTTAATGCATGCGTGGTTGCATTTGAAAACGGTTTATTGATTCATAAATCAGAAGTGGAAATGATCTTCAACTACATGACACAACACACACGTCTACACCTCCTGATGAACATGCACCATGGCTGCAACCCCTGTTCTTCACATTTGTGATGATGACATGAGCTGTATATTATGACTTATGCCACTGATATACTATGTATATATATATATATATATATATATATATATATATATAGGAGGTGGTATTTGCATAATTAGTTTAATATTGCAATAAGAGGGTTTTTTAGAAGTGCTTAGGGCGCATGCCTCCCTCCTGCCTCTCCAAAGGGCTGCCTGTGAGTCCTGCTGTTCTTGCCGAGGCCAGCCACAGGGGGCGCCATGCTGATAAAGCCACCTAACCTGATTCCATCACCTTTTTAATAATTCAATCATTCAACCGTTTGTATTCTAAAATGTTTCCCTTTATCTTGTTTTTTTAGTAGTCGGCAGAGTGATAATTAGCGATTCCACCCCCCGACGCTGAAAAATGTGGTTTTAAAAAAAAAAGGAAGCTCTTGTTAGATTTGGAGGTTTACAGCTTTAAGCTGAAGCGCGGAGACAGACAATAAAGTGAGCAGAAAGATGATAAATCTTCAAAGGGCGCGATAATTCACTAACTGGGAGGTTTTAGAATTTTATCCCGGGTTTGATGTGTTCAACGCTGACACGTACAATAAAATGATGAATGCAAACATGAAAAAAGGACAAAACACAGCCCTGAGTCTGGGAAATGTCTCTCTTAAACGCAGCAAAGGCAGTAATTTAGTTGAGCAATGAAACTGCAGGAACACCCTGCAGTACCCCCCACCGCAGGTAACATTTGATGGGATTATTGGAAATATTTGTCAGTCTCTCTGTACTCAACAGTCAAAATGGCATTTATTTATTTATTTATTTAAGAATTGACATCTCAGAAGTATGACGGTGGGTAAAATCTCCAGCGTACTGTGTAACAAAGCGTTGAGTGCTCATAGCGTTAATGGCGCCTTTCAGGGCTGCCTTAGCTACAGTATAAACAGTGCGAGAGCTCTGATTAGTGGCTAAGTGTTCAGGTCTAGTCTTAGAGCTCCCTTTGTAGCAAAACGAAACACAGACTTTATTCAGATTTGCGGCACTCCAAAAAATCAGACTTCAAAATATTTCCTCAGCGAGAGCGGCTAACGGTTCCCACAAAGTCCCGGGCTCCCCCCTGGTCCTTAAGCGGCGAATTCTAGCCGGCTGATGTCATGGCGCTGAATACGTTATGCTCTGGACTCCCTTTGTCGAGCCGGGCCTGAACAGCCGCGCCTCGCCCGTGCGTTTCTTGTGGAAAGTGCAGATTTAATTAGCACTTAAATCCCCTGAAAAATTCATGAATTTGCCCTCCCTTATTGGAAGTGACTTAAGCAGTGGTGTGAGGCTCCGTGGCGGCCCCAGCGACCGCGCACTAAAAAGGAAGCCGCAGTTTATGTAAATAGAGGCTGTGTGTTTACTCCGCGGAAGAATGAGGGGCCCCGGACGCCCGCTCAGCTTAGCCGATCCCGCCAAATGGGACCTCTCACCGTCAACTTCAGACTTATTAAACTGATTACCAACTCCAACTAATTAATCAGAGCCAGGCCCTTTCTTTTCATGCAGAGAGGGAGCTCTGTTTGTCTCGCCCCCCCCCCCCCCAGCCCCCCACCCCCCACCATACACACTCCTTCCTCTTTGCTTTTCCCTTTTTCATTCTTCTCTTTGATTGAAGGAACGGTTATTTTCAAGCGCAGTCTGAGCCGACGGGAAAGGAGGATACGTAGTAATTATCTTAAACAAACGAGACGCTCTTTAATAAGCAGATCAAAACAGGAGCGAGAGGGAGTGGAGGGGCTAAATGCATTCAAAGGTGTGTGTGTGTGTGTGTGTGTGTATGTGTGTATGTGTTTGTGTGTGTGGGTGTGTGTATGTGTTTGTGTGCATGTGTGTGTGCGCGTGCATGTGTGTGTGCACGTGCGTGTGCACGTGCGTGTGTGTTTGTGTGTGTGTGTGTGTGTGTGTGTGTGTTTATGCGTGTGCGTGTGTGTGTGCATGTGTGTCTGTATGAGCTAGTGTTTGTGTTTCATGGTTTTCTTTATGTGAGTGTATAAATGAGTGCAAACATATGTAATTAATCAGCTTGGGTTCTAATCCATTTTACTCTAAAGTAATAATAACAGAAGTAATAACAGAAAACCCCGTTGTCCTTATTTTGCCCGATTAAAATAAATATTTATCTTATGGCATGCCGTTAGTAAAATAGCTATGCCAAATGTTTCAACTGTTGTTTAAATGGGACATATTTTTTTCACTTTTTTTTAACAGCTGCAGTTCAGCTGTACTAATGCACTGAAGATCCTGGCATAGAGTGTTTTTTGCCTCTCTTTTGGCTAAGACAACAATGCAATCATCAAAATATAGCTTCAAGCGGCAATTATGGGGGCCAAGCATGTTCAAATACCCCAGCGAGTGCAAACTAATAAAAAACATGGCGGACTTATATAATTACAAGTGTAATTAATTTATTATGCAATATTAGTTAGCATTTAAATTAAACCTCATGTGCCTGTTGATCTAGTCTGCTGCATCTTGGGGAAAAGTGGAATATATAAAAGGGGAATATAAAAATGTGGAATATAAAAAAGGGAAACATAAGTCCATCCATAAAAATGTAACATTTTAAATTGCATGCACCCCATGAAGACACATCTCTATCACGTGTGCAAACCAGATAAGTTTCATGTGTTCTAAATAATAATGTCGGACATATGGGTCATCCTCTCTACCTGCAATATGATTTGTTGTAGCTACAATGTTGTCTCTACAAAACTACTCAGTGACAAACTTTATGAAGGGCTATCCTAGGTTTGTGTATATCCCGTGTCTGTACTACATGAGTACAGTGATTAATGAGGAAATGTTAATTAAGCATTGGCAAACATTTCAATTGTATTGCATATAGCGGCTGTATTTTTCCAGTAGCTCTATTCAAGTTTGGTACAACTACAGGATATTGCATATTCCTGCTGGACATACTATGAGAGACGAAGATGTATTGGTAAATTCGGTGTATTCCTTTACACGTTATGTACAATCATTTCTTATTTATTGATTTCTTTTGGCAGCCACATTTCTTCAGTTGCACTTCAGGGTTTGTGTGAGTTTGGTGGGACAGCCTGTGGTCTAGACCCAGAACCCAGCCCATGTAACCTTAAAAAGATGTTTGCAAAGGTCAGATGTAAGTGAAGATTCTCATTTGTTCAATGTGAAATAAATGAAGGTGTCGCCATACATGTATTAGTCATAATGGGTTTATCTACTAGCAGGTGAAGAAGACAGTTTAAGCGTGCTAATGTTCTTTAAGTAAAGCACTTAATAGATTGTATGCCTACTGTAAGACAGAGCTGTAGGAAAAAGGGCTGGGCAAGACTGGAGATTCCTCTAAATGTGTACCGAATGAGTCTGTGTGGTGCGCTAAACTGAGTTTGAGGGATTTATTCAGGGAGGGAAGCAAATTGAAGTTGAACTGATGTGGAAAAGGCCACAGACAAACTGGGTTATAATTTACATGGATTGAGTAGATGGAGAAGAAGTATTTGTCTTAGCGGGTGCACACAACAGAGAAAACCCTGTCCCTCTCTCTGCAGTTTTTTCTTTTTAACCAAACCTGTGCTGTCACACACCTGGATTCATGTGTCATATAGTTTGTCTTTTTATTCAGAATGTGCTTTTTATTTGTTCTGTTTTGTGAAACCTGTTTTGTTATCTGATTTTAAGGACCGATAGTGATTGAATCCTGGCCATAGTTCAGTGGTTGCTCCTCACATTCCAGATGTTTCTGCGGGTCCCGGTGAACTGTTTCGTTCATCAACCACTGCATGAAAACTACCTGTAATAAATGTGCCTTCATCCTCTCCCAGCTGTACCCCCCCACCACCCCCCTTCTTCTATCAGGACTCAACCTCACATTTCAAATGTGAAATTCTCCCAAAAAATTTTTTTTTATCAAAAAACTTTAATCAACCTTAATCATGGAAGCACATCCCATTGAAGCTCCTCTTCTCCATGTGGTGATGCAGCACAGTGTGGTCACATGGGCAGGGGTCTGTGGGGTGGGGCACAGTGTGGTCACGTGGGCAGGGGTCTGTGGGGCGGGGCACAGTGTGGTCACATGGGCAGGGGTCTGTGGGGCGGGGCACAGTGTGGTCACATGGGCAGGGGTCTGTGGGGCGGGGCACAGTATGGTCACATGGGCAGGGGTCTGTGGGGCGGGGCACAGTGTGGTCACATGGGCAGGGGTCTGTGGGGCGGGGCACAGTGTGGTCACGTGGGCAGGGGTCTGTGGGGCGGGGCACAGTGTGGTCACATGGGCAGGGGTCTGTGGGGCGGGGCACCGCGTGGTCACATGGGCAGTGGTCTGTTATGCAGCACAGTGTGGTCACATGGGCAGTGGTCTGTGGGGTGGGGCACAGTGTGGTCACATGGGCAGGGGTCTGTGGGGCGGGGCACAGTGTGGTCACATGGGCAGGGGTCTGTGGGGCGGGGCACAGTGTGGTCACATGGGCATGGGGCTGTGGGGCAGGGCACAGCGTGGTCACATGGGCAGGGGTCTGTGATGCAGCAGAGTGTGGTCACATGGGCAGGGGTCTGTGGGGCAGGGCACAGTGTGGTCACATGGGCAGGGGTCTGTGGGGCGGGGCACAGTGTGGTCACATGGGCAAGGGTCTGTGGGGCGGGGCACAGTGTGGTCTCATGGGCAAGGGTCTGTGGGGCGGGGCACAGTGTGGTCACATGGGCAGGGGTCTGTGGGGTGGGGCACAGTGTGGTCACATGGGCAGGGGTCTGTGGGGTGGGGCACAGTGTGGTCACATGGGCAGGGGTCTGTGGGGTGGGGCACAGTGTGGTCACATGGGCAGGGGTCTGTGGGGCGGGGCACAGTGTGGTCACATGGGCAGGGGTCTGTGGGGCAGGGCACAGTGTGGTCACATGGGCAGGGGTCCAGTGGGGCGGGGCACAGTGTGGTCACATGGGCAGGGGTCTGTGGGGCGGGGCACAGTGTGGTCACATGGGCAAGGGTCTGTGGGGCGGGGCACAGTGTGGTCACATGGGCAGGGGTCTGTGGGGCAGGGCACAGTGTGGTCACATGGGCAGGGGTCCAGTGGGGCGGGGCACAGTGTGGTCACATGGGCAGGGGTCTGTGGGGCAGGGCACAGTGTGGTCACATGGGCAGGGGTCTGTGGGGCAGGGCACAGTGTGGTCACATGGGCAAGGGTCTGTGGGGCGGGGCACAGTGTGGTCACATGGGCAGGGGTCTGTGGGACAGTGCATAACCTGCTTTGCATAAGTTAGGGACAGTGTGACTAATCTGGGCTCCCCAGTCTTACTGCTCGCTCGTCTCTACCCTGCTCAGGGCCCTGCAACTTGCCTGCATGTCACACACAGACACGATCACACGCAGTTAAACACGTACACCTGTTCACGTTTGATCCCACTCCTCTTTCCTGTCTGATGGGTTTTAGGCGCTAATCTGGGTAAACATCGGAAAACGACCTCTGAGGTGTTATAATGGCACTTTGCTTGAAGAGGGGAGCATGTGTGCACGCGCGTGAGTGTGTGTGTGCATGTGTGTGTGCGGGTGTGTGTGTGCATGTGTGTGTGTGAATGTGTATGTGTGTGAGTGTGTTTGTTCTTGAACAAGCTCTCACAGGTCATCATTCTGAGTGAGAACATGAGCTGTTGTTTCCTCTGGAGGGGATAATGCCTGCCTTTTCCTTCCTCCTCTAATATCTCAAACGCCAAGTGTATCCAGCGCCCTTATTGCTCCTAATTAATGTGCGATTAAAGACTAAAATAAGGGATTCCACCAGCGATTTGTTTTTCGAGGAGTGAAAAAGGAATCCCCTCTGGATCTTCGCAAAGCATCTGAGGATTCTCCTTGTTCTGTTTATCAAATAAACCTCGTAATTACAGCCTGCAGATAAGTAGGCTAAAGAGACGCCACCCGCCCTCTTCCTGCGCCGCATCCTGACAGAGACAGCGACGCGGCCCCGCTAATTTCCGCTAATATGCTTGTCCAATGACTAAGCCTTTGTGTCTGCCTGGCTGCGACTGACCCACCTTCCTCGCTGAGCGTTCCGGGGCCCGGCGGGTGGCTTTCGCTCGTTAGCAAGCGGCAGAACCCCTCTACGCTAACTAAACTAGCGACCACGCAGCAAGCCCCCCTCTCTCTCTGTCTCTCTCTCTCTATCTCTCTCTCTCTCTCTCTCTCTCTCTCTCCCTCTCTCTCTCTCTCTCTCTCTCTCTCTCTCCTTCTCTCCCTCTCTCTCTCTCCCTCTCTCTCTATCTCTCTGTCTCTCTCTCTCTCCCTCTCTCTCTCTCTCTCTCTGTCTCTGTCTCTCTCTCTCTCCCTCTCTCTTTCTCTCTCTCTGTCTCTCTCCCTCTCTCTCTCCCTCTCTCTTTCTCTCCCTCTCTCTCTCTCTTTCCCGCTCTGCTTTCCTCACTGCCACGCAACGGTCACTCGGAAAGGGTGTGTATGGTGAGGCCTTTTCTCTGAGACAGGGAAATGGTGTGGACAGTAAGTTACACATGAAACTGGTTCAGTTACATATGATACAGGGAACAAGCGTGGGGGAAATTTGTTTTGCAAATTCTGTTCAGGTGCACAGTGCATCGCATTCAAAGGCAAAGCATTATGCTTACATCAGTCTTGGGTGAACTATGAGTTTAAGCGTGAGTGAGGTCAGAGATCACGCTGACCTGGCCCAATAGGCATGGCCTATCCTCGAATCTTTTCACCAACAGGCCATTTCTACCCTTGCACTCATCTTCCTGGGTCAGAGGGCGAAATTGTACTTTGGAGGCCTTTGTGCAAGTCCTTCTTTTCACTGACTAACAGACTGATGTTGGGTGCTCACAGCCAGTTAGCTTAGCTAACTGCAGCGCTAGCTACATGTACTACAGGATTATTTACACATGACTTTGCTAACTTGGATGCTAATGTGTCAATTCATCACTTGGTCCAATTTCATCACTAATTCTAATTCCCCAAAAAGACACAGGTATTTTATGTATTTTTGAAGGCTTTTCCCTCCATATGAAGGCTATTTCTATACGGACTCAGATGATGATCTTTCCTACTTACTTGTTTCATTGACATTCATCCAGTGTGTGAACTGTGACTTGTTTTTTTTTCTCTATACGCAGTCAGGTAAATAATAAGGTGGTGTTTTTCTTTCAGGATTAGCGCTGGGCTGGACAGAGAAGTTAAAGGGATTAAGACTGGACTGGGTCGGGGCCGTAGCTTGGTGGTGTAAGGGGTGGGAAATGAGTCATCGCAATGCCAGGCTGGTATAACAGGCACATTGTCTTGTGTTTGAATTGTTCTGGAAAGTGCTCACAGGAGCTTTAAACAGAAGTAACTGTACTCATTGTGACTCAGTATCTGAAATGGATGACAGAGTGAATCACTAAGTGAAAGCAGTCAGCTTCAGCAGAGGAATTTGTAAACAATGTTCCAGTTCGCTCAATGTTCTGCAAAAAGCGCATTATCACAAATCTGCATGTCTCTTTAATAGATTCTGATTATGAGAAATGACAAATGCTTATAATTAATTGCTTGATTGTCATAATTGGCTGCTACTGGCATTGGGAGAAAGGAGGACACTGATGAAGGTTTTTTTTTTTTTTGTCTCCAAAAGTGAATATTTAGAAACTAGAACCCGATATAGTGGGATTTAGGTCTTTTGTGCTGTTTGCTGTGCTAAACTGCAGGTTTACATTGTTTCAATTGCAACTGAATATGACAATGGGTCTGGTGATTTATTGAAAGACAATGGACAATCCATGCACGAAAAACACAGAATTTATTGATTTAAAACCCTCCGTGCATCTCAGCTTCTCCATCCTCTTAATTTTTTAAAACTCTTTTTAAATTCTGGAAAAAAAGGTTGTTACACCCCTAAAAAGTTGGCCCACTTCAGTAACTTTGTAGTAACACTAGTTGTATGCAGTTTTATATAGACATTACTGAGGAAAATTGTATTTACAAATTCTAATATACATTATTTTGGAACATGACGAAAACAATATACATTATTAAATCAGGTGTACATATCCTGAAATACTGGGTTGCATTAAAGGCTCCTGATCTTCTGCTCGATTGGCCCATGGTGTAAAGAAAACCCATGTTTTTTTTAAAGCTAAGTAGGTCAAAATGTGATTATACCACAGTAAACTGTTTTCAGCTCGTTCAATAATCCTGTTTTTCCTGCCTCTCTTTATTGCGGCTCTGTCTTTGAATTATGTTAATTCTGGGATTGATTGGCCTCCAATTCCTCATTCTGCGTAGCACAATAATTGTGGTTGCGGCTAAACGTAAGTAAAACATGTGCATCCCTACGCGTGAGAACGCGCTACACGTCAACTGTGGCATCCATTTTAACACAGATTCTCTGCTGCCTCTTGAAAGTACCGATCAGTTCCAAGTTCATTTGTATTTAATGTGCTGTAACTACTAAGTATAGGGGATGAAAATAAAGACCAGGGACCTGTCAATAGGGTATACAAAAATGCATACTGCATTTCAAAATGCATCTCTAAATAACAGCTAAGGCTGTGTGACACTGTTGTATGTGAAATCTCAATGTGGCTCCATTTTATGTAAATTCCTTTGAAACGATTCTGTGGGAGCCTTATCCTTCATGTTCTCATCTGCATGAATATGCTGTAGAATGTGTCTGTATGTATTTAAATTGCCCAAATCAGCAAACCCAATCCCATTTGAATTTGCTTCATTTGTGATGAAGAAAGCACCATGCTTGTGAGTAGGTTTTATATTATAACACTCTGATGTAATGAAGAATAGTTACTGGTCACTGATGCGCAATATGTTTATTTGTGCATCTATGTTGGTGTCAGCATTTATTTTGGAGAAGGTGGTGATTGAATGGAACTTATTTAACTTATTCCAGAAATATTGCTTGTGTTTCTAGTCTTTGCTTTTCTCCTTAGGCCACATACCCCTCTTTCTGATATTCCCTTATATCTCTACGTCCCAGCACCATATCTCTACACCCCTGTCGACAATGCTTTCTAAATTCCAGTAACATATCTCTTCACCACATCCTCCTTTCTCTGCACCCTGTTCTGATTATGGATAAAGATATCTGAAAATCAATTAGGCCGGATGCGTGGACAGATGAATGAATGGATGAATGATCAAATGAATCAATGACTTATTTCAGTTCATCATTCATTTTCTGTACCTGTTGTCCTCTGTGGCTGGTGTATACTGTGGACGTACAGTATACTCAACTATTGGTCAAAACAATTCCACATGATTTAAAATAGTGCGGCCATTTTAAAGTGCACAAAGAGCACATCCAGAGCCTCCTCCCCAAAGCAGTTCCCAGTGTTGGACCTGATACCACATCTCCTTCCCATGGGTCCCCTCTTCCAAAGCCAGCATTTAATAGACGCTAGGCTTGATGCAGTGCTACTCTATGCGCACTAGCAATATTAGGAGCCCAGCTGTGATTAAGGGCCTGTTCTGCACATCAGACAACCTTGTTTGATGATGAGAACAGGCCCTTCATCAACGATAAACATTCTTATCATAGCAAATGAGGGTCCATTATGGATGATCTTCTCTGAAAATTAAATAAAGGTTTATTCATATTCCAATGCTCACAGAACATTCTTCACAGTCAATGGAAGCTTTTCTGAAAGGTCCTGGTTATTATTTAATTTGTTTTTGGATAGTTCCTGACTAGCTAAATAAAAGCTTTGTTACATTTGCATAACTGTTCTATTCTGTGGACAAAGGTATGCAAGCAATATGGACCTATTTTATAATGTAGCTGTGTGGGAGTAGCATAAAAATGTGAAAATGTTTGTTAAAACGTGAATTAAATGTGCTCTGTATGTCATTCAAATCTTACTACAACCTTACAGCAGTGTTATTCAAGAATAGTGGTCTTACCTGTAAGTGTGCCTTACCTGTAAGTGTGTACAGGAATAGGGATCTTACTCGTAAGTGTGTGCAGCAATAGTGGTCTTACCTGTAAGTATGTGCAGGAATAGAGGTCTTACCTGTGTGTCTTACCTGTAAGTTTGTGCAGCAATAGTGGTCTTACCTGTAAGTGTTTGCAGGAATAGGGGTCTTACCTGTAAGTGTGGCTTACCTGTATGTGTAGCAGGAATAGGGGTCTTACCTGTAAGTGTGTCTTACCTGAAAGTATGCCTTACCTGTAATTTTGTACAAGAATAGGTAAGTGTGTAGTGTGCACAGCAGAAGCCCATTCAAACCTCACAATCTCTTCCTCTAAATGCCCATGTGGGAAAAACTGAGGGTGAGAACAGGACAACTTGGTGAGTGTAGTGTGGAGAGATTAGTGAATACAGGACAGTGTGGAAACAGTACAGCCTCATGAACAGGGTGCAGCTGAATTAGGCCTCTGCTTTCTCCAAATTCAGAATATCCAGTTGTATTCATAAGCTAAACCCAGCACTGCAACTCTAGGCTAGCTCAACCATTCTTTTTTTTTTTTACTGGATAAATTGGGAGCTGCTCTTCAAGGACGCTTTGTGGAGTTTCGAACTTCCAAAGGAAAGCGTGGAGCCTCCACCCAGACCACGGAGGAGGGGAGTGGGCGTTTTTTTTGTCTGTGGCTGATTGGGGTTTGCAGGGGGTTCGCACAATGATGTTTTCTTAACCCTAATCTCTCCCTTTCTGACGGGACTGGCGCGGAGTCTCCCTCTAATTAGATAAAGAATTAAGGAGTGGATTAGACGACGGAGAGCAATGCCAGTTCTCCTGACCACGGTAGCTATTTCAAGTCACCATTTAAATTATCTCATGCTTATTGCTTTTTTTTTTCTCTCCCCTCCTTGTTTTGCATTATAAAACAGCAGCAGGCAGAATGACAAATACTGTTAATCTCTTGCTTACTGGCAATGCATTACAAAGGGGTTAGGCAGGATTTTGCTGCTGTGCAGTAAACACTCAAAATTCAGCAATTGTCCATTACTGCTTAAACACGACGGATAACAGCCGTCATTAATTAAACAGTGGGAGTAAGTGGGGTTATATAAACTGAAATTAATAAATTGCGGCGAACATAAATACACATTTTAAAATTGTTTTCCGAACCAAGAGTTAAGATGAAGAAAAAATAAATAAGTAGAAAAAAACGTTTTGAAATTTGTGTCCTGCCCAATCCAAGGGATAGATTTAGTCATGGAGTGTTCCTTTAATTTGTTTGCCACATTCTTATATTTTCCAGAAAAATGATCAAGTCGGCATTTAATTGCTTTAAGAAAATAAATCACTTTCCGTAACTGCAGTGTTCTTGCCAAGCGTATTGCACGCAAGCTGTAAGGAACATGAAATATTTCACCATTTTTTTTTCAGTCAAAATAATCAGGTTAGATAGCAACATGACACAGCTTTATATATTTATATAGAACAAGGCCCAGAAGTCACGTCCTGTTTACACGGTTTCCTGATGAAAAATCCTCTGACGAAAATAATTTGGACAGTAAAACCAAATGTTACATTCCAAGGATTTGCATAATTTGTAGTTTGATAACTACAGTATATAATCATATCATTCATGTATTTTGACATGAAGTCCCTAAAAACTTTGTGGCTATTTTTCTCACATTATCATGCATATCTCACGAGACATTCACGCTATCTCACGAGCTACATATTAGCAGTGTTTTCACATGTGCCAGTGCAAGGTATCATTCTTCACAGCCTTAAAGATAATTTGACACCTCTTTGCTGAATGCAGGTTGACATCCTTACTGGTGACTGTACTTTAGAGTGTTACACATATCATTATCCATTTGGAAGTGTGGGACAAGGCTCGGTCCAAAATAATCTGTTAAATTGCCCTTTCAGAAGGAGGTGTGGTAAAATTTAGCAGCATAAATATGCAATAGTGTGTGGGAGTTATTATTTTTTATATTTACTAGTAATCTTACTAGACACCTGTTTTTCAAACATGATCAAGTGCGCAGAGGTTATTTTTGTCCTCTTATATGTTACTTACCATCTTTAATTGCTGAAGTTTACTCTGGTGTCGTTCCTTTATCACTTTTAGTTGCATTTTTAGATGCTACAGGAAACGAACTAGCTGGCCAGCTAACATTAGTTAATTATGACCATACTTAGTACTATACTACTGAAATAATGGAAACTAGTAACTTTGGCCTGGCCTGGCAGTTAGCAAAGAAATGTAGCCAAAACTGCTCATTTGTGATAGATTAATAGCCTGGGGCTACTGTTAATGCCCTGCAAGGTAGCCTATCGCCTGTTTATGATATGATGATACAGTATGTCTATGTTGCTTGCTAGGCATTGCATGATGCAAGATTGTAAGCTAGCAAGCATAATTGCGCCTAATCTCGTTAACTAATACAAAATTCACATTTGCTTTTAAATGAATGTAATTATCTACCATTCTCATCGAAACCCATCCAACCTTACCTCTATGAAGGTACTGATGCCTCTGAGCTTTTCAGGTTGCTCATAGCTCTGTCATTGGCTACAGACTTGATAAAATAACTAAAAATTCTCCTGTGAGTAATTCTTTGCCACTCTTTCATGTTATCTTCCCATCCTTCAATGGTAGAAGGGACAATGTCACTTCTTTTTAATGTCATTTTAATGTAACTTTCTGTCATTTTACGAGATGTTTAATTAGCATTTAGCATTTTGTTTGTTCACACTTCTCTCTCACATATCCCATGCATGGTATCGGACAGTGTATTGGGGACAAGACTCCATAATGAAGCATCAAAATTATCTTATTTTCTGTCCTGGAAACGAGCAGAGAGTCACTCGTGAACTATCCCCGAAGAAGTCCTGGCAATGTTGAATGTGCACTAAATTAGTGAACACTTACTAAAGAACACTTATTGAGAACATCATTATAATTACGAGTACTACAAACAGGAAAGCAATGGGTATATTCAGTCAGAAACTGTTGTTTGTGACAACAAGAAGTAACTTAATGATGCACTGTATAGTCAAAGAGAACAATTGATGATTTTAAATTGATGAAGACCTAAAAGCAGAACGAACATCCATAAAAAAACAAACAAACAAAAAACAAGCGAAAAAACAACAACAACAAAACCCTGACCACACCTCAGTCATCTCTGAACCTTTGTGTGCGGAGGTGCCCGGGGCTGGGGGACATTCGCCGCCTGTGAACAGGTGTTCTCCTGTAATTACGCATGCATTGGCAGGCCTAATTGCTGAAACATCCGCTGTGTCAATTTAACAATGACTGACTCATCGGGGCGTTCCTCCCCTCCCGTCAGTCACCAGCTGCCGGGCGCCCGTGGCGACGGGGGCGTCTCCCCGCTCCTCAGACGCGCTGACGTCACCCGGGCGACCGCTCCGCGCGCTGGCGGCTTCCGTGGAAACGCTCCGAAGCTCTCCTCTCTGGCTCGGCTGGGTCTTACACTGTTGTTGCGGGCCTCGCGCGGTGATGTCACTGCTGTGGGCTTTCATCTACGTCACTGTGCGACTGTATCGCGACTCATGTCGTGTCAGTATCGTGTCACGATATATCACAGCCTCTACGCATCCACTGACTTTTTATAAAATTTACTTATATATTCCTAACTTATTTGTCGCTATAAATGAAACACTGCACGTATATTAGCCTCTTTTTAAAAAAAAGAAGGGCCTGTTAGGTCTCAATGTGGTCTGGGTTTACTGCATAAACCGAAGACCAGGCATCCACAGCAGTTTGACAATTGGCTTTGCCCCACCAGCGCTCATGTGAGTTTCTTATTTACCCCTTGCATTTCTTCCTAATGGCAAATCACATGATCAACAGAGGCACCAGAAAGGGGTGGGGTCACCGATTCCACACTTTCGTTTTTTCATCAGCAAGTCTCTCAATGCTGAGAATTGAATATTACAAAAAATATATAAAAATATATATTATAAATGAATATTGTCATAATATTGTGATAATAAATATGTAATATTTATGAATGAATTGTGTTATATGGCCACCCGCCACCCCCCGCATACCCCCCCCCATGGTCACGGAAATCCTCACATCACTGAACTTCACTGTGGTCAGTAAATGAATCAGTGTTCGTTTGGGCCACCAGTGAACTGGAAAAAAAAACAGAGGACGTCAGTTGTATGCTCTCACTAAAAACACTCTGGAAGGTATCCATATTGTACTTCATCCATCTTGTGATTAAACTAAACTTCTTTAACTGCTGAGGGACTGTATGATATTTACCTACGTAAGACCGAGACAGTAAAAACATCAGGACTAAGGATGTCATATCTGTCATATCCTGCCTGTTTTGTATCCTGCGCTATGCAACCACACATTCGCTTTTTTTTTTTTTACATCACACCAAGATTGCAAGACAAAAAAAATGCAAGTCTGTTCACAAATATAAACATCAGCCTAAAAGGAATCAAGGCATTTTAGTCATCTAATGCATTCCTTTGACTTCACAGTATAATCTGTGAGCTGATTTAAATATGGCATGTTTCAAATGTAATGTACCACTTGTCAGTTCAGCTTAAGTGAACATTTATGATTTTTTTTCCCCCTCATATGAAGAGGAAGCCTCCTTTGTGATTGTGCCTCTGAAGGCAAGCAGGAACAGGACGGTCCCTGTACCAGCAGAGACCGCGGTGCGTCGTTCGTGTTTGGGCTTGCTCCGTACTGTTTGACAGGGCCAAGGAGGAGACGGGGGCTACACAGTCTGTAATTTAATTAACCCTCTCAGTTCCCCACAGGGCCACGGCAAGCAGACAGGCCTCTGGGCGCCGGGTTTATTTTCGGCTCTGCAGATGTTAAGGGTCTGGGTACTGTCGCGCGCTTCTCCCCAGAGGTCGGGCGGGGTGGGGGCGTAGGGGGGGGTGGGTGGGGGGTGTTTCAGAGGCCGTGAGGGGTGAGCGCCGGAGTGGATGCTGACGTTAAATGGCTCCTGCGGGAAATCAGGTCTGTGTGGGCGACGCCTTGGCAACGTGGGGCCGATGTCTGCAATATGGCTCAAACTGTTTCTCATCTGCGTCTCACCCCTTGGTGACTCACGCGCTGGGGTCGCCCTCCCCGCTTACTCTCCCGGCCTGACAGGGAGAGCCCGGCTTTTTACGGGTGAAGGGGCGCTCCCCGCACCCATCTCCGTATTGTCCCTCGCTCCGCACCATTCCTGTCTTCCCTGTAACCTGCATCCCTTTGTGTCATTCCTTTGTCTGGAACATTCTCCTCTATTCAACTCGACCATAACATTAGCATCCATCCATCCATCCATTATCTTTGCCCGCTTATTCCTGGTCAGGGTCGCGGGAGGTAACATTCCCGTGTGTAACACTTCATCTCTTGGAGCTGTAATACTCTCTCTCTAATGCTTTCCTGTCTCTCAGGCTTTTTGGCTTTTATTCTCAAACAAATTACACTGGCAGCCATTATCCTTCCATGCTAAGATTTATGTCTATACAGATTACCGCACCCCTTTTTATTTTATCCTGTCATATTTGGCCGTTGTTTTCATATTGGGGCAGATGGGCTGACTGGCCTTCCCTTCCTCTCAAAGGTGACATGTTGAGATTGACAGGTTGCCCTCAGAGACTCTGCAGGGTAACGGCAGGGTTGTCATTTGCACACCTGATGGCTCTGCGCCTCTCAGGTACACCTCAGGTACTCTGCTTTGCACATAATGCACACTGGGGTGATGCTGTACTGCAAGGGTGACGCAAGGTATTTCATCTAAGGACAGTGGATGCCATGCGGCACTGCACGAAAAGCAGCATTTACGGGAGGACACAAATCCGAAAACACACCTACGGCCGAGTGTGGCGTGCGTCAGCGTCACAAACCACAGTTCTGTCAGATGTGGGCATGTATTTGAGGTGTTCTTGTCCAGACACTTGGCACAAATTACCAGACATGCCCGTCCACGTCTCAGGGCAGGCTGTGAAATTTCAGTGCAGGCTGAGTCCCTGAATTAATCGGGAATATCCGAGTTCAGAAATCCCCGATTACAGATGTGGCCCAGGATTGTGCAGAAGTTTCTGGAAATACGCGTGTTGACACGGGGAAACTACCTCTCGTGACTGACACACCCCGAATTTAAATTAAATTTAACACGTCAGATATCTTTTAGACACTCATGCAGTGTGGAAGGAGAGAACCAACACAACCAGGTGTGGTTGAGTTCAGGTCTTCAGCTGTCTATCAGAACAGCAGCCACAACTGCAGCAATAGGCAGCATTTACAAAACTGTGCCCATATTATAAGGGTTGGGCAGGGTTCCTCAGCTGAACCTTCTCATTCATTTTGTGTGTGTGTAGTGTCTCGGACAATACGAGCCTTTGCTTATAGTGGAATACAAAAAAACTGTATAAGGCATTACATGCCACTTGTGTTCTGCTTCTCTCTGAGTCTGGCCAAACAGGACAATCCTAAAGCTTTCTTTCTCCTGTTCTCTGTGTTTTCCATGATAACCAAAACACTGGTATAACACCCGAAGATATGATAGAGATTATTATTATACTAATAACAAGGTCTGTGTAAATAAACCATTGGTGAGATGAGCGTGTGTCTGGTCTTTGAAAAACGGGTAGACGCAGGTGGACAAGTATGAGTTCACAAGGCCCTCAAAGTTTCCCATTAAGATTTCAGAGAGAATTTTCTATATGACTGGCCTGAATACATCAGTTTTAAATTGCGCAAACTGACTGGAATTTAATTCTTGTTCATTTCAAAATTAACTAATTAAACAAACAATTGTGAGCAATTACAACGAAGAATTACCAAATTCTTCTGTAAATGTCCTAAGTGGTAACACAGACAATGCTGCTATTTAAAAGCAAGGGTGGAAAAAAAAGTCACGGGCAAACAAACTGACACCTTAACATGTGGTAAACAAGGCACTGTCAATCTGGCACGTTTGCAGATGCTTGGCTGACTGAGAATCACAATGTTTTTCCAGCGGCACTTCATTAATTTGTGGTGTAGAATTCATTAGGACGGCAGGCCCCCCGGGAGGCTCCCGTGGGCTGGGCGAAGGTGACGGGAGGTAGGGGGGACAGGTGCGGGAAGGCACCGCTCGGGCTGGCACCCGTGTGCGGAACCCTAAACGCGCTACCAACGCGCTCAAAACGCACAGACTCTCTTACAACCGCCGCTAGCCTCGTCGGGGGCGCGATTTAAACGTAACACCGTAAAAAGAGCAGTTTGAACACGGTGGCTTTAGCGTTTTCACTCCTCTATCTCTCTCCTTCTCTCTCTCTCCCTCTCTCTCTCTCCTCTATCTCTCTCCATCTCTTTCTCCCTCTCTTCTCCTCGGCCGACAGCTTGTGTCAGAGGCAGTGGGAGCTCTCCTCTCTCTCTCTCTCTCTCTCTCCCTCTCCCAGGGCATTTTCATTAAAGGGCTTTTCAGCTGGAATCTGTGAATAAATAAAGGCTCCCCCCCTGGGAAATCAAGGCAACAAGCAGATACATGTTAAAGTCAGGAGAGAGTTCTGGGGCCGGGCGGAGAGCGGGCTCCGGCGCGCGGCGGATCGGGCTGGAAACCGCGCGCCGCGCACAACAAAAACAAGCCCGGGACCCGAAAGAAATAATGAAGCAATTAACTCAACTATTACCAGCACCTGTGACGCTGATTGGCAAGCGCTCCCTCCGCCCGCGCTCCCGACGCTAAAGATGCCCTAATGTAGCTAAGTTCCCCTCTTTAAAAAGGGCTGGTAATGAGAAGGGTAGCCTAATGGCGGCGTATTGACACACAGGCGCCCGCAGGAGGTTTGCATTAGGAGTGAAGGGGCCATCTCCGACGCCGCGTTGCGTCATGCACTATCGGAGCGGGGCTCTTGTATAAACACATCTCCCATCTCCAGCCCTCCCCTTTCATTAAGGTTAATGCACTTTTAATTAGCGCTTGATTCGAAGCCTATTAGGCGCAATTTATAAGGCCTTTTTAGAGACCTGCAAACTACAACACGGCACGAGATTAATAAGATAGATGGCGCGGCTCGAGCCGAGCGCGGTCGCCGCGCGCGCGAACCCGGGGAGTCCTCTTCATCGAGAGTAACCGCCTGTTTATTTGCTCAAGTGCTTTCGGTCACATTAAAAGCGCTTAATGAATCTCGGGCCTCAGTCGCAGGGATTGCATCACTTGTCACCTGGATTCGAATGGATTTTTTTATTTTTTTTAAAACCTAGATTTCAATGAAAAAAGTAGGAAGAGATTAAAAATAAGAAAGGGAAATTGGGTGTTCTTATTTAAAAAAGTACTGAAGCAGTGATATATTTACATCATGATAACATTTTGTGTAGTTTTGCTGTATTAAAAAATGGCTACAGTTTTAAGAAGCAGTTCTTCTTTCTTGTCTCCTGAAAGAAACCTCACTCCTGTTGCTGGCTGAAATGATTTACTGTGACCATGTTTATATGCAGGAAATG
Source organism: Anguilla pacifica (assembly GCA_039654925.1). Taxonomy (NCBI): domain Eukaryota; kingdom Metazoa; phylum Chordata; class Actinopteri; order Anguilliformes; family Anguillidae; genus Anguilla; species Anguilla pacifica. The sequence continues at coordinate 27,368,083 of CM077301.1, forward strand.
CTATACTATACAATTACAAATCTATTAATGATCCAAAGCTTTTTGACCCTGAGGAAGACATTGTACACATTGGAATGTCACTCTCCCCTGTTCATTAAACAGTGTCTTTTGCCCTGAACTCAGAGAGCTCCAGCATTCCTTATTTTGGGCTAGTCCATGTGAAGTTGTCCGGGTAAGGGTTAGGGTTAGGGTTAGGGTTAGTCCTTCTCTATATTAACGATCCGTTTGTGTTATGTGCCCTTTGCATACTCGCTGAAAGTTATACACCATTGATAGTTTCAGGACATATGCAGAAAAAGATGAAGAATAAAGTAATATACACGTTCAAATGCTGAAATTGGCATGACACGCATCATTATCCCCAGGGGCCCAGTTCACCTACAGCTTTTACAACTTCTATTAATTACTATTATTTGTCATGTTAGTAGAAATAATCCCCTAATAATGCAGAAAATCTTTGCTTGTTGGCAACATTTGGGCATAGATGTATGCACAGTCTTAGTCATGGTGAACACGCACAAACACGTCAAGTCATTTGTCAAATCAAGGCTTCTGTTTTTTTATAGATGATTTTAATTGGTGTGCATTCCTATATTAGGGTAATACTGGAATATTCCACCTCTTTTAAGAATACAATCTATAAAGAGTTCTAGAATCTTCTGATTCGCAACTGAACATTATCATCCATGCAGCTAGTCCATAACATTGAAAATTATCTGTCAGTAGCTATGTTTCTGTTTGCAGGGATTTCACATAGAGTAGCAGATCCGAGCATAGTTCCAGTTTTCCCACGGAAACAAGCATTGATTGGCCACAAAATAAAAAATAACTCATGCATGCGCCTAAGTTCACAGTGAGTAATGCTGTATTTACATCTATGCACAGCAGGTTCCCAAGAAGCTAAGATTGTCTGTATTATTAGGGGATTATTTCTACTAACAGGATAAATAATAGGGCGGTACGGTGGTGCAGTGAACAGCGCTGTCACCTGACAGCAAGAAGGCATTAAGCTTGAACCCCAACCAAGGGCCATTCTGATTGGAGTTTGCAGGTTCTCCCCGTGTCCACATGGATTTCCACTGGTACACTGGTTTCCTCCCACAGTCCAAAGACAGGCAGTAGGCTAATTGGAGGCTCTAACTTGCCCATAGGTATGAATGTGTTAGTGACAGGCAATTGATTGGCGGCCTGTCCAGGGTGTATTCCTGCCTCTTGCTCACTGCATCCTAAGATAGACTCTAGTGACCCTGACCAGGAATAAGCAGTTTAGAAAATGGATAGATGACAAATACTATAATAGCAAGTGTTGACCAGCTCTCCTACATGCCACACTTCCTTTTGAACCTGGTCCTGCAGGTTCTTTAACATTTATATTACTCTGCTGCTACCTGTCCTTCCTGGCTCCTGGACTTGGTCCTTCTACCCAGAGGTGGAAATCCTGCCATGTGTTTCTTCCACCCATGAACTCAGCCAGCTGATTTCACTAATTAGTTCTACCTCCTGACTAAAGTTCTGCTAATTAGCAAATCCAGGTGATTGGAACAAAATACTGGGGCAGGACTTTTACTTTCTGAACCTGGATTTTCCACCCCTGGTTCTACCACCTCACATAAAGTACTGAAGCTTTCTTACAGCGGCGCTGCCTGTCTGCGGCACAGGGCCACTCCACCTGTCTATTTCACCTGGTTATTCCACCTGGCTATTCCACCGGGCTATTCCACCGGGCTATTTCACCTGGCTATTCCACCTGGCTATTCCACCGGGCTATTCCACCGGGCTATTCCACCTGGCTATTCCACCTGGCTATTCCACCGGGCTATTCCACCTGGCTATTTCACCTGGCTATTCCACCTGGCTATTCCACCTGGCTATTTCACCTGGCTATTCCACCGGGCTATTTCACCTGGCTATTCCACCTGGCTATTCCACCGGGCTATTCCACCGGGCTATTTCACCTGGCCATTCCACCTGGCTATTTCACCTGGCTATTCCACCTGGCTATTAGACCAGGCTATTCCACCTGGCTATTTCAGCCAGTGCAGGGCTTTCCTTTACTATTCTACTACACGCCTGTTCCACAGCCCCTCCACTGCTCACCAATCCCTGCCCACAGTCAGGTCATTGAATGGAGTCAGAGAGCCAGGGGCTGTTCACGTTGCTTGGTGAAATATTTCACAAGAACAGAAGTGGTTTTACGCCGTTTTATGAAATGAATCCGATGCATTGGCTACATCTACAAAGCTGAATTCAAAGATAAAGATGCACAAACAGAATCCTCAATGAATAGCAATGCATGTTGCAAGTGGCACATCTGTAATAGTTATTGGACTGAAATATTGGTCTGATATATTATACAATGACAAGGTGTTGAGCATTATTAGGCCCATCAGTATTCCTACATGTGAAAAGTGAGCATACTTGGGGCACCCACATACCCAGAAATGTGTATGCACACTGTATGAATTTAGAAAGACTGTGTAAAGCTACAGATGATGTTTGTCTTTTTTATGGTGCACTGCTCTATATCATTTACAGCATGAACGGTCGCTATTATCTGCTGCAACATAACATTTTGAAGCTTGTATTTCTTTCTGTGATAAACTGCATGTGAACAATTACCATATCGCCCATTCTCAGGAAATTAATATGTATGCATGTCCTTCTTGTATTTAATATATAAACCTGGTTGAATTATCACAGATACTATGTGTGTCTATAGCAATCTTTGTATATTTCGGCATAAGAATATGGACATGTAGATCCTTCACACAAAAAAATGAATGCAGAAATTTCTGTGATATCTAGAAAAATACCCATCCAATTTGAGATATCTATCCTCAGCGTGATATCTCTCCACTTTGCAGTACATTGGGACATGCTGACGTAAAACAGTACCAGGTAACTTCATGTCCGATCTATAAGACATTTGCCATTGAAGAATCGCGCACTGATTGAGGTTCTTGCCTCTGTCTTTCACTAACTGTAGTTTGGGTTGAGAATGTGAAAACAGGGAGACCTCCTGTTCTACACAGACTTCGCCTCTGGAACGGTCTTTCACCTCCAGCAGTGAGGTCTCCCAGAGAACACATTTGTTTACGGTATTAAAAGGTGACTGCGTCACTCTGCGCATCATTTCTGCCATAACCCCTCCACACTCCACCCCTTTGAATAAGACAGCCAGGAAATGCTATCAGATCTTTAGCACCTTGCAGCAAAAGGTTCATTTATTTGAAGCGATTATCACTAGTACAACGATGACAAGTTTGCTTCAGACCTATATAAGCATATAAACGTATCATTCCATTTTAGATAACTTGGAACGGTACTTTTGACTTTAAATGGGCATTTGTAAATCAGGAACATTGCTGGTTTCCCCCCCTAAAAAACCACAACTATATAACTATAAATTTAGCTACACTTGGTGGAAAATTTTTTTTTTCTCAAAACCTGAGTGTATTAAGACTACAATATTCAGCTTTACCTTGAGATTAAACATCTGTTTCTGCTTTCATTTAGAGTCACAAAATATATAGATTTTTTGTTTAATGTTTCTTTAGACCTATCAAGGCAAACACTGCAGCATATCACACTCTGCATATAATGTAAGTGCTTACTGCATGTGTGCATTTTTAAACACCACGATGTCTGAGGTTTAATATTGCGGGACCAATTTTAGAATGAAATATCACTGACAGCAACAGTCACAATATATTACAGGCACTCCACATGACGTGCTTGTGAGACAGAAAGGGGTGAATTGTTAGCAGACTGTTTGAGAGCAACTTACACAAAGCACAAATTCTGAGAGAGAGAGGCAGAGAGAGAGAGAGAGAGAGAGAGAGAGAGCGAGAGAGAGAGAGAGAATATCAGTTTTCCAGTGTTACAAGGTTATGGAACAGGTGGAATACTTCTGGCCAACAGCTTCTTGGGGGAAAGAAAGAAAATTATTATTTTTCAAAATGCAAATTGCCCCCAGAAGTTACTTTAACCGGTCCCATCTGTGACTGAAAACAGCACATCCCACTTTGGAGACCTGAGATCAATTTTGTGCATTTATTCTCCGAGAGGGGGAAAAAAAGACGTTTCTCTCACACAATGGGGCTCACTGGGGATCAGCTCTGAATGGGATAATGGTGTTGTGAAATGCGAGGTATCGAGGGCCCACATCTTGAAGTTATAAATGGACTCAGAGGGTGGTACCTTCACACAGACTAACATCTTCATGACTTGAATAACCCAGACCACATTCACTTCACAGGGCCGATGTGAAACTTCACTTAGAATCGCTTCTTGCGATGGATCACGTGTCATGTGACCACACATTGGTATCTGATCTATGACTGCTCTTGGGAAAAGTTACAGTGGAATTAATGGTTTACTACTCGTTATAAAACGTGAATGTAATATATATTTACAATGCGGTACCCTTCTTGGAGTATATTAACAAGAAATATGGCCACAAGACAGTAGATTGTCGAAGCTGTGAAAAGCAAAAAAAAAAAAAAAAAATTTTTTTCCCCTGTACAACTGGTTTAATTTTCGACAGTTTATATGCAATAAATGAAACTCTTTTTTAAAGCTGTTTTAGCTTATTATTATTATTATTATTATTATTATTATTATTATTATTATTATTAATATTATTATTATTAATATTAATAATAATAATAATAATAATAACAATATTTTTGTTGTCGTTATTATTTTTATTTAATAAAAAAAATGCATACATGCTTGCATACTTGCAACTCAAAAAATTCTGTACCCACAGTAATACAGTGAACAAAAATCAATATTGATTAATATGAATGAGAAAACAGAAAGTTGATTTCTATAAAAAAACAAACTAATTTTGAGTTTTTTCTGTTAAATAATGCGCATATTTACCAAAGGATTGGAGACCAGTGTATGGGGTTCCGAAGAGTCCCTCGCCATTCCGCCATTGTAGAAACACCTTTGACCCGGCTCGGATGTGCTCCTCGGTACAGTGGGAAATGCAGGCTGCCGTAACTACCTTTTTCAGGGTTATATTTCATGCGGCCAGGAAAGGTCTCCGTGGAGAGAAGCTCTGCGCAATATCGTTTTCGGCTTTCTTTAAATCACCCTGCGGTGGAAGCGCCACAGGCAGGGACGTCTCTAAATGGAAATGCAATTTATGTTTTGTAGGGAAAATGCTTAAACACTTAACCTCCTGCTGGCGTTGGCATTCACCTGGTTGGAGTGTTTCGCTGACGAGCTGAGATGTTTTGGAATCAGGAAAAATGCAGATACTAAGACGTGTTAGGAATACAGTATAGGCTATATAACAAATGAGTCGTAATTTATGGTGCCGGAAACCAGGGACCAAAATTTATACGCAGCAAGGAAAAAAGGGAAATTTTCCTTTTCAGCCAAAATTATATGTCATACTAGTGGAAAGTATGCTAATGCAGACTTATTCTGAAATCATGGATAGAAAATCGTCGGTCATTAAATACTTTTTGCATTGCATAGTTTAATATCGTGCGGTAATGTGATCAGGGGTGTGTGAGTTGTAGCCTACTACAAAACTTAACGGACAGTCGGTTGCTCAGGTACCAGGCGTCAATCCAAATGTGAATATGGCTATAACCTATGGACGATTGACCTGTAGACATACCATTTTCATTTCTAGAATAAATGTGTTATTTTATTTATTTTGCAATTATTATTATTATTATTATTATTATTATTATTATTATTATTATTATTATTATTACTGTCTGTCTGATTTCATATAGGCGACATGGACACGACTGTTTTCCTGTCTTAGGGTTTCCGTTATGTTACTTTCCCTTTCTGCCACGTGACCCGAGTGCATTTCAAAATGGCATTTCAGGTCTCTCTTTAAACCCAGACGATTAAACCTGGCAGAGGATCTCCTTGATGTGATTTAGAAACTGCTCGGTGAGTCGCCAAGAAACAATACCACTTCATAAGGACAAAGAGGGAAAGGGGAGGGGGAATGGGGTTTTGGGAGCGGGGTTCGTGCGAGCTGTCCTCTCTGACTTCTTTAACCCAGCGTAGCCACTAGATGGTGTGTGATAACCATTTGTACCTGTTATGCCTCGAGAATTAAGAAGGGGGGAGAGAGAGAGTGAGCGAGAGACTTGGGACAAGGTTCTTGTTCCCGTTTAGTGTTTTCACAGGTCTGTGTGTGATTTATTGATCTTAAAATTGAAACAGCGCTTACCATGTAATCATTTTTATGAGCGTCTGAACTGACATGAAATTTCACCGTTTGGGACAGACTAATAAAAGTCGCCGTCGGTTATTATTCAGACTAACAACAAGATTGTCGATGAACTTTTTACAGATTCATCCACCCAACTACAAACAAAATATCAAATGATGTAGGCTATAGGCTGGCTGACAGAACACATAGCCCTTTAACTCTGTGACTGAAAAGGTTTGCTCGTGAATATAGCGTACAATAAGCTATACAGCTCAGGTGATCTTTCGCCTGTACCACAACTTTCAACGTTTACTCTGGAGTTCAACGTAATTTCCGCATTATTATATTTACAGAACATTTCGCAAGTTTAAATATATGTCGGCAGAACACGGCTGTTCAGCTGTGCAAGAACTCGCACGTAACTGGAGGAAAAGCAGGAGCGGCCAGTGTCGACGCATTTTCACACTTCACCTTGTCAGGTTGTGGGCCTAGGTGTCAGACGCAGAACTGCGTCTGAATGCTCTTTGAATGCGCGCGCTCTCTGGTGAACACATTCATGCCTAGAAGCCACCCTCTTCGACTATTTGTTTACATTTTAACGAAGCTCAATGTTCAATTATACTGCTCACAATGTAGACCATGTTGTTTCTTTTGCCATATTAAGCGCATTCCCGTCTTTAATGCATTTAATCTATGAAAGGACACCTTAAAAACTAAATGGTTTCTGGTAATATTATGTACTGATGGAAAGAATTCTCTTTTCGTGTCATATTATTTATGATTATGAAATGACATTGAGTTAAAAATTAAACTCGTGGGTTTTCATATGTTGTAAATCGTTTCTTACAATGCACCAGATTTAAGAAGATGAAAGAGGCACAAAATATCATCATTGTTCATAATTTTGAGTCTGATTAACTCACAGCTGTAAGCTTCCCCAGGATATAAAACAGTCCTAATTTCCCAATCTTACAAAATGAGACATTTTACATCTCTTTTCAGTAATTATGTGGTGATTAGATTTAGCTAAAGTGTTGATAATCATAAATTAATATTCACAGTATCTAATAGCGTATTATGTTATTTAAAAGTTGCTAAATGCATTGAGTGTATAGTAAAAGTTTTAAGTTAAAATGGCAAGAATCATAAAACCTGCATCACAGCCATCAGAAAGGTTCTCGTTATGTCAGTATCATATGTCTGCATACAACAACGACAAAGTGAGAATAAGCAAGCTAAGAGACATGGAGTAATTTATTTCTATGGAAAGAATAAGTAGCTCAACTTCAGCCGATGTTGAAGCACACCGTTTATCTCTGCAGACTTTCTAAGTTAACAGAAGAGATGAGGTGTAAACACATTCAGGGAGAATGTTAAGTGTTCTCCCAGGTAAAAAAACAGAAATGCATTTTAATTGTTAATTAATGCATCATCAATAGTTTTTCTTTCACTGTGAGACAGAAATAATTTGTACATAATAATAGAGATTTTTCCATAAAACAAAATTCAGTTTTGGTCTGTTGATATACTAGCCAGAGGCAATGTTATGCTGAGCATTTTATTCTGAACACCAACTTTCTAAACTTAGGGTGAGATTAAGCAAGACCTTCTGCATGTGAAAAACCTTTTAGCGCACGCAAAACCAGTAACCTGACCAATGATTGTTATGGTATTTGTGTTGCACCAATCATTGGTTGTGTTATTGGTCTTGCACCTGCTAAAATGCTCAGTAAATCAGACCTTTAGTTCCCTGATAATGTTTTGGCATATGAAACAGAGACGGCTATTGCACACTAACACGAGCAATCACAATCTGAGCTTAAACTGCTGCAACACAGCAACTGTGTCAAGTTGTCAGTAGGATCCCTTTTTGCGGTGTGCTTTAAAATGTCCGTGCTAATAGTCTCACAACATTTATCTCTGATACCATCAGCACTTTGGGATCCCGTAGAAGCCCTCGGCCCGTCAAAACGACAGCACAACCGCCCGTCGGCCCGTGAAGGATTTACGCCGTGCGTCAGCAGGCTTCGACCCCCCGCTCTCTCCGCGCGGCGCGCCGCCCGAAAGCTGCGCCCCTGTTTGCACAGGCCGGGCGGCGCCCCGAGAACGCCCGCGTTAGCGCCAGCGCCGCAGACGGCCTGGGCTTTCAGGCCAAATGGACGCTAATCAGCCGGTCTCCGATTCCCTCTCGGTCATTTCCCGCTTCCTGTCTCAGACACTTTGTGTCAGGTGATTGGGTATCCTCAGTGGCGCGCAAAAAAAAACAAATAAAAAAGGACTTTAAAAGACACGGGAAAAAAGGAGTTTAGCGGCTGCTGCAGCGCCACTTCGGAAATGTAATTCGCCGAAATGAAAGCGAAGGGGGCCAATGAGCCGCGCAGACCCGGCGTCCCCGCGCACCTCCGCGCGCGGGGGTGGCGGGTATCGGCGCGGCGGCGATTTAATCTGGAGTTATCAAATATTTCCATGTCCTGGGTAAATGGCAGGACTCGGGGACGGGGAGAGGCTCCCCGAGTCTGAATTTGCACAATTTCCTTTCCCGTCCCTCCGAGGGCTTCTGGGGGTTCACCGAGGCCCGCCGCCGAGCGCTACCCAGAATCAAACATTTGCTTCATCCCCTTCCATTTCCACAGTTTAAACAAGATGTTTTGGATAGGAACGTGTGGATTTATTGTAAGGAAGAGATATAAGAGAGAGGACTTAATCCCCAGCCGATCGTAGCCTTCCCTCCGCTACACCCCCACCCACCCAAACCCTTCAAACCTTCTGTCTCCCCATGCCCTTTGCTCCATTTTTCCCCTCTGTAATGAATGCCTTCAGACTATTCTAAAAAGAAGACCTTACGCGCAGTCCGGAGTATTGGAATGCCGTATCAGACATCACCAATCAGCGACAGAGCCGGAGAGCAAACAGACCCCAGCCCGGAGTGGCAGAGCCCGGGCCTGAGGAGATCCCGCTGTATGTCAATGTAATAGACTGGCTTATGATGTGTAAATAGCACCATGGTTAATGACACTCTCATCGATGTTCACCGCACCCATCGTCTCTTCCCCCGCCTCCCCCTCGCTCCCTGCCCACACGCGAATTACATTTAAATCACAAATGTTTGGGGGTCGTGGGGTGGGGGGCTCGGCGGGGGGTGGGGGGGGGATTGACAGTCCAGATGCACTGTCTGTAATGCTCCTCCATGGTTTTTTATTTTTAATCTCATTGACCTTCAAAGCAGCAGGAACCAGTACATAAGAAACAGCGGAGGCCTTTACGGTGAGGAGTTTGCGTGTGTGTGTCTGTGTGTGTGTGCGCGCGCGTGTGTGTGTATGTGTGTGTGTGTGCATGAGAGAGAGAGAGAGAGAGAGAGAGAGAGCTCCAATGTGTGTTCTTCAGTCCAATGTTTACGAATATGTGTTTGGTGTAATAGAGTATTTAATGTTCATGATCCAGTTATTTTTTGTTGATTTGAAAAAAAAAAAATATATAAATATATATTTGAACCTACAAGTTAAAAGAACATGCTTGAAGGCTATCTAAATAAAACCACTAATGTGTCCATTTTATGGCTGCCAATGTTTATGCATTATGCGATTAATTAATTTAACAAATAAACATGTTGCAGTTACGCGATGGCTGTGCGTGGTGGTGTGTGCCAGATTTCTGATAAATGGGCCCTTTGAATTTTGGAGCTTATGAGGATGGGTATGTGAATGATCTGTGGTGACAGCTGTTGAACAGATTGTTCAGAATGACAGGCAGCACCGCCATTTGTTTGTAATGATTTCTTAATGATTTTAATGCCTCCAATTACAATCGTAGCCAACACAGAAAAAAATGCATTCAAAGAGAATATTCTTACAGAAAAGCAAACTAATGAAATATAGACCTTGGAAGTTCTTGAAATGTAAATTCTTTATATTTTTAACATGAGAAAATAAATAGAAATAATAACTAAAATTAATCATAAGAAAGAATGAATTTTCTTTTTGTTCTGTGCATATTCTTTCTTTCTTTTTTCCCGCACAACCAGTGTCACATGGTATAACTTGTGTGCCTTTTCTTTGTGAATGTTTTCCAGACTACCTACAATGTGAACAAATTGATTATTCACTGTGCAGAGCAGTGTGAGGGTTATGATGCTACTTACATAATGTCTATACATTAATAATATGAATCTACAATAAAAGAGAACCATCTAAATTTTTAAAAGCAGCGCTTAAGTAAAACCAGTATATTCTTTGTTTTTAATGGGCCAGAATCAGTCCCAGTGTGGATGATCCAGTAGACTGGTCAAAATAATCATACTAAAGGCTGAGAAATAAACTTTTCGAAGATTTAGAATATGATGAGGTCCAGTACTGAGAAATATTTTAAAACTAACACAAAACTTGAGAGGACTTTTCCTAATCCTTGTCGTCATTAGCGTCTCACGTAAATTGCATTTGAATGGAAGAATGTAACAAGCACTTATCAATAATGATACATAATTAATGAATTATAAAGATTTAAAACTGAAGTGAAATAGGAAAGGTTTTGGAAGCAGTTTTTTGTAGTTGCAAAACACTTTTAGAAGGAGCTGAATGACCTATGAACAATATATTACATGCATTAATTGTGAAAAATACAATTTACAATTGCAATGTACAATATTCTGCACAATATGAAAATACTATTGAAATAGAATATTAGATCAAGAAAAGTAAACCTTATACTTAAATTGTTTATTGCCGTGTTTATTGCCAATTTAACTCAAGCATTGTTACACTGAGCTGGGAACTTAGCTTTTTTATTGAAGAGATCAGACAGTGCCCTCCTTTTGTAAATTTTGCTCAGTTCAGACCGGAAGAAAGCAGAAAGGGCAACAGATGAAACTGGGATCACGGGCATGGCAGGACTCGGACCCCCACCCCACGCAGGGGGACCCACAGAGGGGGACCCACAGAGGGGGGCCCAGGCAGGGGGGCCCACGCACACAGCTGGAGAGTCGGCCAGCCTACAGAGGGTGCCGGGTAGTGCTACACGTACTAAACAAATGACACTTTACATATGAGTACCGTGGATGCCAACCACTCAACAAAAGTGTATCCTATTTCGGATGGATCGTTATGTTATTTGGCACATGCCCCACATATTGTATTGCAAGAAGAAATCAGCTTGCTATGAAACCTTGGAAAATGTTTCTCAATAAATGGAATTTTTCTTTAAGAGAAAAAATAAGCAATAATGTAGATTTTTATTTATTTTTAATTTCTTCAATTTATAATGCAAAAATCAAAATACCCCTGAAACTGTCCTCAACAGGAATGCGATGCTTGTTTCAAAGTGTATACAGACCTAATTATAAGTTCAAAAACACTCATTTCATAATTTATAGTTCAGTTCACCAAAGTAGTTTTACGCAACTTAAACTAATGAGTGAAACAGGATATTGACTGTAAAAATGATTCCAAGAGATGAGAACTCAATTCTTTCACTCTGGGTGTAATGTTTTAGATTAACCTCTATCAATCAGCCAGGCGGAGATATGCGATACCGTCTGCTCGCAAGAAGCGCCCGCCAAGGAAGTTCTCCTTTGTTACGGTAGAAAAAAAAATATTGTCTTTGATTCTCCTTTTGCTCCGGTTCCCATATCAGCTGACCCTGAAACCTCTTTAGAACTTTCTCCCGGCGCTCTCTGCCAGGGCTCAAGGTCGCTCCCAATTGGTCCCTTGTTTCGTTACATCATCAAATGCTCGCCCGCGGGACCGCGACTCGAGAAAAAACACCTGTCTCGCTTTTTTTCTTCATCACCCCACAAATGACTTGTCAGTGACCGCAGAGATTTGGAGGCTGGAGGAGGGGGCTGTGAGTAAAAAAAAAAAAAAAAAAAGTTGATGGATAAAAATATAATTTTACTTGGGTTCTAATCCGGGTCTTCCAGGGGTGACCTTTGACCCCCGGGCGCCCGTGCGGTGCGCCGAGCGGACGGAGGCGCCTCCGTTTCCCATCATCCCGAGAGGCAATCAGGCCGGCGCGCTATCAGCGCCGCGGCGCTGGAGATCCTAAGCCGCCTCTTTCGCGGCAAAGCGCGGCAAAGCGCGGCGGCCTGGAAGCGGGAGGAAATAGCAAAGTGCAGCCAAGCACGGAGCGCGCCGCCGCCGCCGCCGCCGCCGCGTAGCTCGCCGATAAAAGGCGCCGCTTCCCGCCGTGTGAGCTGACGGCGGGGGGGCTACCGTGCGCACGCGCCCGCCCGCCGTCTCTGCCGCCCCGATTTGCGGCGGAAACAGGGCCGGCCCCGCGAGGTCAGGGCGAGAGGCGCGACGCTGTCGGAGAGGGAGGCCGCGGGACCGAGCAGCTCCGTCTCCACGCTCAGCGCGCTGCTCTGCCGTGCCGAGGACTTAAAATAACGGCCTTTAGATGAGTCATTCTTTCCATTTTGTCTGTGAAAAACAATGTTTAAAATTCATGTTTACTTTCAGCTGGTTAACAATGCCTGGAGGAGATGCCCACCCAAAAAAGTAGTCCCTGCAGTCAGGAATCCTGGCTCAGTTTTACCAAAAAAAAAGAAGAAAAAAAACCCCCTTGAAATAGCACTCAGTGGAGCGCAGACGAATCTGCCAAAGCAGATAAATTGCCTTTGGATGGTCTCCGTATCAGAAATGAGAACTCTCTCTGGGTCTGCTTTCACTGTAAAATCAAAGTGATGCCGGAGAGCGGAGCAGCGATAACGGCTCTTTCCCTGAGAATTGGTTTACATTCCAGGCTGACCACTTAAAATTCCTGCGACCATCAAGACAGATTATCACATTAAGCAGCGAAAACATGTGACCTAATTTACCGTTTAATGGACTGCCATTTATTACTGTAAAATGCTTCAGAAATTACCGGATGACGTGCTACTACTGTTTGTTCATTCCGTCGTGTTTATTCGAACCTGTGTTTACTCAAGAACACCAGATAAAATGCACAGAATTTACGTTCGGGAATGAAATGTAGCTGAACAACAGTGTTCAGGATCACACAGACAGACACACAGGATTTGGTTCAATCAACATTTTATAAAGGCAAGTGTTAGGGTTAGGGTTAGTTTCTGCTTTAATGAAGCAGTTTAATGAGTTAGCATTAGTGCTTTGTTTTCTGAGCTCACCTAACCCTACCTGTACTTGTGAAGAAAAAAGCAGCATAACCAAGTACCCAATGCTTAGCATTGAGTTAACTAAGAGCACACTGAGGCCTTCTCTCCAGCACACACTGACAGGGTCTCAATCTGCTCTGTGCCTCATGTGCACATAAGCTTCCATGGATGAAGTCGTCCTCTTATAAAACAAATAAAAATGCCACCTCAGAGCAGGCCCCAGAATAGCACCGCCCCTCAGATTAGGCTCCGCCCCGCACTGAGTCCGGGTGTGAACGCGAGCGGCCTGTGTGCGTGCCCTACACGCAGCGCGCAGCACGGAGCGCGTCGGGAACAGCGCGGCGACCGCGTCCGCAGCGGACGGCGAATTCCGCGCCCGTGCGTTTATTCGATCGTTCCGGGAGCAGTTTCCGCAGCTGGGGCTCGAGCCGGGGCGGGGAGCTGCCTTGGAATAATTAGGGGGTTAAATGGCAGCCGGCCACACAGGAGGGCACGGCCGCGTCCCCGGCCCCCGCTCTCCGCCCGGGGTTAAAGGTCGGGAGACTTTTCAGGAAAAGTCAATTTCTCAAGTGCCCAAAACAGGTGGCAGCGCCGCACTGTTTACCAGAACTAAATGAAGGAAGTTGAAGAAAGCAAAGGCCACGACTCACAGGAAAGAGCGAGGGGAAGAATCCCCCCCGGCTTGTGTTCTTAACCTGGCCTCTCACACACAGGCCAGACTGTAAAAGTAACAGGTTTACGCTCCACTCTGGGAAATAAAATTAGCTCCCATTGTCAGAGGAGACTTGAAAAATGTTGCCTTGGATGTAGTCATTAGTAAATGTCTCACAGAAGCAGAAAGAAAATAGTCAGTATTCTGTGGTGCTGATTTCCATAAAACTTAAAACTAAATGAATAAGAATCACTGTCCACCTAATAATAATAATAATAATAATAATAATAATAAAAATAATAATAATAATAATAATAATAATAATAATAATAATAATAATAATAATAATAATAACAACAACAACAATAATGATAATAATAATAGCTGAAATATAGACTTTGGTCCCATAGTCAGCCTCAGTGAGTTTTATCCCTAAATCTGTGATTATGGCACATTCATTCAAACATAATGATGCTAATGTGCAGTAGATCTTATTTAGTCTAGTTTAAATGGCATTAAGCCTACATTTTTGCGTCCTTACAGATCATTTTTAATTTATTAAGTTCACCTATAATATCCTGCATGAAAGTGTAAAAGATTTGTTGGCGTGAATCTGAATGCAGTTTGACTAAATCTCTCTCTCTCTCACTCTCTCTCTCTCTCTCTCCCTCTCCCTCTCTCTCTCTCTCTCTCTCTGATAGATCACAGTCACTGATGTGTCAGTGATGCTCCACAACATATGCGAATGAAAGAAGCCATCATTGTAGGCCTTCATAAAAAAATGTATTTGTGTTAAATAAAGCAACGAATCTGTGTACATCCAGCCAGCTGGTGACAGACTGGAGATTAGCCACTGATGTGTAAAGCAGCGCACTTAAGGAGCTCATCACCAGGCAAGGATCACACGAAAACTATCCATCAGAACAGAAAATATGGATGTGTCTGCTGGAAAGGCCGCGGAATCGAGCGTAGCGGAGTCTGGAAAGTTTGGAGAGACAGCGCTCTCCTCCAGACATCTGCAAAGCATTTCTGACATTCCGAGTGACGGCTCAAGGAGCAGCCATGTCTTAATTGCACCTGTGCGGGGCAGATGTGCTCCCGGTGCGAAAGGCCGCCGTGGATCTTTCTTCCTGAACTTCAAGCCGTCAACTCTGGAGCCTTTCTTTATTATGGTGTCACGCTGTGAAAAATGCAGCTTCCAGATTCGTCTGTTACATAGCGCTTCCCTGCAACTAACATCTTAAAAATGACTTCAATCTTTAAGGTCTGGTTCCCGAGTTGAAGTCGCCGCTATGCACGTTCTTTCTCCGGTTCTGTTTCTATCCCGTATGGCGTGCGGCGGGACCGGCCCTCTTCTCTTCGTCTGCGCGGTGAAGACGCGGCTCTCCTCCCCGCTTAGTGGCGACGCTCCGTCCGTCTCTGATGTCACGAGGAGGAGATTTATGCGCCGCGGAGAGAGGAGCGCGCTAGCGCTAGCACCAGCGCTAGGGGTCAAGCTCGGCAGAGCGCAGCGCTACGGGGGCCCGAGTCGTTTAGCCGGCACTGTAAACAAACGGGGGGGGGGAGCGTGTACGGGGGGGGGGGGGCGGCCGCGCACCTGCAGGGAGGCCCCCGACGCGCTCAAACACGTCCTGTCCCTGGGGTGAGACGCGTCGGTTTCCTCTCCAGCGCCGCGGAGCGCGCTAACGACGGCAGCTGCGGCGGCGCGGCGGGCCCGGGGGCAAGGTCGCCCCGGCAGACCAAAGGGAACAGAGAGCGGATTGTTTTCAGAGCAGGGCTCTCTCTCGCTGCCGTCTGCGGCACGGACCGGCCCCCGAATTAGCACTATAAAGGGCCCGCTGCAGCCAGCCCCCCCCCCCCCTCCACCACGCACTACGTCCACACCACAACCAAACCGGGCCTGGTTCAGGCCACTGGACCTTATGTTGCACGATGCATACCTGAACACCATGAACGTGTTGCTTAGAGTCTAAAGTGTGGCCCAGGGCAGGTGAGTTAACTGGTTAAAAAAAAAAAGAAAAAAGAGGATCAGGACATTCAGCTGCTGTGTTCGTGTTAAACTTTTTAAACTTTTAGAATTAAATTTTTAATTCTTCCCAATGCGAAGTTTGCGGAGATGTGCACACACACTGTGGAATACGGATCATTGTGAATGCATTTAGAATGAAGCTGTAAAAAAAATTATGAGTGCAAAAATATTTCGTCAATAATTATAACAATGATTAAAATAATTAATCATAATTTCAACAGCAGTGAAGCTACAGTTGCTGATAAACCGCATACTTAAGCACGCACACACACAAACGCAAGGCCATTTTAGACAGCCAATTAAACTGACTGTATCACTTTAATCTCCACTTTAAAGCTAACGCTACATTCCTCAAGGCCTTCGGCAAACTATTACCAAAAATGTCATCACGTCTCTGCGTGCGGCAGTGTTTCTGATCTGAATAACACCCTCCTCTGCTCTTTTTAAACACTGTTTCCTTTTTCATCCACATTTATAACAAAGGGAAAAATATCATGAGGGAAAAAAAAAACTTTTTTATTGTAATTTGCTGTTAACTAACAATTTTCTCCCTATTTTGTTTGGGAGGCAACAGAAACCAATCAGAGCGCAGAACAGAGCACCTCCGACCAGTTCTGCGAGACCCAGCGATAATGAAAAGAAGGGATGTTTCCCTGGGCCTAATTGGACAGTTAACATCAAAGAATATGCAATTCGTTTGTAATCTGTGTATTTTGCAACACGACTGGCCTTTTTTTCAAGTGAAGTATTACAGTGGAGATCATTCTGTGTAAACCCAGCCAGCTACAAATACAAAATGTTTAATATTATAATAAATGCAATAAAGTCAATACACGTTGCAGTACTCTGCTGTCTGTCTCTCTCTCTCTCTCCCTCATTCACTCACTTTCTCTGTCTCTCATTCGTATACTGTAATATAACACTTTATGCAAAATGCATACTAAACACTTCCTTTGCTTATAAAATGTGCTCTGTGTTTATTTTCGTCTTGTTTCTACTTCTTTTTATTTTTTCTTCATCTTGCTTAATTTAAAACGTGGAAACCTTGTATGAGTTAACATAACAATATATATAATTTTGAGTGATAATGGGTTTTATTGTTAAAATGCTTGAGCTTTCAAGTGTTGATTTGGACTGATAAATGGACTATGTGGTTTTTGAACTTGTGATTTTAATGTCAATTAATTCAAGTCTTTACAACAATAGAATGGACAGGAACTCAGATCTGATATCAACTATGAATCAAAATTACAGTTGGGTCACTTCTAACTTACATACATAATTTACATAATTCCCCAAAATTCCAAAGGATTTAATTTGCCTCAGGGTGTTGGCTATGTATTAATGAAAACATATTTTCATGTTGAATTAATATTTTCCCTTAATGTAAAAAAAAGGTCTCAGAATTAGCGTGTAACTGGTGATTAAAGTATTGATCCAAGCTTTCAGTTAAAGTTAAACCCTCATGATTGCCAATACATAATTTATTCTTCTAGATCTGAACCATAAAAAATGCATTGTCTTGTTTAATTTAATTTTAGGCATTTATATGAAAAATTGTGTAAATCCATCTGGCTATGCAAACAAACAAAAAAAAGACTTTATGAAAATGTATCACACAAAGCTTAAGTTTCTCCTACAGGTTTTGAAAGGTCATTTTGTTTGTTTTGATACGATTAAAAATGTTTAGTGAAAATGAACCGTGAGAGAGTGTATGGAGATAAGGACAGGACACTGAGTACTGCATAAATGTAGATTTTGGTCAGAGCTGTTTCAGTGAAATATTCAGTCCCAAAGAAACGGCTTATTCTTACTAGTGTACTTTTCCTGAGGTCTGTGTAAAAAATAAAAACATAAAGGTCACATGGTAATCACTACACAGTGAAAATCACTGAAGACATTTTCATAGCGTTCCCAGTAAGAGACCACTGGCGTGTTCACGGGCTGGAACCATACCAAATACTGGAGAGGTCCAAATATTAACAGACCTGAGTGAAATGCTGCTCATATTTAACATGCTTTCAAGTGCATTTCAATCCGTTTTTTATTCAACAGTATTTTATTTCACGGATTTATCTAAAAATATATTCAGAACATTGCATCTTTATTTTGAATCATAACAATTATAACTTTTAGCATTTTCTTTATGTGTGTGAAAATATAATAGTACCTTATTTCAGATTTATAAACTTAAAAGAATCCATGTTATACTTCAATAACACCAGGCTTTCAAAGAGACTGAGTGTGAGCAGAGAATGTAATCAGTACTGTCCAAAAGCTTTGTGTAAAAGATATTGTTCCATGGCTTTGAAACTAGAGATTTAAAGCCTTTGAAATGTAATTATTATGTGTTTGGTAGAAGTATTTGACGAGATTGTTTGAGATGTATGAGTGTTTGAAAACTATTTGCAAAATAACATATGCTACGCTTTTTCTTAAAAAAGAGAATTTGTCAACTTTTTGTTTAAAAATATATTTAATATTATATTAATATATAAGATATATATATTTGATACTTTGGTTGTCTCCAAGTACAAAGGTTAATATATATAATAATAGGTTGCAATTTAAAGGAACTATATTCACACAAGCATATAGCAAAACTTCACAAAGAGAATATTATTCATTGAGCCCACTAAGTCACATGACACAGTACAGTGTAAGTGCATTAGGCACTATGGTAGGCTTGGTTTCAGCTCCTACTCTGAATCCTGCTAGGCTACTACATGCATTATATGCTCTATCTGAAGCTTTCCTTGAATTAATTAAAGCCCATAACTCATTCATCTTCTTTCACAACTTTGGTCGGTATTTGCAAAAAATTGTGCACTGTCTCCATTAGGTGAGTTAGGCATACTGACAGCATTATATTTCAATTTCATCAATTCAGCTCAGTATATATCTGTATCTAGATATAGTGGTCAAATACCAGCATATTTCGAATTATGAATGTTCTTAATGTACAAATAAAAACACAAAAAAACTATTATTACATGATCATCTATGGGTAGTACTTTTAATATAACATTTAATTTGCAATGGTGTCTTTTAATGTTGGATTGTGATTACACATATCTGATTAAACAATTAAATATATGCATTATAATTTTGTTAATCTTGCTATTTTGCTACAAATGTTTTTATTATGGAAATGCATGTGACTAAGGAAGAGCAGAAATCCTCACACTAATTCCTGGGGAATTCACTCCCCACAGCACCTGGCTCATATGGGATGTGTTTTATTTTTACTCTGTATTCTCACACATAATTTAAGTTATTCTTTCCTTCTTCAATGTGCCAACATGATGAGAATAATAAAATGCATACCAATGGTTAAAATCTGCAAAATACAGTAATCTGCCTACAATAGATCTTAACACTGAGCAATGATTCAGTAATGACCCAAATGTAATACATTTGTAGAACTGCCACACCTTATCATGCATAACCTATCCTGATACTGCATGAACTACAGTTGAAATATTTTTAAACACAACCGCAGCATTGCTTTTTTAATAATCAGTTCCATTTTGCAGCCCACATGCGCCGTGGGGACCAGGCGATCTGAGGCAGTCTCGGGCAAATGAAGATTGATGAGAAGCGTTCGGAGAAAAGGCTCCTTTAACAAACAATTATGATTACGAGGGAAAGTTCTCGACGAAACTCCTTTCAACGGCATGGCTCTTCCTTGAAAAGAACACTTGGCGGACGCAGCCGCGTTTATGTTTGGACAGATCGTATACATCGCAGAGGAGTGTTTACCTCATCCTCTTCTTCTCCGTCCTGTCACCCTCAATTAAATATTGTTCAAGCGTGAGGGAGCCATTCAGCCCTTCCTCACTCGCTGTGCTATGTGTTTAAAGGCTCCAGGGGCTCGCTCTGATATTATTATTATTACCAGCAGAAATAGCTTTCGCTGTTGCGTTCTCCACATTCAACCTCGCATGCTAAACGGGGGACCATTTGTTAGGCTGTGGCATTCCAAGTTGGGAAAATGAAAATAAGAGCTACGTTTAAAACACTTTAACATGTAAATCAAATAAAATCAATCATTGTGGGGAGGAGGTGGGTGTGGGGGGTGGGGGGGGTGGGGAGGAGGTACTGTTACTTTACGGCACACTGCAGCATAGGGTAAATCATTTTCACCCTTATTATAAAGGAAGCACAGAAAACCAAAAAAAAGGAAACAGATGTACTTATACAGTGAGTGCCGTAATATTTGGGACAAAGATTTACCTCTGTATAATTTTAGGTTTATCATCACATGCGGTTAAAGTGCCGATGCCCAGCTTTTATGTATAAAAACTTCTGTAATTTATTCACGGTGAAACCAAACCACTTTACTGCAGCAATCTTCTGTTCCTGTTTGCCTCTGGGAATGTTTTTGCCTTGAAATGTTCATTTGGATTCAGGACAGATGATTGACTTGGCCAGTCAAGAACATTCTACTTTTTGGCCCTGAAAAACTCCTTGGTTGCTCCAGCAGTGTTTGGGGTCATTGTCCAGCTAAAAGGTGCAGTAAAGTCAAATGAGTTTGGCATTTGATTGGATCTGAGCAGATCCGTCAGCAGTCATATCATTAATGAAGACAAGTGACCCAGTACCTGTGGCAGCTGTCCATGCCCAAACCATAACACCCGCACTACCGTGTTTCACAGATGAATGGGGCTCTTTGGATCGTGAGCAGTTACTTTCTTTCTCGGTACTTTCCTTTTTCCATCACCGCGGTGCAGGTTAACACTCATCTTATCTGTCCATAAGACTTTGTTCCACAACTTTTCAGTTTTTTAATGTACTTTTCAGCAAACACTGACCTGGCCCTACTGTTCTGGAGGCTTACCATCCTTGCGGTGAATTGAGGTTAGGCTGGTGTAGTCTTTTCTTCGTGATAGTCTGTGACACATCTATCTCTACTAACACTTTAAGTCCCTCCGACGTGGTGTATAAGGTTTCATTGCGGTGTTACTGTGCAGTTGTCACAATGTTGCAGCGACAATACTGAGGCAATGCAGTAGGACCTTTGTCATATTTGATTTTAGGACATACACACAATGTTCCAACAGACATTGGCAAACAATACAATGCTACTGCAAGTTGCTGCAGTAAAGTCATCTTCTCTCATCCAGGTGACGTTTTACAACTGGCTTTGCCTGAACATTAGGTTACAATGGTAGGTTTCAGAAACATCCCAGTAAAGTCAGCCATTTTATGTCATTCAGGCTACTTTTGACAACTAACATTACAATGGTAGGTTGCTGCAACATCTCAGTAAAGGAGGTTGTTTTCCGTCATCCAGCCAACTTTCCACAAATGATGTTGCCTGAATGTTGAATGTTACAATGTCAGCTAGATTCCATTGGCTTGATTGCATTTTCACACTTTTCAACACATTGTGCTATATAAACATCTTACAGTTTATATAAGTTGCCTTGATTTAGGTTTAGGCTATGCCATGTATATATACATTAGCTAACTAGTAGGCTAAAGTCAGTGATTGAACCGTGAACAGTTCTAGCGAGCTAACTTATTTTGGTTGCACTGATTAAATAGCTGAATAGGGCAGTGCTAGTATTCTGTTGTCTATTACCACATAACTGCAATAAACAAACGTAAAATGTGATGGTGAATGAATTGCCAGAGTAATGTGGTGATACTTTTCTCAGTCATTATACTGATTGAAGTAACTGCACAGAAACCAAATGCACTGTCCAGATAGCTAAGAGGCTGTACACATACTGACACTTAAAGCTGAATTTCAGATTGACTTTGGGGTGGACACAATGCACCAGAGAGAATGGGGAGGGAGTAGTGGCTTTAGACTGAGGGACTGGGCTGATGTAAGTTATTTAATCACAGCGTTTCTCCTACATAGACTCATCTGTAGCACACCAAAGTGATGGGAACTGAAGTGCAAACTGAAGTGCTCTTCATAAGAGACCAAACAGTTTTGCCACAGCTAGACATGAGAGATTACTTTGCTTTTTCTGAACGGTTTGTTTAGAAAACATTGGGGTATGATGTTAAGCCCGAGCCACCGTGCATAATGCCATGGCCCGAGACAAAATCATTCCCGCGTACAAAACTGTAGATTACCTCTTGTTAAATGACTTGTTAACCACTTTCTTGACTCAACGGTATATTTCTTATGTCAGCAGCTGCATCTTTTCAATGTTAGCTTGGCTCAAAAACAGAAGCTATTGTATGATAGCTGGCTAGCTAGCTACTGTGGGTGAAAGGGTGAGCTACAGCCGGCTATGCCTGAATCACCTCACTCTCCCGCACCCCTTAACCTCACCTCACTTTCCCGCACCCCTTAACCCCACCTCACGCTCCCGAACCCCTCACCCCACCTCACGCTCCCGAACCCCTCACCCCACCTCACTCTCCTGCACCCCTCACCCCACCTCACTCTCCCGCACCCCTCACCCACCTCACTCTCCCGAACCCCTTAACCTCACCTCACTCTCCCGAACCCCTCACCCCACCTGACGCTCCCGCACCCCTCACCCCACCTCACTCTCCCGCACCAGTCACCCCACCTCACTCTCCCGCACCCCTCACCCCACCTCACTCTCCTGCACCGCTCACCCCACCTCACTCTCCCGCACCAGTCACCCCACCTCACTCTCCCGCACCAGTCACCCCACCTCACTCAGCCGTAGACATTTGTGGTTGCCCTCTAAAACACGTGTTGTCGCCAGCTGCTTCTGTTTGCATCACAGACTACAGCTAAGTTGGAGGAAAGCCTTTCATATGCAGTCACATGCAGTCATGAGACACCGAGTCAGCCAGTAGCAAGGTTAACTTTGCGCCAAAGAAAAATTTCCAACAAAAGTGGAAAAAAAGGGAAAGCAAATGATTAAAACTAGAGAGAGAGAGAGAGAGAGAGAGAGAGAGAGAGAGAGAGAGAGAGAGAGAGAAACATGAGGACAAGAAAGCGCACTCATGGGTTCTGTGGGCGGGGCAGTTGTGCACAGTGACGCTTGGCTTGATGGCGTTGCCACCCCCTAATCAGAGCTGCAATGGTATATGTGCTGGGAGAGTTAGGGGTAAAGTTATGGTGATTAGGGATAGGTCTGTTTTAGTTACAGATTATTCAGATAATCTAAATGAGCAAAAAAGATCTGTGACAAGCAAATGTGGTAAAGTGTGGTAAATTATATATGTACATATGCTTACATGAGGGGAGCCTCATGCTTGTACATCAGATAGATGGGGAGATAAAGTATTTCTGTATGTATACAAACAGCTCCTTTGTTGTTAAATTGTGATTTAATGTAAAAAAAAAACATTCAATTTTTTTTTTTACTGAGGTAACATGAGTTCATGTTGTATTTCTCACGCATCCAGGCTGTGATGGACCATTGCAGTGGTAAACCCCAAATCAATACTGGTAAAGGCTGCCATTGTGGTGCATTTGAAATACACATAGAGCATGTGCTTTGGGCTTAACAGTCTTATTGAGAGCTTTTCACTGCCATCACTAACTCCAAATAACAAATAAATCTCAAACACAAATAAACACCCGACGTGAAATAATTGAAATTGACACATAATAATGTATTGTCCCTTTCT
Organism: Anguilla pacifica; assembly: GCA_039654925.1. Classification (NCBI taxonomy): domain Eukaryota; kingdom Metazoa; phylum Chordata; class Actinopteri; order Anguilliformes; family Anguillidae; genus Anguilla; species Anguilla pacifica. Next base: position 27,391,637 of record CM077301.1, read on the forward strand.
TGCTTTTCCCTGGAATTCTTTTTTTTTCTTCTTCTTCTTCTTTTTATGGTTTAGGAAGGCTGTATTTACGGAAGGGATTTATTTTCCTTCAATAACAGCCTCTGGGTTTTATTTACAAAAGCTGAATAGCGGTAGAGAATCTGCACGGAAAAGAGATGGAGAGAGGAGAGATGGTGCCCTTCTCCAAAGAGAGAAAGATGGCGGCGAGCGGGAAAGACTCCTCCGTATGAAAAAGAAGTCTTCGTTTTTGTCATAGCTCTGAATAATTTACAGACCAACGTATCAATAAACTGGAAATGTCTTCATGACACCGCGATGCTTGAGCCCTGTTATTTCCATAGCCTGCGCTAAAGCCCATAGAGAACTCACCGGAAGCTTCCGTGGTTTCTCATAATGTGCCATAAATGTTTGCCCGGTAGTAATGTTTGGGACAAATGGCTTCACGGGTGTTTCAAGTAGTTCTAATTACTGGGCAGGAGGTAACTGAAACCAGTAGTGGGTAAGGAACTGGTCTCGTAACTTAAAAGTTGCAGGTTCGCGTCCCAGATAGGACACATTGTACCCTTGAGCAAAGTACATAACCAGTATTGCTTCAGTATGCTGTATATATCCAGCTGTATAAATGGATGCAATGTAAATGCCATGTAAAAAATTGTGTAAGTTGCTCTGTTTAAGAGTGTCTGCTAAATGCCTGTAATGTAATGTGAAACTGTGCTCGCAAGTGATGACACTGATGATGTTTTGGAAACTGGTGTGATCTGAAATCAGACCTGTTTCCAAAGCATTATCAGTGGCATCATTTTTTAAAATTGTGCTACAAATGACACAACTAATGGCGAGTAGCGGTATACATTCTGCTGGGCTCATTCGGACTGATAGATTGATACGCTTTAGGGGCACTTATCTCCAAGGCCATCTGTTACTTAACTTAAGCTGTAAATCACATGAGTTATGTAAGAATTACAGCCCTTTCTATACATAGTCCTTGCACTGTAGCAGAGCAGAAGTGATCTGACAACTGGCTGCCTAGCTGTTTCTTGGCCAGCTGTGTGTCTTGGCATCATTAGTTCATTGCAAGGAAAGCTAACAAAAGGTCTAGAGTTGATTCTAGGTGTGGAGTCTCTTGCTGTTTTCTGTCAACAGGAGGACCAAATAAGTGTCAATACCAGTAATTCCGGCCATCATGAGGCTTAAAAATCTGAATAAACCGATCAAAGACTTTGCCAAAACGTTCTGGATTCGACTTCCACAATTCACAGAAATGTAGAATTTCACATAAAATTAGCGACCACTTAACTGACACTAACAGACATTAACTGGCATAGCAGGCCCAGTGTCACCCAAGGAGGGAATACTGGAGCTGGAGACATACTCCATGCCTCCTCCTGAAATAGTGACTACTCTGGGTAACCAGATGCCTGCTGTCTGTCTGCACCGTCTGCGCACGCGGTGCAGGCATCCGCTGAACCGGCTGCGTGGCTGCGCAGCTACGCAGCTGGAGGACTGCATAGGGAAGGGAATCAGCTGGCTGGACGCATCCCAGATGGCACTCCTGGCAGTCTGCACCCTCCTTTGATTAAAATCTCTCTTGCAAAGGGGACCGGATATAAAACACAAAGTTACACAAAGCAGTAAACAAATGAGTTACAACCATCAGATTCAGATTCACTGAGACAGCAGTCTAACAGTAATTAAAAAGCAGAGCAGAGGTTAAAAACAGCAGCATATTTCAGTCACTGAGCCATGAATTACATGTTTGAAGTCATCAATTGAAAGTAATTTGTCAAGTTTAAGAATTTTTTGAAGATTGTTCCAACTGAAAGGTGCAAAATATCTGAAACCAAACTTTCCAAATTCTGTTGAGGGAGGGGGGCTTTAAAGAGTATCCCATCACTGGAGCGGAGGTGATAACTATGTGTAGTTCTAATTAGTAGACAGCTGAGGTATGAAGGAAGTAGACCAATTATTGTTTTAAAAATGAATATATACCAGTGGATCAATCCACACAGATGCAATGAAGTCAACCCAGAACATTTATGTAGCAGACAATGATGGGTTAATGATTTAGCACCTAAAGTGTAAGGCACTGTGGTAAACAGTGTCCAAGGCGTGTAAAGTATATCTCCATAGTCTAAAACAGACAAAAAAATAATTACCATCACGGGTAGCCAGTTCAGCATGAGTGCAAATACCGACGTCTCTGTAACATGGCTGTGAAACTGGCATGGCGGCCGTGGAGCGGCGGCAGCCATGTTGGCGTGCGGGAGGGATTGCGGAGGAGCGCGAGGCCTGTTTGAACAAGCCCTTCACACTGGGCCCTTAAAATGATTTTCTCTCCCCCCCCCCCCTCTTCCCTCCCTGGCAATTGCTCCACTGGTGGAGCACATTCTACGCTCTTTAATACCAAATTAATGCCCGCTCCTTTTCTTTTAAATGAGAGAGGCGGAAGAGTGCTGACAGACCTGATTGTGGCAGAGAAGAAGGAGGGAGAGAGAGAGAGAGAGAGAGAGAAAGAGAGAAATTAAACCGCATTAAAAAAATACTGAACGCCGCATAAAAAAAAAAAAATTGGTGCTACACAATTGGTGCTAATTGGCAGATAATCCGGCGGTCTCTGGCGCTCAGCGCGGGGACGGGCGGGGAGGACGCCTGCCACAGCGCCTCTGCCGCGACGCCCAGGTCACGCCGTGCTGCCGGGGGGGGGGGCCTGGGGGGGGATAAGCCGGGCCATTGTCGTGGCTTCCACTCCTAGCTCGACCTTCACGAGAGCGTCGCTCACCCCCTCTCCCCCCAATCCCTGCGCCGTGCCCTTCAATGGGCTCATAATTAGAAGCGGCAAAGAGCGACCCCCCACACCCCCCCCCCCCCACCCCCACCGCTCGCAACTTTCACAAATAGAGACAAAACTCACATCTCCCCAAAGGTCATTGCTTTTTGTTCATTTGGTTTGTTTCTGAATAATCAACAAAAAGGGTTGTAGTTTACTCCATCTGTGGTTTAACCTGTTATCATATATGTATATATATATATATATATATATATATATATATATATATATAGGTGGTGCTTTGTTTAGTAGGACGCATGCACAGGTGCATCTCCCAAAATCACCATTTCAATTGGCGCAAGATTTTTAAGCACAGCTTTATCGCCTAACGTTACTTTAACTAACCCTAACATGTTTGAGTTTCGCCTACTTTAGTTAACCTACTTAGTGCTTACCACCGATACAGATGTATGGACACACAGAGGGCAAGAAATACCGTTATAGAGGTGAGGATATACAATAGCTAGCTAGCTATATATCCATTTACATGTGCAACGGACTTGAATTGTGCAACGCAGACGGTGTCAGAGGGGTGCGTTCGTAAATTCACTCCGGTGGTGCCAGTGGCACCCTGAGTGCTCTCTTGTCGTTTAAAAATTAGTGCTGCTCTCAGAGGCTCAGACCACACCAACCGCTCCAGCTGGAGGGCTGGCTTGTCAGAGTGTCTTAACCCCATAATGGCTTACAGTGCGGCAAAATGCCACGATTGGGTTATTTGGCAATATAGGTAGTGTTATTCAACACGCAGCAACTTACAGTAACATCAGTACATGAATTAATTAACATAAACATTAAGTAATATTATATGCGTTAATTTGCGTTATTTTTTTTAACATGTTATTTTATCATTAATTAATTAATTGAAATGAATGCATTAATTTGACAGCCCTATATATATGTATATATATATATATATATAAAGATTCATGCAATTTCAGTAGTGTAGCATAAGGGTTATGGAACTGGACAAAAAGGATGCAGGTTCTAATTCCCTGATGCTGATGCACAATTGAGTCTGGCGTTTAATCTGAATTGCTTGTTAAACTACCCAGCTGTATAAATGCATTGTATGTAAAAATGCAATTTGTGAAAATTGCTCTGGATAAAAGTGTGTGTTAAATCACAAAAAAAAAGTAATGTCTTGTGTGGACTATGGTAATTAACTTTTTTTTCTGGTTTCTCAGCATAGCACAGCAAGATTACATTTGGCTCAAAATGTAACTGCAAAGACTACTAAGCGAAAGAAGGAAGAGAGCTCATATTACCGTACCCTACAATTTGCATTTTTGAACAGGCAGTCTGTTTGTATCAGATTTGCATTTAAAATGATTGCATTTGTTTTAAGAACCCTAAATAGCTTGTTACCCGAATACATTGCTGAACTTTATCTGCCTAAATTAGTACAAAGACAGCAGGTTAAACGTCCAACTCACTCTGATGGGGTCCTTTCCCTCTGCTTCTGCAGCTCAGAGACAGTACGGCAACAGTAACTAGCTTTAAAAACACATTTTTACAGTAGCTTTTAATTGATATGTGTTGCTTCAGTGCTTTTATACTTATTTATCTTTGACCTTGTCATTATTTGTTTAACCCTGCTTTTGTTTTTTCAGAGCCTTATCAGTATAATTATTTAATGATTTAAAAATCAGTATCTGCTTAAATGTTTGACAGCGCGTTGTTTTGTTTGTCACTGCAACTTCAACACCAAGTCCTAAAATGAGAGCGGACTTGAATTTCTGCTCGGTGTGGGAGAGCCGGCTGCCCCCGAAGCATCGCCCTCCCATTTCCTTCTGCGGCTTTAATTGGAAGGTTTAATGTCTGCCCCTCAGCAGACAAAGGGGGGAAACTTTAAAAGAAGCGGAGGGGGCGAAGGAATTTGTAAAAAGGAGCGGGGGCCACACCTGTGCATGAAGGCCGCTGCGGTGGGGTAACCCGGGTGCCCTCGTCCGTGGCCCCGCCGGCCTAATTTCCCACGACAAGGGCCCGATCCCCTTAAGTGGCGGAAGAAAGAGAGGTTTTTCAGCGCGGCGTTTGATGAATGCCGATTTGCATGAGAAAGGCCGGACAAAACTGTAACTTGTGAACTGATGAGAAGGCTGGAGGGGCTCTTTAAACCGCCCGGCTTTGACACTAAAGCGCCCCTTTGAAAACGTCCCTCGCCGCGGCGCCCTCACAGGACTTGGAGTGCCGGGGTTACCAAAACCTGCTCCTCCTGTGTTAGGTTCAGTGCCTGCTCCTCCTGTGTTAGGTTCAGTGCCTGCTCCTCCTGTGTTAGGTTCAGTGCCTGCTCCTCCTGTGTTAGGTTCAGTGCCTGCTCCTCCTGTGCAACGTTCAGTGCCTGCTCCTCCTGTGTTAGGTTCAGTGCCTGCTCCTCGTGTGCAACGTTCAGTGCCTGCTCCTCCTGTGCAACGTTCAGTACCTGCTCCTCCTGTGCAACGTTCAGTGCCTGCTCCTCCTGTGTTAGGTTCAGTACCTGCTCCTCCTGTGCTAGGTTCAGTGCCTGCTCCTCGCGTGCAATGTTCAGTACCTGCTCCTCGCGTGCAATGTTCAGTACCTGCTCCTCGTGTGCAACGTTCAGTACCTGCTCCCTGTGTGCAACGTTCAGTACCTCCTCCCTGTGTGCTAGGTTCAGTATCTGAGGCATGTGCAGCAGACAAGGTATACTCTTTCTGTCTTGACTAATCAGATACATTACAGTGTGGATTCAATCAGTGTTTTATCTTAACTTTGCGCATGCAAAATTGTGTCAACACAGATTTGTGAGTCACCAATATAGACAGTGTATTTGATGGGTGATTTGAATGTGAGTGTACATGTGCGTGTTTGAGTGTGTGTGTGTGTGTGTGATTACTTATTGAATTTTACATTTCATTGACAATGTATATATGAGGTCAGTGAGTATGTTCGTGTGTGGCAAATTTTTAAAAAGTACTGCATGTGTGTGTGCCTATGTGACATCAGCACGTGTTTTCATGTGTGTTTAACTATATGTCCATACAATACATTTCCTGCTTTACATTACAAGCCAAAAGAGAGAGGGGCTAGAAATGATCTCCAGGTTTTCTAGATAGTTTTACATGTTTAAAATGATCACATTTTTCCTCTGTCTTCAAAGACAGCCATGGTAAGAAAGCGTGTAATGTCTGACTGTTTTTGAATTTGCTACTGAAGTGCTTTTTCTGCACTTTCAGAATGAGAGACTGCAGACTTAAGCTTTTTTTATTCTAGTCTCAGTTGAGTGGATATTAGCTCTCACACACGCTAACTGAGTGCTTGGGTTTATACTGGAGAGTGAGAGAGGCTGATCACGCAGGAGTGAGAGAACAAGGTGGACGCGCATTCAGGCTGAACACGCAGGAGTGAGAGACCATGATGGACGTGTGTTCAGGCTAAACATGCAGGAGTAAGAAACCAAGACGAGGAGTGTTCAGACTTAAATGGGGTTGAGTGGGACAGACACGTCTTCTGCCTGAACGTGGGAGAGGTTGACAGACGAGCGTTCGGGCAGAATGCGGGGGAGTGTGAGGATCCTGTCTCCCTTCAGCTGGTTTCACTTAACGAACACACAGGAGGTCACGGGGCCACACCATGACCTCATCAAATTAGCCCCAACTGAGTGAGGTGTTTAGCACAAGTTAAAGCCAGTAATCTGAAGGGTATTAAATGCAAATTCAGCAACCATATGCTTACTTCAAACAGGGAAAATCTATGCCCTCTATCCCCTCCGAATACTCACAGTACAGTCATTCACCTCTCCCAGAGAGTGGGCTGTAAAAAAAATAAACTAAAACAAAAAAAACAAATGACAATGGTGTTCTTTTATGTTAGCCAGGTGTGAAGAATTCTGTACACAAGGATGGGGAAGAAAGCCTGCATCTATTACAAACCACAACTGCAGTGAGACATCTGCCCAATAATTCCTCCACCCTCCTCTACCATTCCCCTAACAGTACATCCAACCTCCTCTACCATTCCCCCAAGACCCCCTCCACCCTCCTCTACCATTCCCCTAACAGTTGCTCCACCCTCCTCTACCATTCCCCCAAGTGCTCCTCCACCCTCCTCTACCATTCCCCCAAGAGCTCCTCCACCCTCCTTTACCATTCTCCCATGAATTCCTCCACCCTTCTCTACCATTCCCCCAAGACCTCCTTCACCCTCCTCTACCCTCCTCTACCATTCCCCCCAAGACCTCCTACAACCTCCTCTACCATTCCCCCCAAGCCCTCCTCTACCATTCCCCTAACAGCTTCCCCACCCTTCTCTACCATTCCCACATTTTCACAGCCATTTTGCTCTGTTTCTCCAAACTGAAGGCGGCACACTTAGACTTTAACGTTTAGACGCCGACATCCTTGAGCGGGATTAACGCGGGAGTAGTTCCAGGAGCGCTAAGCGCTGCAGTCGGAGTGAGAATTCGGGGGGAAAGGGGCTTAACTTGTGCCCTGGCGAAGGGTCACCCCCCGGGCCGCAGCACAGATGACGGTAGCGGGCTGAATCGTCCCCTGGGGCAGTGATTTTGGGCAGGAGGATGTGTTAATAAGCACCCATGGAGAGGAGCGGGGCCAGACACCTGCGCATGTCTCCGGTTTCTCTCTCACCTGCGCAGATCGTCTTCCTCTCACTCTATATCAGCCTGTTAGCACTGTCTGCTGCCCGAACACCATCCTTCCTCCATTTCTCCTTCTTCCTCTTCTCCTTCTTCTCATTATTATCATTATTATTATTATTATTATTATTATTATTATTATTATCATCATCACTTAATTACTTAGGGTTCAGTGACATAATAAAAACTGGTTTTCACAGAGGGAAGGCTGTTACTGATAACCTATAAAAGTCACAGTACTGACAAGATTGTAGCAAGTACTAACAAAAGCTATAGCATGTATTTACTCACATTGTAGTTCCTTGTATATTCAGTGTCAATGTGCGTGCGTGAGTGTGTGTGTGTGTGTGTGTGTGTGTGTCTGTGTGTGTGCGCGTGCGTGTATATGTGCCTGTGTGTGTGTGTGTGTGTGTCTGCATCAGACATTTTGAAATGAATACTTTCCATCTGTTGATGCAGTGATTGGGAAGCACAGAGGTCTCAGTGTTTGAGTGAAAATCAGCCCAGTGTGTGAAGCTCCAATCGAGGGAAGAGGAGGTGTAATGAGGGACCTGTCACTCAAGCACTGTTTGTAATATCACTTTCACATCTTAATCAGATTCAGACTCAAATCGGTGTCAAACTAAAAAAAAAATAAAAAAAAAAATGAATAGGCTACAAAACATTCTATATATTAGATTCTGTCACTTTTATATCAATCCCTGAATACATACATTCTTTGCAACAGTTCCTGACAAACACACATTATAAGACACCTTCTTTGCCATAATAAGTACATTTTAAAAAAACTTTCAGCAGCAAAATTATTTTGCAAATGTACTATATTACACCATCGAAAATACCAAATGGATTTGTGCACGTTGTTTCGGCGTAATCTTGTGACAGAATAAAGCTGAAATTGAAGTTTGCACATCTCTTTAACTGCAATGTTCTGTCATCCGAAGGTAAATCACCACCGAGCTCCTGCGCTTCCTGATGTTTGTGTGTTTTTTTTATTACCGTTCATTCAGTGCTATTGGCCTTCACAGTATGACGCTCGTGCGCATTTATTTTGGCCCGTGCACTGTGTTCTGACAACCGACCTGTGTTCGTTCATTTTTGAAACTCATGACATCGTTTGATCGATGTAATGGCTAATAACGATAATATACCTGAGAAGGGATTTTTTTTTTCTCGACCGAGTGAAGCGGTTTGCTCCGAAACAGCAACGGCATTGGCTCAGACCGGCTCGTGTCGCCTTGTTTACGTGAAGGGCGCTCCCCAACACAGACTGCCGTGAGTGTTAGAATGCGAAGCCGTACTCCCTGCTGCGGCAGTTACGTCCCTGTGTTCGCTCTCCGGCTCGGGAACATGTGTGTGCCCGTGTGAGAGAGCTCACGTCTACTTAAAATATAGGACAGCGGCCCTCTCCGGCTTATTAGTTACATTCTGGGGAGTACTTCAGCCTGAAAGCACTGTGGACCACATTAAAAAACACATTATTTAGAAGAGAGAAAATATGCAGCCCTCTAATCTTTGAAAATCTGCTTAAAGCCATGACTGATGTCCTGGTACATTTTTTTTCAGCGCAGAAACGTATAGAAAAAAAATCTATTTGAAATTATTTATGGGATTTCATTTTTAAACATCTGGTTCACATTTTTGTGAGGAGGACATGCGATACATAATGGTCTTATTGGATGGTGCATGCATGATAATGAATCTGTGCGCCTTTTTCTGAAACACGTGTTCTATCAATAACATATTATAAAGAACAAAAGTGATTGTTTAGAGTTAATAACTGCAAGTAGTGGAACATCATGCTTTAACACATATTGAGTATCCACAGTGACAATGCAAAAATTTATGTTTGTTAAAAGTCTTCTAAAGTGTTTCATTTTCTTCGCCTTCTGTGTTTATTTAGGTATAGTAATGCTTTTTGTGGTCTCCACTTTTTTGTGGTTCCACATTTTAACAATACAGTTTTAAGAGTTTTTCACACAAATGATACGGAACACTAAAACTACTTTTGTTTGTATTATGTTTCAGCATTCTTTTGATCGTTAAAAGTATCAATAATTACACAGCAACCTGTAGAATCATGACACGTTTTACATGGAAAATCAAGACATTATATAAGTATGCATGTGTGTGTGTGTGTGTGTGTGGGTGTGTGTGCATATCTGTGTATGTGTGTGTGTGTGTGTGTGTGTGTGTGTGTGTGTATGTGTCTGTTTGTGCGTGCATGCCTACGAATGTGTGTGTGTGTGTGTGTGTGTGTGTGCGTGCATGCATGCGTGTGTGTCCAAGTGTAACACAAATACAGCAGACACGGGGAACACAAACTGAAATATTTTACGTGTGTAATTTCTTACTAACACATGTACGTTCTGTAGAATGAATGAAGCAAACACTGCTTTAGCAGTACTGACTTACTGCTCTAATATTATTAGTGTAAATATGAAGACATATAGGATATTTACACAGCACACTGCGGAGTTACATGACTGGATTCATAAGTGTGAATATGAAACACAGACAAATGACATTACCTCAGCAACCAAGATAAATAATAATAATAATAATAATAATAATAATAATAATAATAATAATAATAATAATAATAATAATGCCATTTAAGCTTTAGATATACACTTCTATCATTAAACATAAATGACTGTGTCATAATCACAGATTTAAGGATAAAACTAATCACGGTAAGGCAGAGTATTGGAACAAAGTGTAGATTATTATTATTATTATTATTATTATTATTATTATTATTATTATTATTATTATTATTAGTAACATAATGAGCACGAAAAAGCAAAAATGAAAATTAACAGTTGTAACAAATAGAAACAAATCTGCAAAATATAAACTTATTGATCTTTATTGATCTACTGAAACATGCATATTTAATCAAATTCCAATGTGGTATTTTACATTAAATGATTTCTATATAATAGTCTTTCTGGATGAAACTCATTCAAATGAAAAGTTGTTGCTCTCCAGCTATTTTAAGACTTTGGCACTGTTAGCTACGGGATAATACACACAAATGAGACACACTGGCTCTTTCACAATTTCCTCACTGCCAGAAAAATATTCATTACATTTAATTACAATTTTATATCATTACTAAAATGAAACCAAAATCACAGAAAAGGCATTTCTCCCTTTCTCCCTTGTTAAATCCGAAAGGGGGCTTAATAGTTTGCACATTTTAACTTCACAGACAGAAGCTAAACCACTCAGCTTAGAGAATCCTCGAGCAGAGTGCTGCATTTCTTTTACACATTCACACGTTCATTTCAGCTCTCGCTTCTCCTCTGAGCGCCGGTTTTATTTTCGCATGGAGTTCATTTTTTACATTTTTTTTAGAACAAATAAAGAAAGCAACCTTTGGCACCCAACTCTAAAGCTAAAAAGTTATGATTTTTAAAAGGTCATTTTGGTCTGTAGTGCCCCCATCAGTTCTGCTGTACGGCACAAAACAACAGAGGACAGCTTCCCTCTGTACCCTTTTGCAGTCATTCGGCCGGTTCATTATAATTAGGCTTTAAATGTGGCTTTAACATCACTTCATACTTTTGCTGAATCATTTGCAGGATATTTTGAAAAGTTATTTTTTAATGTTGCAAGGTGTTTTCTTGACTGAAGTCACAGAGTAAACTAGCAAGCCTTTTCTCATCATTTATTTCTGGTAATTTATTTTCTGAAAGCCTGTGTTTTAAAACAGGGTATGAGTATTCTGGTTTGCTCCTCAGGCAGACTGCTGAAGCCGTGGAGGGATTTTTGAGAAACTGAACAGTCGTGTAAATATGAACGCAAGACACGAGCTCCACAGTTTTGCAAACTGCCTGGTCACAGACCCTCACCACCTGAAGGAACCGCAGTGCTTGGAAGTGCTCCTCGAAAACCGATAGCACCACAGTTCTGTGTACAAAACCTAAATACAAAACATTGCATAAATAACAGCCTTCTGCTACTGAGCTACCATCAGTCGCCTTTCATTTTGTTTTTAACTGAGCTGAAAGCAGGCTGGGTCAAGCACTGGTTTTTACCTTTTCACAAGGATCAGTATTATTGGGGCAACAGGCACTACTGATGCATAGGTACCCTTTTGTTATCGAATGCTTTTTTAAGGACCAAAGCACCACAGGTTGGCTTGCTATTTTTTTTAGGAATATGTTGATATTATTTGGGCCAAGTATTACAGGTGCTAAAACCCATCTTTTACTTTTGTTTTCATTTGGTGAGTGGGTGGACTATATAGAGAATATATATATATTGTTTAAAGCACTGATTGTTTAAAGAAGGACCAATTTTACTTTTCAATGGATCATCTGATTTCTTTAAACACAACTCCAGATTTTACAGCAGACTAGGCAGTTCATCTGCTGAACTGTTATGCTGCAGAAACTGCATTCCAGCTGATTAGAAATGCGATGCGGCAGTTTGTACTAACAGTCCAACTTGAATAAAATGATACAAGAGTGGGACAAACTCGTACAACTTCAGTTGGAATACTGAGTAAAATACAGTATTTAACTAGTTTGCCTGCTTGTTTGGTCAGCTAACTAAGGCCAACATTAGCTTGTCAACCTTGTTTTTCTACTTTTAGCTGAACTTGATATAAGCTTAGATATTTGTCTGTTAGTCTATGTACATGAATCTGAATCCAAATAAGGTTTCACACAATTTTTAAATATCTCTCACATTTTATTTTGATCATTCAAACAAGACTGGTCTCTACTGCTCAAGAAATGAAATATTGATCTTTTCTCCATCTTTTATTTTATTTTATTTCACCTTTATTTCACCAGGCAAGTCATTAAGAACAAATTCTTATTTACAATGGCGGCCTGACAAGCGACAAAAGCCACTTAAGACATCTTGAATGTCGGAAGTATAGGATCAACAGAAAGGTGATCATTTTCACTTGATAACTCTGTTTTTGTATATTTGTAATTTGTAACTTTTGTAATATATGTATAGTAAGTACCCTGTCATAAAATGAATAAACCTCTTCTGGTGTGGGAGTGTATTACCATTGCAGGTGTGAGTACATATGAGAACCACATGGTTTATCATGGTTTATTTCTTCACAAATACTTTAGGCTCACGGAATTATTCATCTTCCAGATTTAATCGGAAAACTAAAAATTATATTTAACAATGTATAGAACTTTAATGGTTAAATTGAAAGAGCTGACAGTATATTGTTTGAAACAACTCTAAAAGTATAATCTCTTTGCCTGTCTGACCATACTGTACATTACAAATAATCTGCTACTATCAAATGCATATGCATATGAACTGGGGAATAAGACCATGTGAATTTACTTTACACCAGACATATTCATGACAAAGACATTATTGCAGCTAATTTTGTACCCGTTAAAAAAAAAACCCAAAGGTGCTTGTCGAACAGCAGGTTGTGTTGATTGCTGAGCTCTGGTCCAAACGGACTCCCGGCCGTGCCCTTTGACCTGCGGAGGCAGGCCGCTCTGTAGCAGAGCTTTACGTGCCCAGCCCCTGCCGAGAGCACGGCGATCGGCTCCATGAGGCAGGTAACCTCCGCGCCGACGTCAGGGGAAGCGACGCACCCGTTCTCCCGCGGACGCCGGACCGCCCCGGTCCTCTTCCCCTCCGGACAAAGGGGCTGAAGTGGATCTCTTAAAACGGGCGCGGCGCGTGACAAAGAGAAGAATGGGGGACCGACCTGCTGTTTGGCTAAACAGGCGACTCCGCCGGCCTCTCCTCCGCATTGTCCGCAAGAGGCCGGCGCTTTGCCTCCTCAGATCCTGCTAATTGCTGACAGATTTGATTTCTCTGTGACAGCAGGAGCTCTGTTCTGGCCTTTACAGCAAGTAATTGCTTTACCCCCCACCCCCACCAACCAACCCCCCACCGCCCAAGCCCCCTTCCCCCCCCTCCCCCACCCCCCTTCTTCTTCTCCTGAAACGGAACTCCCCTTTAATGGTTTCCTTCTATGTTATTAAATCCTCACCATTTAAATCACATTTAGAGATGTTTTGAATAACTGATTCCAATTACCCAGGCCAAGCTCACAGAAGAGCTGAGAGTATGAACCACAGTGTGACCAACACCTCCCCCCCCCCCCCCCCCATCACCCCAGCCTGCAGGTGAAAAAGGGAGGGGCTTGCCAGAGTGCAGGTTTGAGTGGGAGGGGTTAAGCAGCTTCACGTAACTGAGGGCGGAGCTTGTTAGAATGCAGGTGAGTGACTTTGCTGTTCAGATGTCAGTGCTGTGATTTCTACTGTATATGGTGAAATCAAAATGTATTGAAATACCCTTTAATAAAAAACTGAGAATGTGGACTTTAACCACATGTGACTTGTTTGAATACACATATTAAATTATGGAGTACAGAGCCAAATAAAAATAATAATAACAATGTCCCAAACATTATGGAGCTCATTGTATATGCGAGGAGGAGAAAGGAGGATGAAGTGAAAAAAAGACATCCCTTGAAGACTCATGTGACTTCAGTGAACTGCCATCCACTCTCAAAAGCCCCTGCTGGTGGTGCTTAATTGTGCCTTGCTTGCTCTGGCCAAACTAAGAAGTATACTATATTATGAAAAATAGGCTTTAAGCAGTGTCATCAACATAAACATGTTTTCACTTCAGTTTTTAGCAGCTCCACCTTTGGTTGCATGTTAAAGGCATACTATGCAGGACTCTCACCTTGAAAATACTATAAAATAACCATGCTAAGGCTTATCTATGAAGCATTGGCAATCTCAGTATTTACCCACTTTTGAATTTGTACACCTTTACCTGTAGTTGTTATTTGAAAATATGTTTGGGACGTTTCTGGGCATGACACATTTTTCTGAGTGGAGAGGGTGTGTGTGGCTATAGAGCCTGTGGTTTGGGATCAGATTTCAACCGAGTGTTTGTTGCTAGCTCGCTAGTTGTTGTAATGGCCCACATACAGTGATGCAAAAAGACAAGCTGACAGGGCTCGTTTAAGAATTACAGCTAACCTTGGGCTTGCTTTTACTCTGTGGTACCAGCTGAAGTTTGCCAAAGGGGATGAAAAGCGACAGGGAGTTGGCTTGTTTTCTGTTAGACATCCAGGTTTTGACCAAAGTATCTGGTTTACAAATTATCTGTAAATGTTTGGCTCCTGGTCCCAAATGTCAGGTCAGGTGTGTTCAATTGCTTCCTTAGTGCAGGTATAAGAGAGCTTTCAGTATCTAGTTTTGATTCTAGCCTTTTGATTGCCTTTGAAGCCTTTGTTATTGGCATTTGTCAACATGAGGACCAAAGTTGTGCCAATGAAAGTCAAGGCCATTATGAGGCTGAGAAATAATAATAAATAAAAAAAACAGTCAGAGACATAGACCAAACCTTAGGCTAACTGAAATCAACTATTTGGAACATATATATCCATATATCATTGATTTGAAATGAAACAATGAACATTGGGTAATGAAGTGCACACTTGGCCTCTTACACCATGAGGTCCTTATAATGTACCTCTTTTTAGGCCCTAAGTCACGTATAGCCAGCGCTTGAAGTGGGTTTGATTCTGAGTGAAAACATCACATCTGCAATGCTGGAAGTGCTCATATATGATATATATTATAAGTGCTCTCATTTGACATTCTGCAAAGAGGAAAATAAGGTAAATGTATTGAATCAGATTAAACATTCACTCCTATAGGTTAAGCACTCTGTGCCTACACGTCATTTCTCCTGTACCAGAGCCTCCATTTTAAAGCAGTTAAAATGGAGGGAAAAGCCCTTTGCCCCAGCATTAATGTGGAGAGTGATTTTGCCAGCGTAGCTGTGTGGCATAAACAAGCAGCTTAGCGGCGTAGCGCTGCGGCTGTTCAACACAATCGTTCCACTGCCGGAGTAATTTACCGCCGTAGCGCGGTAGCCGGTAGCCCTGCTCTCCTGTCCTTCCAGAGATGAGAGCGAGCAGCGAAGCTACCCTCGGGATGAGCTAGAGGGCTCACTAGAACTGCACGGCAGCCACCACAGCATTTCACAATCGCTGCAAGAACATTAAAAGCTAATTATCCCGGGCAACAAAAGTGCAGTTTATTTACACTTAACACAATTAGTCATAAACTGCATTTAGAAACGTTAAGAATGTTCTTGGTCCAAGTGCTTCAAACGTGTTCCCATTCTCTGCCAATTATTCATAGTTTCTTCCAATAATTTCAAAGCGAAGACTGTTTTGCTTGACGTGTGTGTGCGTGTGAGATTGTGTGTGTGTGTGTGTGTGTGTGTGTATGTGTGTGCTGCATGCCTGTGTGTGTGTGCATGCCTGTGTGTATATGTGTGAGTGCATGTGTGCTTCTAATTATTTATATATTTACAGGAATGGATTGCATTTGCCAGAATTCATTTTAGCTGCTATTGATAAAAAAAAAACGCAACAGTGATATTTTCAACGATAGCAACAGCGTTATACTATTCCAAGTGTAGGTGGAATACAATTAAATTCTTGGTAGATGATTAGAAAAATGTGGAAGCACCCAAATAATGTTCACTGGCTTCAATATAAAAGCAAACATGTTTAACAAAATATAAATTTATGCCACATGGTTTCAGATTAATTCCTGGAAATACCATTGCTTTTGTTTATGCATATGTAAAACTAGTGCCCCATATGTAGACATTGGCCTCAAAATGACAATTAACTAAACTTTTTTCAGCTATCTGCCCTAAATGTCCTTCTTGCAGTGTTTTAGGTTAGGATTTCATAATGTCCTTGATTATGATTAGATATGCAGTTGAGGACAACTGTATTGCAATGCATGCCAATGTGTACTTGGCAAATCAAGATAAGAGGCATACAAAGGAATTTTATCGGTTCTGTTCTGTTCAGTTTGGCACTTAAACGCATTAATAAAAAAATCAATTAGGTATGTTACAATAATACTTCTCAATGAAAAAGGCATTGTTAAAGAAATTGTTAAAGTTGCTTTAACAGAGAACAATGTGTTTGGACAGAAATATGCATAGTTCAGCCAGACCCCAGGAAATAAATTGTAAAAAAATTCAGCCAAATGATTGTTATTGTAGTTCAACTGAAATAATTGATGTGAACTAATGCCTGATAGAAATCATTGAAATCATAGCATTGGAAGTGAAATATTTGAAAACCTGGCAGTTGATGCTGTAGTCTTTGTAAACAGTTTCACATGTTCCCTCTTCACAGGCATGGCTGAAAGGTATGTTCAATTATACAGTCTCTCAGGGCAACCAGAATAATAATAATAATAATAATAATAATAATAATAATAATAATAATAATAATAATAATAATAATAACAACAACAACTAGAAAATTCCTGCAGAAAATGTGAAGTGTGGTTTCTGCGAATGCAAAGTCGACTTTGTGCTGAACAGAGCTTTATACATTATGTAAATATTACACATACATAAGTATTCAGTATTACTATTTTGGAAGAAGACGATTTATTTCAGGTTTTGTATGGTAGGTAGTTGATATAATGTTCTAGGCAGTTGCTAGGGTGTTTTAGGTGGTTGCTATGGTGTTGCTAGGTGGTTGCTATGGAGTTATAGGCAGTTGCTAGGGTGTTGCTAGGTAGTTTATATGGTGTTCTAGGCAGTTGCTATGGTGTTGCAAGGTGGTTGCTATGGAAATCTAGGTGGTTGCTAGGGTGTTGCTAGGTAGTTGATATGGTGTTCTAGACGGTTGCAAGGGTGTTGGGTTGCTAGGGTGTGAATAGGTGGTTGCTCTCGTGTTCTAGGTGGTTGCAAAGGTGTTGTATGCAGTTGTTAGAGTTTTCCAGGAGGTTGCTAAAGCTAGGGCTGAGGTGAGAGTTACAGCAAGGGCTCATGTAAGAGTTACAACTAGGATTAGGGTTACAGTTAGGGTTAGGGTTAGGGTTACAGCTAGGGTTAGGGTAACAGCTTAGGTTATGGTTATAGCTAGTGTTAGGGGTACAGATAGCATTAGGGTTAGGGTTACAGCTAGGGTTAGGGATAGGATTACAGCTAGGGTTAGGGTTAGGGTTGCAGCTAGGGTTAGGGTTAGGGTTACAGCTAGGTTGAGGATTAGGGTAAAGGATAGAGTTATAGCTAGGGCTAGGGTTAGGGTTACAGCTAGGGTTAGTGTTAGGGTTACAGCTAGGGTTAGGGTTAGTGTTACAGCTAGAGTTAGGGTTAGGGTTTCAGCTAGGGTTAGGGTTAGGGTAAAGGTAACAGGTAGGGTTAGAGTTAGGGTTACAGCTAGGGTTAGGGTTAGGGTCATAGCTTGGGTTATGGTTAGGGTTACAGCGAGGGTTAGGGTGAGTGTTACAGCTAGGGTTAAGGTAAGGGTTAGGGTTACAGCTAGGGTGAGGGTTAGGGTTAGGGTTACAGCTAGGGTGAGGGTTAGGGTTAGGGTTTCAGCTAGGGTTAGGGTTAGGGCTAGGGTTAGTGTTACAGCTAGGGTTAGGGTTAGGGTTACACCTAGGGTTAGGCTTATGGTTAGGGTTACAGCTCGGGTTAGGGTTACAGTTAGGGTTAGGGTTATGGTTACAGTTAGGGTTAGGGTTACAGCTAGGGTTAGGCTTATGGTTAGGGTTACAGCTAGGGTTAGGGTTACAGTTAGGGTTAGGGTAAGGGTTAGGTTTAGTGTTACAGCTAGGGTTAGGGTTAGGGTTACAGCTAGGGTCAGGGTTTGGTTTACAGCTAGGGTTAGGGTTAGGGTTATACCTAGGGTTAGGGTTAATGTTACAGCTAGGGTTAGGTTTAGGCTTAGGTTTAATTTTACAGCTAGGGTTTGGTTTAGGGTTATAGCTAGGATTAGGGTTAGGGTTAGAGTTACAGCTAGGGTTAGGTTTCTAGCTAATATAAGGGTTAGGGTTCACCAATGAACAAAGGACTCTCTACCAAGTCCAGTGAGTCATCCCACAACTCTTCATGACAAGCAGTTCAAAGCTATGAAATAATAAATATCGGCAATTTAAATGAATGGCGGAATGGTCACCCTCGTGATGTCACAATGCTCTGTCTTCAGCTGCTGGAGGGCATTGTGATGTCATGTGGGTCAACATTCCACCATTCATTTTCTATGGGTCAAAATTGCCCACAAAAAGTATAATTTTCAGAAATTGTGCACCAAAACTTTCCAGAAAGTAATTGCACACCATTCCCGATGAAGCCGCTCTATTTGACATATTGCACGAGTATGTATTGCGACAACTCTGGGAGCAGTAGCTGTCCAAAAAATGGGTGGAACAAAGAAGAATAATATATGAGATAATAGTAGTGTGATTGCTAACGGCAACCACACTAATAATAATAACAATATTATTATTAATAATAATAACAATAATAATAATAATAATAATAATTTAAAAAATAATTAAAATGGGAACAACAACAACAATAATAATAATAATGGTAACAAAAATAACAACAATAATAGAAATGACAAAATAATAATAATAAGATGATGAAGAAGAAAAAGAATAAGAGGAAGAAGAAGAACAACACTGCGGTCGTCTGGTGGGATGAGGCAAACAGGACTTCCAAAATACTGCAGGCAATTAAGAAATTTCTCATCATACAGAACTGGCCAGGTTTGTGCATGGAGACGCAGGGTGGGCTGATATGGAGAGAAATTTAGGGGTGGAGGAAGGGGTAGGGTGGGCTAGTACAGAGAGAAATATGGTGGTGGAGGAAGGGGTAGGGTGGTCCAAAGTGTGTGCGGCACCATGGGGCTGGACAAGGAAATGTAATGTGGTGCAAAGTGTGGAGCAGGGCAATCCATTTAACCATTAATATGTAATATTCAAAGTTTAAATGTTTTATATAAGCTTGTATACAAGAACAAGTTGTCTTTAAGGGGGGGGGCAACACTTCATTAATGATAACTGGCCACCCCCCCCCCCCCCTCCATAAAATGTTATGATGAATAAAATAATATTTATCATTATAAACAATCAAAAAAAACATCTCCATTTCATTATTTTAACAGCCATTAGTGAGGAAACCAAAGGCACAAGGCTCTCCATCCCCGTCACATTTTAAAACTTGGTCATTTGTGAAAGTTTCAACTGAAGCAGTTGTCACTATTGTCACTATTGCTGAAGAGATGGAGACAGTTGAAATGAATAATGGTACAGCAAAATAAATAAATACATTTATTTTTCACCTCTCAACCCCTCCCACATTCAACCCAAAGTTACGCCTCTGTGCTTATATCATGAGGTAAAGAGCAATATGCTTGTATAAAGGCAAAGTAGAGAGACCTAGTGTACTCAGATTATTGTAAATTAGCTATATGTATTTCTAATTTATCGTAAGCCATGTTGAAAGGAACTGAAAATGATTTGCTAACTGAATGTAATGTAGTCTGATGTTATCATTAACTGCTGCATTTAACTTCTAACCCAGGCCTCAATCGCCCCCCCCCCCCCCCCCCCCCATTCTTACAGTTATTATACGTACTTCCGATTGCTATTTTTGTGTCATTTATTTCTTAGTATATTCACAATGCTAAAGGTCAGATTTGCTTCAGTTTGTCCATCAAACATGTCTGCAATGGTTAATGTCATCAGGGTAACCTTTTGTGGTAAGCTAGACCCACCATATAGCCTATCTCCCGAAGGGGGACATGCATCGCCTGTCCCAGCCGACATATTAAACTCTGAAGATAAGAGATGCCCTTTCTGTTTTGTCAATGAAACAATATGTGGAAGATAATAATAAGTCTAGTATTAATAACAGTAATGATTCTAGCCGGTAATGTATCAGATCCATCTACTTTATCACTTGCGTATTTCTTCTTTTAAAAGACACACACACACACACGCACACTAAGAATATTCACATTTGGACCTAACCATCAATCAATGGGGAGGGGGGGGCAAAGCATTCAGAGTGTGCAGTGTCCCAAACACTCCATTCGGTTCTCCTCCCTTCAGCCGTGGGACGAATAGTTGTCCTAAAAAGTTACCAAAGAGTGACAATGTCCTGTCCTTAAGCAGGAAACCTACAGGAGCAAAGTAGGTCCACAGAGCTGAACAGGCAGGTCACACGGTTGAACTTAAACACAACTACTAAAGACAGCCATTGCACCGATTAATGTTAGCACTTACTAACATTCACAATTTAGTCATTTTGCATACAAGCCAATGCGACTTACGTGTGAAAGTATGTTTTGAATGGTAAGCAAATGCCAAAAACTAGAGATTTAGTCAAATAAATGTGAAAAAAAATAATTGATGAAACAATACTGTTCCATCAGCTATCAATTTCCATCTCCGTCCATAATAAATCCACATTATCATACGACAACACTTGACAATGTTTGAGTAAAATCTTGAACATATTATACATAAATCAGCGACTGTGAGGCATAGAAAATTCTTCACCCCACAGTGTGGGAGGATTTTCAATTATCAGTCTAATTATTCATCATCAATATTCATCAGGCACATTAAGCTTCTGCAGTATTCTTTTCCGTGGTTGCTCATGATGCGAATGCATTTGTTGGCATTCTGCAGAACAATTTAATAAGTTGTGTATGTGGGTTGCTTCTAAAAGGATGATGGGGGGGGGGGGGGGGGTGGACTGGTCTTCAGCATGCTATTGCTGAAAATCTATGAGCTGATGTACATAGTTAAAAGTGCATGACACCTTACACCTGATAATAATAATAATAATAATAATAATAATAATAATAAATAAATATAATAATAATAATAATAATAACAATAAAAATAATAATAAATAAATACAGTAATAATGATAATAATAATAATAATAATAATAATAATAATAATAATAATAATAATAAAAATAATAACTTGTAAACTATAATGATAATCCACACAAGATGAATTATGTTTGATTGATACTTACTGTAATTTCCTATTTTATATTGGGACTATATAACAGTCCAATTCATCTTATCCATAGGAGAGGATCACAGGATATGGGCAATGCAGAATCTCCATTTTACAGCAGCTGATGCTGAAATGTAAAACCACCATGCATCAGTTTTAAATGTCATGGTCGTTCAGTGTTTGATAGTTATCCTGCACATGGCCATAACTAGCTAATAGCCAGGATTTCATCATCCTCCATTTCTTGAGGCTTTGACACCATGGTCCTGTGAGGCTAGATTTGTCTCATTCTCCAGTTTTGTAGTTGCAGAGACAAATGATGCCAAAATGTTGCTGGGATCTCTGTATATTCTTAATGACTACATGGCTAGTCTTTACACTTAAATTCCTTACTTTTTATTGTCTCCTAAGTGACACACAATAGCAGGAAATAACTTTGGCATCCCATATCACTGCACAAGACAGTATTGATTGAAGTTTTGCCACTGTAGGATTAATTGACACCTTACAAACACACATGCACACATACACAGAGAGTGAGACAGACAGAGAGAGAGAGTGAGAGAGAGAAAGAGAGAGGGCGAGAGAGTGACAGAGAGAGAGAGAGCGAGAGAGAGATAAACCAATATGAACTATGCAAATTTAAACATATCGTTGCTCTTCTGAGATGGTAAAAAAAAAAAAAAAAACTAAGAAGGATATGGGCGAAGGATACAAGAAAAAGGAATTCTGCGAGATCTTTTGACATTTCGGGAAATTGTGAATCTCTGGCTGAAGAGCGAGCAATCCTGTCAAACGGCACGTTTACGGAAGGCACCAGTGAGCTGCGGGCTCCACGGCAGAGGCCCCGCACACGGGCACTTCTTACACGCTAATCCCGCACATTTCCCGAAGAATACATGATGAAATTGAACTGGTGATTAATAGGGATAAATAATAGGGAGCGTGGGATAATCCCTTTGCTTGCAGCGCAAACCGGAATCGCAAAATTCCACTTAAACGCACTATACTTAAAGCCAGCGCCGGTACATAAACTAGGTCTTTATTTCAGATTTATCCTTCAGAGCAGCAGGTCTTTATAATTAATAACATTAAGTGGATTTTGATTTGGTGCTTTCCATGAAATATATTTTGTTTGCTTCCTAGCGGAATTGATATGTTAAATATTAACTTACGGAACAGATTTTATTCAGGCGACGCATGTCAATGTAAATATTTAAGTAATGCTGCTCCAGCTATGAAAAGGAAATACCTCCATCTCTTAAACTCCATAGCCAGGGTCCAAAGCTTTTGCAAATGTTCAGCTCCTGAATTACAGAGCAGTGGTGTACTCTCTCCACCATATCTCATAAGGTTCATGGTAAATTTTCCGTTCTATTTTTGCCTAAAGATATCAATACCAATTCTTATCAATGTAAGATTACTGAAATCAGACTTACTCAAATATTTTACTTGAAGAGATGGATAAATACCAAGTGTCTTTCTTTTAAATTTGGCGAACAATTTTATTAATTGGGTAACCATGAATAACACTAACCTGCCAGCTACACTGCACAGTGATCCTGAATCAGTTGACTATACTAGAAAATTGTGTGGTAACCCGTTGCCTAAAACCATTCAAGTTTTTACCTGTGGTGCAACATAAGTGGTTCAGTGGTAAGCACTTACAGTCTAAACTGAATAGAGTAGACATTTTAAGTTTGATGGACAGTAGTTCACATAAATGATTTATTTTAAATGGTAAATGGTAAATGGTAAATGGTAAATGGACTGCATTTATATTGCGCTTTTATCCAAAGCGCTTTACAATTGATGCCTCTCATTCACCCATTCGCACACACACACACACTCACACACCAAGGCTGCCATGCAAGGTACCAATCAGCTCATTGGGTGCAATTAGGGCTTAGGTGTCCTGCTCAGGGACACTTCGACAGGCCCAGGGTGGGGGATCGAACCGGCAACCCTCCGACTGCCAGACAACTGCTCTTACTTCCTGAGCTATGTCGCTATTTTCTTCCACACTATTAGGAAATGTTGTTAAAATTAGCCAAAAAGTCGACGTAATTCATTTGACGGCTCATGCGTGCAAGCCACTCACAGGCTGCCACACCCATAGAACACTGCTCTGCCCATTGAGGCCAAATAAAATACATTTAGAAGACAGGAATGTGAAATTAATAACAAACTTCAGCAAAAAAACAAACTTCAGCAAAAAAAGTACTATTTTAAATTGCTTTTTGCTGGACCATCCAGCAATAAAGAAGACGTTGAAATGTCGTTTTCACTCATGGTAAACATCTTTAACTTGGTTTTAAAATATTTCAGTTTATCACTGCTTGAATAGAGCAGTAAATGATACCAGTAAGGGGCCTTATATTTTGTTCAGATTTTTGAATAAAAGTACAGATACCCATGCGTTAATGATTCATGATTTTCATGATTTTCTTTCATGATTCAGTCTTTCTATCTTTTAAAAAACTAGAATAAACCACACTGACATTATTCTGGGTTGAAATGGGGGATTGCAGATATATCCAGATTATAAATTTGGGACCTGAACCTTAATCTGAACCTCAAATTAACAAATCGTCGTTAAACTGTCGGAAGATTCATTTTCTGTTTTCAGAATAAGTATAATTAATAAGTGTAAATGGAGAACCATAATTGCATTGTTCCTTGACAAGTAATGAAAACAACCAGGACTTGGTTAGTGTCCTCAGAGTATTGGTTCTCATTGAATCTGATACCTTCAAAAAAAATAATAAATGCTGTAAATTATTTTAAAAGATCAGATCAGGTACACAGTGGCTAACTTGAGGAGATGTGGAGTGATGATTTGGAGGAATTTTCTTTTTTTATTTTCCCTTTTTCCATTTTTATTTTAATTTTAATTTTTTTTTTTGTCAATGCAATACATTTGTAAAGTGCATCTACAATCTGGAGCGAAGTGCATCTGCAATCTGGAGCAAAGTAATCAGGAGGGACAGTAGCCAAAGGCCTTATCTGGCAGAGGGGTGTGCAAACAGACTCCACGTCCTTGCCCTTCGCCACAGAGAGCACACAAAGGGCAGGCCTCCTCAGATGTCATTCTGCTCTGCGTACGTGAGAAGGGGAGGTATATCATGTCATCGCATTTGCAACAATGAAAGGTGAACCTAGATGACATTAACAGTCCAAGATAGTGTTTGATGGACAAATATCAACCTTTCCCATAGTGATATGCCTTTACTATCGCAATAATTAAGTTGTGCTTTGAGGTCACTAACAGCACAAATTACAACCAAGGTGGGAGAACAAAGTGCCTACATCATTCACCCAGTCATGCCAGGAAAAGCACACATCATTCACCCAGTCATGCCAGGAAAAGCACACATCATTCACCCAGTCATGCCAGGAAAGGCATTCATCATTCACCCAGTCATGCCAGGAAAAGCACACATCATTCACCCAGTCATACCAAGAAAAATCAAACATCATTCACCCAGTCATACCAAGAAAAATCAAACATCATTCACCCAGTCATGCCAGTAAAAGCACACATCATTCACTCAGTCATGCCAAGGAAAAGTACACACCATTCACCCAGTCATGCCAAGAAAATGCTCACATCATTCACCCAGTCATGCAGGGCATTCAATAAATGATCACACTTACTATTAAAACTGTAGACCTACCAACGCAACCTCTGTAGAGCTTGAAAGATCAGGTGCTTTCTAAAACACCTGATATGGTCTTCAGACAGCCTGACTGAACAGCAGATGTGTTGAGATGCTGTTTTACAAAGTTTGGTTGGAGACAGGGCTGGATGAGAAGGGAAGATTTTCCACTGCCAGGGTAGGAAGGAGACAAGGAGCGGAAGGCATAGTGGAGGGAGGGAGAGAGGGAGGGAGAGAGAGAGAGTTAGAGAGAGAGAGAGAGAGAGAGAGAGAGAGAGAGAAATAAATGATATGGTTGGTTTTGTCTTTCAGTTTTTTATGACAGGAATAAAAATGAAGAAGAAGCTTATTTGGAGTAATATATGTGTGTGGGGGTATATTTTGACCAAGACAGACCCGGCACTGCGTCATATCTTTCAAAATAATGTGTTCTGAGTTATGAACTCACAGTACAGCACCTAATCTGTAACTTTTGCAATGACCTCGGAATGTACTTCATGAGAGTTCTTGCTGCTTAGATTTGTTACCCGGGAACGTTTCCAGAACGTTCGTAAAATGCTTAGAGCCTTGTACGCTCCGACATTTTCCCCGTTAGGGCGTAGAGATCAACGGCAGCGTAAGCTAGAACCCCAGGGCTGCCATTAAATAATGACAAACAGCTGTTCTGAAGCCGCACGACTTGCTCAGATTTTCCCCCTTCAAAACGCAGTATCTACTTGTGTAGATATTGTTTTTTTTTACCTGTTAGAAATGTAACGGGTTTCATAACAGGACGTGAACATGCAGACGTGCAATAGGGACATACAGTTGCTCGCTGGTACTGACAATTTTGGCCAAAGGGCTGAAACAAAGAGAGTCTGAAAATCACAGTGGTATTAAAATGAAAGTACTTTGATGCTTTATTGTCATGTTTTTGATATTTAGGCCGACGTATTTTTACACATAACACAGTAAGGTTTGGGCAGAGTCAGGTGTCTGGCTTAGTGGACATGAAATAATACTGCAGAGGGTTCTGATAGAGGTTCTGACGATTAAACATCGACAACATCCTCCGACCAATTTCACTTTTGAGTTCCCAGAACGCACTGCGTTCGTTTACAAACATTAGCTCTGTCTGGAAATGTATTATTGAAATATTTTAACAATATAAAGAATTAGAATAAAATACTGCAACCGTCAGACCACGTCATCTCATCAACATTGATTTTGGTGTGACTGATCACGTAGTTCAGGAGTTAGTAAGATCTCGGTACAGGGGTTTTTGCCACCATCTCACAGATTTGAAGACGATGCTAATAAAATAGACGTTTCGTGCACGCACAATAGCAGTGGCGACGAAAGTCTCAATTAGCCGAAAGTCCAAAGATAGCATACGCACAATGTTCATTTTTTAAATACGCTGATTATGCTGGAGAAGCTGCAGTGAGACTATATGTGTTGTTTATTCTTCTACGGCGTGCGTTATTTTTAGGGATGTTTTAATTGAAGGTAATGCGCCGCTCCACGCGAAATACTTTCTGGGCCTTTCCATTGAAGTGAAAAATGAAGAAGTGAGTAGGTTATTGGAAGGCGCAGCCTCACAGAGGAGTGTAATGAGCTTAAGGGCTTCGGCTTTAATGACTCTCCTTCACCGCTTCCCACAGAAGAGGAAGACTTCGGCTGTTTTCATCTCCCTCACATTTTTCAAACACATCGTCGTTTTTTATGTGCGCCTGCTTTTCCCGCTACATTTTATTTGCATGTAATGCAGCTTAACTCTGGCCTTGGTATGCAAATATACCTTTATGCTCCTATTTATGGAAATGATAATCTTGTACTATTCATTCAATATTTCATATCTCCCTCTTCAGGCTATTGAGAACCCGTCGGAATAATAACTTTTTTCGAAATCCCGTCTAAACTGGAATAAATATGCGCCTCTTTGCAGTCACTTTGTGGAAATGCAAGTTTATGTATTTCTTTTATGTGGGGTAGAGCCAAAGTAATGGTTTTAAATGATCCCGTACTAACTCAGGTGCGAGTCTGTGTGTGTGTGTGTGTGTGTGCGCGCGTGTGTGTGTGTGTGCGTGCGTGCGTGCGTGCGTGTGTGGAGAATTTTATCACAGCAAATAAGTTATCGGCAGCACTTTACACCTTTCGCTGAGATGTATCACAGTTCATATGAGGTGCTATATTCCTCTTTATATTAGTTTCTGATATATGCAAGATGTTTCAGCAGGGCAAATATGATTTTATTCTTAAAATACGATGATTAAAGACTGTGTGTGTGTGCGATAAGGAGATAGAGAGATAAGCTAGTATAAACTATGCTAATTTAAATGTATCGATGTTCTAAAAACTAAAAAGAATAGGTATTATTGAACAGCTTTGCCTACTGTATGTAAACATAAGACTGGAAATCTTATATTATCAGTACATTTACAGCTTCAGACTTGTGCAGCTGTCTAATATCAAATGAGAGATCTGTTTCCTTGGATTGTCTCTGTAATGTCCCCTGCCATGTCACCTAATGTTAGCTTTTCTGGCTAATATGGCAAAGTATTGGCAATAAAGAGCTCAAGACAGAATCCTGTTCTCTTCTGCGTGGGGGGAAAAGTGATAGGAGGGAAAGAAATAAAGCTAAAATTCTTGCCCGTGGCCAGATCAGGAGGTGAACACCTGGATTAGAGAGTAAATCACATTCTCCTTTCATTTGCCTGTCAAACCGGGGGGAGGGGCCTCTGCAAATCTGCCGCACTTTATCCAATCTAAACTCCCGAGCAGCCCACAGGAATAACTCTGACCGAGCACAGGTCACGGGGCCTGTTCCTGGCGTTTAGGGCCGCAGGCATAGTTTATGAGTTCTTGTATCAGTTAGCAATGGAGGCAACTTTTAGAAATGATCACATCTTCCTCACTGTCAACTTTATGTTGAACTGAATCTTGAATTTCATTTTACACTCATAAAACAATATAACACTATTCATAGGCTTTACTATTATTATTAGTATTATTATTGTTGTAGTTGTTGCTATTATTATTATTATTATTATTATTATTATTATTATTATTATTATTATTAATAAATCAATTATCTTTAATACTACTACTACTCCTCCTACTACTACTACTACTACTAATAATAATAATAATAATAATAATAATAAACATTATTATTATTATACAATGTATATATAGTATTTACAGAGAGAGAGGGGGATTCTTACAAGGAATAGAAACCAGGAACAGCTGTGAGGAAATCTGGAGGAAATGATTGGCTATATTCAGAACAGACAACCCACAGCTGTAGCAAAGCCATCAGCATATTTATACACATTCATTCAATGCTTTTATTTTTTTCAAATAGTTAAACTCAGCAAATAAATAGCAATGGTGCAGAATTGTTTTGCAAAAATACGTCCCTTGCAATGTTTATGTTCATGTTTGTACCCTGCAGAGGTTGTGTTAATTTCTCTTCACTGAGAGATACATGGAACATGCTGCCCAAAATTTTGCATACCACTGTATGATTGACAGCAGCCCAGAATGATTGATAGGTTTCTGTGGCAATGATGATCACCAATAGAGAGAGACAGAGAGAGAGAGATGCCTTTCTACAAAGATAAAAGACAAGAACAGGGATTTTACCTCATTCTTGCCACTCCCAGGTGTTGAAAGGAACGTCCCCCAGTCTCTTATCTAAGTGCTGCCTGTCACCAATGACAGAAAAACTTCTATGAGCATTACTGACATTTATTTCCTGTGTGTGGTTGGGGGAGTTGGGGGTGGTTGGGGGGGAATAACAAACCATGAAGATTGGCTTGTGTCTTTGTAAATAGCTTAAGCTTAAGGCAAGCCTTCTGAATTTGCTCACTGATCTCGCCTGCCCTATGGATCAGTGAGATGCATAACTTACAGACATGATCATGTTAGCTTGTGACACATTTCCTCAAGAGCATGCTATATTTGTCAGGATTAAACAAGCCAAAAGGTACCAAAATCCTTTGTTTAATAAATCATTCTCATTCCTTTGACAACATGTGCATTAACTTGAGGAATGTGTGGCCATTTTTCACATTTTATCTGTCAGAAGGAACTGTCGCTTCCAGCTGCACTGACCGCTTGCTCTTAGCCACCCAGTGACAAACTCAAATCCTGGTTTAAATTGTGTGTGAAATACAATTTTTTAAAAATCTGGAAGCAATGCTTTCAAGCCCCATTGACATCATCTCTGGGCCAACCCCCCCCTTCCACACCACACACCCCCCATCCCCCCCCCCCCCCCCCCACCCCACCCCACGGCTTGTGCAGTCCGTTCATTAGCGCCGGCTCATTAACATATCTGTGAACTACCCCCTGACCAAACATCCTTTCAGCACCACCGTGAGGGATGGTTTCGGTCTGGGTGGGGACAGGAAGACCCCCAGGGCACGCACATGTGGGTCCTCACCTCTCTGCTGGGCCCTAAAGTAGGTGCAGGAGGGGCACCTGTAAAAATCACCCCCCCCCCCCCCCCCCTCCCGCAATGACCTCACAGCACAGATGTCAATCTTTCAGCATCTGCGTTCAAGACCACATCTCTCACTCCCCACACAAACGGCTCATGCACATTATAGCATTTATTCGGGACACATAACACCAGTTATACACTATGGACATATGTTGTGCACACACAGACGCATCTACAGCATACACACATATATTCTGATTGGTTCATATGAATTAAGTATAACTACACTGGCCGTGTGAGTCATGTTCTAAAAAATATATATACTGTTTTCCATTATCTCTTTTGTACTTGTAGCCGTGGGGCTACACTCTTTTGCGAAGACAGGTGTCAGGTAGATATATTCAGACTTAAAGAGCAGCACAATGCTCACTGTGTACACACATACCAGGGCCCGAGGCAGTTAAACTGTCTAACTGCACTCCCTTTTGTTCCAGCGCTGGAAATATGAGCATAAAATTTGAATTCCACCTTCCTACCAAATGACTTGAATCAATGTGACAGGTCAGACTCAGATCTACACGATTTAAATAAATTAGATTTTAATGGCCTGATATTAATACTGTATTTTACAAATTAGCGCAGTCACGATAAAGGCTTTGGTATGAATTACACCACTATCACTCTCAGCGTCCTCACATTACACACATGCTTTTCTTTTGCATGTAAAGTGAATTCTCTAAATTTGCTAAATGAATTTACAGCCTGGTTAGGTGGTTTTTTAAAATATATATATATATTACTTTGCCAAAGGGAGACTTTATGATCTAAATTTATTTTTTTGCTTTGAAACTGAATTACAGTCAAGGTGAAATACAGTCAAATTTTCTGCATCTCAGCAACAGAATTATATGTTCATAAATCTTTTTGCCTTTTGCCAAATTTAACCTAGATCTTAGACAACAGCTGCAAGTGAAAATGTTATATATTTAAAATATTTTTTCAGTTCTCAGCCCAAACTGTGAAATTTGCGGTCAGGGTCACATGATGCGTGCAGTATACTTTTCACAATCGCACTTTTCCTTTTGATACATGATGAAGTTTATAAGTTCACTAGGAATTCAGAATATTCTATAAACATGTGATTTATATAGCATTATACATACCCCCACAAAAACACTCATAGGATTGTATAAGCAGCTAAATATTAGCATTTTTATCATACCAGGTGTTATGCATTCCCTTGCTTCTCTCTCTCTCTCTCTCTCTCTCTCTCTCTCTGCTTCTGGGGGTTGTATGACATTGTCTTTTGGTTTTGGCTGTTTTTGCAGGAAAGCATCTCTCTCTCTCTCTCTCTCTCTCTCTCTCTCTCTCTCTCTCTCTCTCAGCAATTTTAGTTGTTTCTTTCTTTTTGCGGACCGAGGTCTGTTAGCCCCATTACTGTGGCGTTGTTTGTCAGTTTAATCGTTTTCCCTGGTTTTGGTAGTTTCAGCAGTGGCACAGGATCCAGAGGCCCACTGTCTGCTGGCCCAGGGCACCTTGTCTTTTTAGCAGGAACTCTTGCATTGTTAATTTCTGTTGGGTATATTTGTATTAATGAAGCCACATTTGGTCATGTTACCCCTGTATTCCTGTATATCCTGAATATGTTGGGCCCCAAAGAGCCTACAAGGTCGTAACACCAAGTATGTGTTACATGTAATGTGTTCGGGGAGACCCAGAATGCGTATACATTTTGCTCATATATTTATCACTGCAATCCTATTGGTGTGGAATGTGAAAGGCTTCCTCCATGTGCATTAATAATTAATTACTATATTTGTATTCATGAAATTTTATATTTGTATTATAGTGTACATGTGCTACAGTTACATAGGAAGCCTTGAACATGTCTTTACTGAACACTGGTGCTCTTGGCATCACATTTAAGTTGCACGCCCTCTGAGATGACAATAGGAGGTTTACTACATCCTCTCATAGCCATGCAGAATGTGGCATCCTGTCCACACACATTTCATGCATTTTATGGAATCTTAGAAACGTCAAGCCTATTTATTTAAAAAATAATTAAAAGGTGGGGTGACACTGATTACTCAGTGAGGAGGCTCGTTGAGAATCTTGGATATATTTATTTATTGAAAATAAAAAAGCAACTGCTATACTAAGGCTCTTTATCCTGCCACGTGAGGTCCCGGTGGTCATGTTCTCACACTGCTTGATGTCAACACCAAAGTGTTTTTTGCCAAATATCCCAATTGAAGTTAAATTTTCAAACAGCCCCTTGCAAAAAGCAAGCTTATATCCAGCATGCATCTGCAGTCCTTTTGGTTACTCCCTGGTCTACATCAAAAATATTTGTTTCCGTCATCCTGGTGCATCGCTCAAGGGGATTACCATCGGAATGCCACCACACATCACCGTAGCCACTGCCAAAAGCACGCCGCCTGAGACAAAGAAGTGGCCATTTTTAACTTTACCTCAGCCATGGGGGCAGTGCCCGCCCTCGAGTTCTCTCACCCCTCAAAGGTCTCTCACGTTCCCTGAACCTGGCACTCCTGCGCCACCATACATCAAGGCCGTATGCAAAAACATTCCAGCGAATCAAGTGCGGTGATTTGTGTGCACTTCTCCTTTTTCTAAATTAAATTTCATCTGTCCTTTCAGCTCACGCTCACGTGGCTAATAAATAAATCTCCCCACCTGCCCCCACCTTCAACCCCCGGCTGGGGCCACACCCACATCCACAGCGACAGCTACATCTCCACGATTCCCTCCCCTACATCAGGCTGAGTTAATACATATATTCTACAGCTCTAGCAGGTGGACACAGTCCTGTAGCCCCGGGTATTAAACCAGCATAATAAATGTAAGACAACCTATATAGCACGGAAGAAAGAGGAATGGAAACTAGAACCATCTGCTTGGCTGCAGCCGCAGAGCTCTCAGAAACAGGCCCGTTAAAGATGGCGCTTAGTACACCTCCTCGACGCGAGGCCCCCGCTGCCCCGCTGCGGCCGGCCCGGTCATACATTGGCCGTTTTACGAGCCGCACCGACGCTCCTTTGGAGAGAGCGCGCCGGAGCCGAGCGTTAGCCCAGCGCCGATTTACGACCTGGTGGGTTTTTTTACGCGCTCCGTCAGGCCGGGACGATAAAAGGGCGCAGGTGACTCCGGAATGCGGCGCTTTTTACGTTTTAATCCCGCCGTAATCGGGGAAGAACGCCATTAAGGCCTCGCCGGGCGACAAATCAGAGCGCTAAACAAATTGTCAAATTAAGCGGCGGTTCCTCGACCCCCGGCGCCGTCTTTCTCTCTTCTCGCGTTTGCGGCGTTCGTGGAGGTGTGACTCCAATAGGTGGAAGTGAGAGCGGGGGGGGGGGGGGGGGTGGGGGTGGGGGGGAGAGTGGAGTGGGGGTGGGGTGTCGGGGAGACGGAGGTGCGGCCGGCATCCCCGCACAGCCGCACACGGGCGAGCCGGAATCCACGCAGAGCGGGAGAGACGCTGGGGAAGCATAATCACCGCACGTTTCGGCTCAAGAGGGCCAGGCACAAGGCCCAGACCGGGGCCCAGGACATGCGCAAAACAATTTTGTTTGACGAAGGCATGAGGGGGGCGGCAGTCCTTCGGAAATCCGAATGTGTACCCACCTCTCCGAAAGCCCTTGTCAAAAGGTGCAGCCAAAAGACGGCCCCACTTATTAAAGCACACGACCCACATTTGAGAACGCCAAATACTGCGCGACGCGTGAGGGTTTTAATTAGAGATGCACTCCAGATAGACGCGCTGGCAGATGCTCCTCCAGCCAGTCCGCCGCAGCCGTGGTATGTACACACCGCGGAGGAGGTGACAGCCCGATAATGCTACACAGCAGGTGTGTTTGGTTAAGACGTACTTGTCAAGTGGGGTGACGTGAGCGGCTGTATATATTCAAATGAACCCCTTATCTACACCTCCAAGCCCCCGCACGACAAACATGGTGGCACCTTGGTGGATTCGCTTTACTTCTGTCAAGTGCTCATACTGTAGATAGTCCTGACCTTTACCTTCTCACCCAGCAAAAGAGCCAGGGTTCAGCTCTTGTGGTTTATGCCTGATATCCTGTCTTTGTCCAACAGTGCCATTCTTAAACTGAAATTATACAAACGCATAGCAAAAGGTTACTCGCATGAATGTAAAATGTGTAATATTTTGGGTCTGTGGTTTTGGATTGAATTTTATGTTGTAATATCAGCTTGTTGCTCCTCCTGGCCAGGGCTCCCTTGTATAAGACATGTCACTCGGACTCTCCTGGTAAAATAAAGGAGAAATTTTAAAAATGTCCATTGAAAGTGTGCCTAATTCAAAAAGACATAAACAATAAAACAAAAAATAAATAAATATGAAATCACACGACAGTTTACACTGAAAAGCTTCTCTTGTCCCTTTCGTTTTATTCTAAAACACTGTCAGCACATACAGTGGATAATTAAATTAGAATCCAGGTCTATAAATATGTGCTGTATAAGCATTCTGTAAAATAAACAGCGCAATCTATACATCAATAATCTACACATCCATGAATACATGCACGTTTGTGTCCATTTTGTTTCTCAATTATAATTAGTAATTTTTTTAAAAATTAGTACGCTGACTTTGTTTTGTATAATTTTTTTTATTTGCCAATTAAAATATTTTAGCAATTATAATAAAGCTAACTGAATGACGCGTGCGTATGCGAGCAAGAGAGAGAGAGACTATGAACTGTGAGAAAATTGGAGGAAATCATGAGCTATATTCAAAACAGACAACCTGGCTTCAGTAAGACATTTGCATAGCCATACAATTCATGTTTGTAGCACTATGAATGTACTGCCAGTGTGTCCGTGACCAGCCACAGAAAAGATACCTAAGCATGTTAAACAGCCTAATCACTGACTGGCAGCTAGATTAGCATATAGCTGCTTTATGTTACAGAATACCAAACGGTAGTTAGTCAGCAGTTAGTTGCAAAAATAAATTAAAACTAACTTGCAAGATACATATTCGTAAAGAGAAAAAGGAGTAACTGCATCAGTCATTAACTGCATGTTCTGTCAAGTTTCACTAGCTAGTAGCAAGCTAATTAGGCCAAAATAATACTTAGGAACGTAATTACGTCTACTTCTGTAGCTGTGGCTGGCTAGGTAGCTAGCATAAACGTTATTTTAATCACCCACATCTCATTAAAAACAGCCAGTTTATCAAGTTAACTGACTTGTTACAGCCTGTACGGACAGAACCATAAAGCACTGCAGTTGCAAAGACAAAAAATAACCTACTTCCGGAATCCCTCTGTTTCCAGGGTAACCAAGGGGTGCGAACTTTCACCGATGACTTCATCAGAATCAACATGGAGAAGTAGGAAGTGCGGCTGTTGTGTGGTATTTCACAGTGTACACAAATGATGTCCAAAATAAAATGATTTATCTGAGAGATGCCTATTGAGACACAGTCGTACACAGCTATGTTGAAATAAAGAGATCCCTTCCTCGCATATTGACCGGGGAGAATGATTTGCAGGTAATGGAATCGACTGGAATCTGGCTTATTTTTTGCACAGTGCTGGCTAGATAGCTAGCTAAATTGTAGCTAGGTGACTAGTTGTCAGGTAGTTTACCGAATGTTGACCTGTACGCAAGGGAGCTGGAGGGTACTGTGGACCTTGTTCTTATCGGCACATGTACGGGATATGTAGTGAAATTAAACAAATTACGACATGTCAACACTATAACGTGCTTGGTAGAGTGGTATAGTTAGCAAAGCAGTACTATAGCAAGCTAGCTAAAATGTCTTTTCGATTTCTTTTTAGATGACCAGCAGAATCACGAACGGTTACATCGTTAAATGGGGATGGGCCGGAGGTGGAAAACCCTGTGGTGTGACAGAACTATTTTTAAAATTCAGCTTTGTTTTTTGTATGTAGCTATATTATTGTCTGACATTTCTGTAAATCCATAAAACAGGTTGGCTGTCATATTCAGTAGCTAAAATTACCCATATTACACGTAACAGTACCTTGTTAGCTAGCTAGTTTAAATATAACCATTGTTAAGGTTGGTAACCTACGTGGTTTACATTACATTACATTTCTTATGGTTTGATTTTGGATGGAGACAATGGCGTACGCGAGTAAGACATACGTGTCATGCATGTAACGTCATGCTCCCTAATATATAAGTGATTTGTTTCCTATAGATAGAAAATTGATTGGCAGATTTAGGAAGTGAGGTAAACATGTTACTTGCAGAACAGTCTCAAAAATGGTTCCCCACGCATGTGCAAGCCACAGTTCTCCAGGCCAAAGACTTACAACCAAAAGGTAAAAATGGCACCAACGATGCCTACACCATCATCCAGCTGGGAAAAGAGAAGTACTCCACTTCGGTGGCTGAGAAAACACTCAACCCCGCCTGGAGAGAGGAGGCCTCTTTCGAGCTCCCCGGTCTGCTTCTGGAGGGGAACCCAGAGGTGTACGAGCTATGTCTGACAGTGATGCACAGATCCCTGGTGGGCATGGATAAGTTCCTGGGCCAGAGAACCATCAACCTCAATGAAATCTTTGACAACAAGGAGCGAAAGAAAACTGAGTAAGTGCTCTCTTACGAATTTTAACGCAGTGATAAGATGCGATAAGGTCACCGTTAGGTATCATAAAAATGAGAATTGGAGATGCTTAAATGTATGTACATATTCATAATAATAGAGGTAAGGAGTTTTGGTACCTCAGAGGAGGGACTTTGATTTTGGAGTTGAGATATGAAACCACTAAAAACCATCCACAGTAGCTCTCACAATCCACTATAAGCATCCATTGTAAAAGCTGTCATCATCTGTGGTAACTGTCACTGTCCACAGTGACTCTCTTACAGTCCAACAGAACCACTCACTGATACAGCTTTCATTATGCATGGTGCCTCAGTCACTGTTCCCAGCACAGCCCACAGTGACATCATCCAGTGAGCCTGTCACAATTTACAGTAACTCCCACCATCAGTGGTGACTCTGTCACCAGTTAGTGTAAGCCTGTCACTGCCCTGCTGTAGCGGTTATGGTAGCAGTAATCTTCTGTTCCTCTGT
Organism: Anguilla pacifica; assembly: GCA_039654925.1. Lineage (NCBI taxonomy): Eukaryota > Metazoa > Chordata > Actinopteri > Anguilliformes > Anguillidae > Anguilla > Anguilla pacifica. The sequence continues at coordinate 27,428,089 of CM077301.1, forward strand.
GTTGGATGCCCTGTTGGCACTGGCCTGGTATCATGGTGTCACTGTGCTCTCTGCTCGATCCATTGGCTCCAGCCCTTTTCCTTTAAACCTGCGCTTGTGGTCCTGAGTGGTGGGCTTATGAGCTTTCTCTGGCACATCACAGACTGCTGATGCAGTGTGCTGTTTGCAGAGCCAGTGCTGGTGATGTTATGCTCACCATGTTCTATTATGGAAGGCTCAGTGGACCCTCAGCTCTGTCTGATATAGGGCCATTGATGTGCACATTGACGCATACAGCTAGAAATGCATAATTAGTTACACCCCCCCACCCCCCCCCCACCAACCTGTACAATTCTCCCCAGTGGTGTATAGGCACCCGCCATAATTAAACTCACTAAATGTGGATAATCATTCAGGCAGGTGTAGTAGGCCTTTGTGCCATCACCTAAAAATTGCCACCTTTTTTGATTTAGTTGACTTTTAACATCCCCCACACACTGTAGACTAGACACTAAAATGGGTGCGTGTGGTCTTTGCTGTGTTTAGTCTGCAGGTGGTTATGTGTGTGTTAGGAGTCTGCTTTGAATTCTTAAGTCGAGAAGGCTAAAGCCGCCAATCTAACAGTATTACATGCGGCAAGTAGTAGCCTCAGTCATTTTCAGTGAAAAGGCAATAGGGCTAAAGTGAGCTGAGCTGAAGTACTGTATGTGGTGGACAGAATGAGATTTTCCTCTCCGCACTGTGGGAATGAATAAGAGCAGTAGGAGTAGATCTTCATGGTAAATGAATGCACGCTATGATGCAACACACAGCAATGCTCAGTTTGTTTGAAGTGGGGTCTTATAATCACTCATGATTTCCTCAAATTTAGATGATTGACATGTGCATTTTCATAATTACATGCTAAATACTAAAAGATTGAGGGCTTACTGTCTGAGAAGCCCTGGAATGTGTGCAGCATATAAACATGTATTTTATTTTTATTAATGCATTTTATGTTTGTAATATTGAGAATATGGTTTTATTCCTGTCCTTATTTTGGAGACAAAATCAATAGCAATGAGAATATTGATGTCTTATACTTACTAAGAACTGTATAGGATTTCAGGAGCCATTTTTTGAGTTCAGATTGTAGTTCCTTATCAGGACCTGTCTGCAGACTTGTAGTGGGTAAACTGGTCTTGTCAGAACAATTTTGAAAAAACTGTCTCAGATTTATTCTGTGGACTTCCTGTTAACACATTCATTGGCTGACTGGCGAAAGAATGTTAAACATTCCTTCATTTAAGAACTTAGAGACGCCAGTGTGTCTCGGATTCCACTTTTCATGATAAAACCTACAAACAATTAAGAGGCCAGGTGTTCTTTTTTTCCAGCCATCATTTAGGCCTATAAGAAATTGATCTTTTTACTGTTTATTGTGTTTTTTTTTTTTTTTTTTGCTTGGAATTAGATTTCAGTACAACAGGAAATTGATAGAATTTTCTAATAGATAAAATTGAAAATTGATATGTAAGATTTTAGTGGTTAGGGGCCACCGTGGAATGACTGGAGACTATTTTTTTAACAGACATGTTAGGTATCTCACATTGACACTGGGCTTGTCTGTGACCTGTCATATTAATGTGGCTAGATTAGATCATTGGACTTATGCTTACAGGTTGTAGGCTACTTAAGATAAGTAGGTTTCATGGCATGAACAGGCCATTCGGCTCATTGTGGGTAAATTGTTTTGTGATTGTGGTGACGCCGGTGTGTGATGGTATAGTCCATTCTGTGGCAGAAAAATCACCACAGCGCTCTGCGAGACCTGGTGCGGAAAAAGACAGAAGAATCCAAAAGTAGTTTCTGGATTAGAATTAGAAACAAATCCTGCTCTAGAGTGTCTGTCTGAAATGATCACGGCACAGTGTGACATGGGGAATAAAGGGAGCACGTTTTGGGCACAGTCCACTAACAGCTCTAACCTGTCGCACCTGCACAGCCCCAGGCAGGTAGCACAACCGGCTGGGGAGGCGGGGGGTGCAGCCGGGACACTCCCCCGTCCCGTTAGCCACTAGCGCAGAGCTGGATTTGGAGAAGGAAAGCACGGGCTGGGCACTGCTCCTGACTCACTGTCCTGTTCCTGACTCACTGTCTCATGATCTGTCATGAGCTCCATCAGAGAACAGCCACTTGCTTTTACCCACCATCAGAGAACAGCCGCTCGCTGTCCCTTGTTTCCATTCCTTGGCTGGGGTGACAACAAATCTGCGGTGGACTGTAATGTATGACTAAGCCAAATGTTATATTTATGAGAAAATATTTGTTTAATGTGAAGAAGGCCTGTGTAATGATCTGGTTACAATGCAAATACATGAGTGTCGTTAAATGCAAAGTGAGTGTACATTTCTCCCTGGTGGTGTATAAACGCCTACTGCACTTAAACACACATTGCGGTCATGTAGCAGATGCTCTTATCCAGAGTGAGTTTTTACATAGTGTCTATTTAACAGCTGGTTATTTACTGAAGCGATGTAAGTATTATCTCTGATGCTTGAGGGCACAATGGCTGTCTTCCACCTGGAAATTAAAACCCCTTCCTTAACCATTAGATTCCCCCCCCCCACCCCAAATGTGGGTCATTGCTTCGGCAGGTATAGGGGCAGTTGTGCTCTCATCTGAAAATGTGCTGTCTCTTTTGATTTAGCTGGCTTTGGATGTCCCATATGCAGCGGGGTGCTCATCAGCCTGGTTTATTGCTTCATTTCCTGTCCGCTGGAATTTTTGGCGTACCTCGGGCCTGCTAGCCAGCCCGTCTGCGGTCGTATCACTCGCTGTGTTTGTTTGTGCTTCTGGGCTCAGCGCTGTCATTCTCCCTCTGCTCTGAGAGCCACAATCCTACTGCTAAAGCTAACGCTAACACTAACCCATTATCCCACTACCCCACTGCTAACGCTAATGCTAACTCGCAGTCCCGCTGCTAATGCTAACCCACACCCACTATCTCACTACCCCACTGCTAACACTAACTCACAATCCCTCTGCTAACGCTAATGCTAACCCTAACCCAAACCCACTAGCCCACTGCTAAAGCTAACCCTCACCCGCTATCCCACTACCCCACTGCTAACGCTAATCCATTATCTAACTGTTAACGCTAACGCTAACCCAGTCCCCGGCTGCTCTGAGCCGCAGTCCCACTGCTGAAGAGGAGCAGAGCTGTGACTGGCCGAGGAGGCCTGTGTCGGAGTGCATGAGAACAACGCGACAGAAAATAAATGCATAAAAAATATCATTTTTAAAGCACTTTTCTAGTATAGTGTGCCATGATGCTTCACCTTCTCTTTACTGTTTTTAACACTCATTTGGCTGGCACCCACCAGCCATTACTGTCATTTATGCAGCACCAGTACACAAGAGTATCGCACAATTTTGAGCTCAATTCACACTTCAGCTTCAGTTCCTTCTCATTTGTTTCCTCATTCCTTTAATAAGTATGCGATGTTAATGTGAGATGCTGTGGGTCGTAGTGGCGTGTACTTTACCTGAACAAAAATGCAATGAAAGGACCCTGCTTTACCCAGCAACTGATAATAATATTAATAATACATTAAAAGGCACAGAACGACAGACACAATGAAAAGGCATTGGTGTAGAAATAAAGTTTAAAAACTGCATTTAAAGAGGTCAAATATACGATGATAAAAGTGATTAAAATAAATGTAAAATTATGTTAAAAAAAATTGATTAAAAAGTGAAGGAAATGAAAGATAAAATAAATTTAAAAATGAAATCAAGTAATGACGTGCCTATAATAAATAGATTTAAAATCTACGAGTGTTTGCGCATTTCTCCTGGTCTCAGGCAGATGGGTTCCCCCTCTGAGTCCGGTTCTGCTCAAGGTTTCTTCCTGTTATCAGTCAGGGAGTTTTTCCTTGCCACTGTTGCCCTTACTCTTTGGGGGCCGGCTCTCTGTAAAGCTGCTTTGTGACAAAGCTCCTTTGTCTGAAGCGCTGTACAAATAAAATTGATTGATTGATTGATTGATTGATTGATTGATTGATTGATTGATAGATAGATCCGTCTCTGTAAACTATCTCCTTTAGCTTTAACGTTACTCCGGTGTGAGACCAAACGCACTCTACGGGCGGAAGCGGTGGACGCCGCAGCGTTCCGTCGGCTGGCAGACGGGGGGGGGGGGGGGGCCTCCAGCTGTACGGCCTCTTTCTCAGCCGGCCCCTCCGAGGCAGACAGTCAGCCAGCCAGCCGGCCGGCCGGCCCGGTCGGGCCTCATGTTTAATTTATGGCAAGTTTGGCAAACAAGTTACGAGCGCGGCGCGCACGTCTGGCGGGACACCCCAATCTCAGGTCAGAGCGCCGGGCGGGCGGCTTCATGTGAACCCCGCCTCTGGCCTGAGTGTGCATATTATACAGGGGATCAGCCGGAATCCCTGGTAAGTGCGCTGGCCGGGTCACGGGCGGGGGGTAGGGGTGGGGGCTGGGCTGGGGGGTGGGGGCGTGTATAACGCCCCTCTCCAGCGTGTTTGCACAAGCTCTGCCTCCTTTTCGGCTGTAAATAATGCAGTTGATATGTTTTTGTTGCATGGGGGGGGGGGGCGGGCCGGCGAGGTACGTGGGGCTTTTGTTTTCCATTACATTACATTATTACATTACAGGCATTTAGCAGACACTCTTATCCAGAGCGACTTACACAACTTTTACATAGCATTTTACATTGTATCCATTTATACAGCTGGATATATACTGAAGCAATGCAGGTTTAGTACCTTGCTCAAGGGTACAACGGCAGTGTCCTTACCCGGGAATCGAACCTGCGACCTTTTGGTTACAAGCCCAGTTCCTTACCCACTGTGCTACACTCCGTCCACTCTCTCCGTGTTCTCTCTCTCCGGTCCAGCGCCGGGAAACGGCTGGTGGAATATTCCGGTGAAACGTGTCGGTCTGTGAACTCCGTGGATCCGCGGCACAAGCGTTGAGGCGCACCTGACTGTAGCGATGGCCGTTGAAAGGCGTGCACTCGATTGTACATTCTTGAACCCACGCGCATGTGCACACGCAGGGCAGGTCGAGGTGAATGGATCAGGGCTGATTCAGAAGGCTGGAACACTTCCTGTACTTTGTGAATAGCAGCAGTGCATTTTACTGGGATGGAAAGAGCCGTTTTGTCAATGTTGGATATCGCTCATAGCGATGCATCCCATTAACATTAATGGAAGTAAATCGATCCCTAAATATATATTCCCCTCTTAGGGGAAGTTCAGGATGCTGACTTTTAACCGTCTCGTTCTGAATGGTCACAGCACAAGCCTATGTACTGTGCATTCATAATGCATTTATTGATTCAGGTAATTGGAATGTTGGACAGCTAGATATTCTTTTCCTCAGGTCTCCATCTATAAGAATAGTTTTTGCCTTTGAAAGATGCTGAGCGTGGATGTGCGTTTACATCACCCTCCATGGTAAGCAACCTTTAACGAGCGTTTGATTGGATGGCAGTGTTCCGCGTGATGATGTCATCTCCGTAGGCCCGGTCACCCACACCCGCTGAGCAGCTGTCCAGTGAGAGAGTACTGTTGGGAAGAGTGCTCCATTTCTCCAGGCTTCCTCCCCATCGTCAGATCATTGGTATACTGCAGCGCGCTGAGCCTGGTTTGGGATAAGGGCCTCCCTAAAACCTATATGAACCCCGTACCCCGTCCCGTACCTGCGCGGCCGTCTGTCATTAGAAGTGTTTAATCTCCCCCTTTCAAGAATGGGCTAGCCTTTATCATTCCAGTCCTCATATCATATTCAGTTTAACAAAAGGGGGATGTGATTGACCATAGAAAATAAATGGATTTGGGGGTGAGAGTACGGCATTAACTCCGGGGTCAAAGGCATTTAAATGCAAATGTCTCCCGGTACACAGCCCGTATCTGCAAATCCACCTCAAACATGAAACACTAATGCAAATAGCCGAGCATGCGCTTCCAATATTTCTACAAAGAATATACATACAGACCCTAACTATTGAGGTCATGAAATCGGAATGTTTAATGGCAGTGCTGAAGACACATGGCAGATCATTTATAAAACGGTTATGCGGATAAGAAATGAGAACATTATGCTGGAATTGAGGCTATAAACAAAAAGGGAAGTTGTAGTTTTAAAGTGTCATGCAATCCTTAAAGGATGTATATCCTAATAGTAACTATTCCAGCGGAAGGTTATAAAGCAATGTGAGGGAACGGGTGAAGTCAGGTTAGCGATGGGATGCAGTGAGGGCTGTGGCTTGTTTCTGAATAACTCACGTTTTTTTAAATTCACGTCTTTAAATGTGGCGACAAATCGTTTTCTTCATCATCGGCGAGTCGCTCCGTCTCTGAAGGACCTGCCGCAGGTTGAGTGGGGTCATGTCCTCACGCTGTTCTCCCCATGGGCTCGGGTGTTGGTGCTCGTTCTGCTTGCGCTCTCCTGTGTTTAGTTCCTGCTGTAATGCTCTTCTGCTCTCTCTCTCCCCGTCGTGTGTGTGTGTGCGTGTGTGCGTGCGTGTGTGTGTGTGTGCGTGCGTGCGTGTGTGTGTGTGTGTGCGTGCGTGCGTGTGTGTGTGTGTTCTCCCAGCTGGTACGCTCTGGAGTCCCGGCCAGGGAAGAAGAAGAAGGTGCGTGGTGAGATTCAGGTGGGCATCCAGTTTGTGAGGAACAACATGACGGCCAGCATGTTCGACCTGTCGGCGCGGGACAAGCCTCGCTCGCCCTTCTCCCGGCTCAAGGACAAGGTGAAGGGGCGCAAGCACGACGGCCCGTTCTCCGACGCGTCCTCCGCCATCCTGCCCCGCTCGGCGGTCTGCGAGGCCGACGGCCCGCCCGCGGCCCCGCCCGAGGGCCGCCCGCTCAAACCCAAGGCCGGGCGGCCCCTGCTCGCCCCCCAGAAGCTCTCCGCCGCCCACTCCATGTCCGACCTCATCGGCACCCACGCCCGGCCCAAGCTGGACTCCATGAACTCCATCGAGGAGAGCGGTGAGACGCCCCCGCCTGTCCCTGCTGACGCGTTTACAGCGTAAAACAACAAATGTGAAATTACTCTTTGTTCTGAATGCTTTTCCCTATAAGAATGGTTTAGCCTTTGAAAGAGCCTTAGCGTCATGTGCGTTTACATCACCGTCTTTGCCTAGCTTCTTCATGATGATGTCATCTCTGTAGGCCTGGTCACCCAAACCCACTGTTCCGTTTTTCCGGAGGCTAACTTACCATCCTCTGAGATCCTTCACCAAATGTGAAACTACGTCCAGATAACGTCCGTGGTGTACTGGACATTTTTGAAATGGGATGAATTAATTTTTCCTAATTAATTTCCATATGAATACTAAACCACAGCCCAGGCCAGAGCATTCCCTCTGGCCCGAACTCACGCCTGGCCTGTGCATCACACACTGTGACCAGCAGCCTCAGAGTGATGTTCTGTGGATGATGATTTGACTGGCAGAACCTCCCTGCCCAACCTTCTCTACATGCGTCACAGGGGCAGCCTGTAGCTTGCTTTATTTGGGGCCTCAACTTACAACTTTGAGAGATGAGGACCCGAGGAATATTTTTATTAACAGACTATCATCAGATTGTCAAGGGAAACCAGTTGGAAGGGGTGGGGGGGGGGGGTTCCACCTTTTACTCATTCCCGAACTCAGATAGAGGGGTGGTCTCATGTCTCATACAGGTGTGGCTTATTTTCACATTTATTATTTCACTGCTTGTGTAAACCATAATTAAAATGAGAAACCTGCAAAATAGCAGTACTGACTGTTTAATAGAATACTGCTCCAGGTATGACATAGGAGGTGAGTGACTCCATCATTATACAGACAGGGATTTGTGGCTGAGCATTTTTGGAATAATTGATAATGTTTTTTATAGTAATTGTTGAGACTCTTTGAAATCGTAGAATAAGGCTCTCGCAGCGCTCGTATTGTGTTATGCTGGTATGATCACGTGACCCCCACCCCCCTGCTCTGGGTCTTTAAATTCACAGGAATCCTTGAATAAATAGGTCTTTGAAACCAAAATTAATACACTGAGGAATTTCATTTCTGTATCAGTATTAGGCTGCTGTGACCTAAATTCTCTGTCACAGTCATGTCAGCAGGAACATTTATTGTTAAACACACACACACACACACACACACACACGCACGCACACACACTCAAACTCACACACACACACACACACACACACACACACACACACACTCAAACTCACACACACACACATCGGTGGTTGCAGTCCTGTAGCTCTATGGAAAGCCAGACAGTAAGGATCTGGCTTCATATCAGTGCAACTTGAGGCAGCTGAAGTTCTGTCACTGGCACCGATCTGCATCAGGACATCAGCACACACAGGAGGAGCATTGCTCATTCTGTTTAACTCATCTCATACCAGTAAGCAGATTTCACAGCTGATCGATATGGAAGCTATGGGGCTGATATGAAAAAGTGATGTTTGGCTGGCTCCATTGACTCATGCAAATGCTGATACCTCTGTTTTCGATTACGGCACGAATGCAAATGCCATCCAGGCTTCCACATACATGCTGTAGAAGACATTGATGTGCACAGATATGAACTTATTTTTTTAAAAAAATTATTTGTAGAACAAAATATATTTTTTTAAACGCTTGATTTTTTAAATTATTTTATTGTTACTTCAGTGTACTGTGATTAGGCTACTTTTTGATTATGATTTTGTGACTTCATCAACTGCATCAGCGGTGCATCAAATGCATGAGACGTAATCCTCAGATACCCATAAGCTTGTTTTAAGCCATCAGGCAATAATGATATGGGCCCAATATTATTATTGTGTCCTAGTAGATTTGGCTGCGTTGCAATGATTCCCAAGTCACATGTATTTACATGACCACTAGTATGTGGAAAGCTGAAAAAGGAGGATAGGTTGGACTCCAGGAAACAGGATTTATGGAGGTAGGTTTTTAGGAAAAGGAGGAAGGAAGTGGCATGGAGGAAATCCTTAGAGCAGGAAGCTGATGAAGTGGCCTATGAGCCGGGAGCCATGCAGCTGGGGCCTTAAAGGAGCTTCGTTCCTCTCTCCTCTCAGGTAACGCCCCGCCCCCTCACCGAAGGTCCCAGAGCGAGGTCCCGGGCCAGGGGTGCGAGGACCGCGGCGAGGCCCCAGGCGACCCGTTCGCCGACGTCTGCGACGCCCTGCCGCAGAAGTACGCAACCATGCCGCGGAACCGAAATCCCTTCCACGCCGAGCCACCCCTGGCCTGGGAGCGCCCCGAGAAGAAGGAGAAGAAGGAGAAGGTCAGCCTGCTGGAGCGCGTGACCGGGAAGAAGGACGGGAAGAAGATCAGCAACGGGAGCCGCTCCGGAAGCTCGGGGGACCTGCGCTCTCCAAACCCGTTCGGCAGCGAGGGAGCGACCGACACCAACCCCTTCAACCCAAACTACAAACTCAGGTACATCACCAAACCCTTCAACCCAAACTACAAACTCAGGTATATCACTAACCCCTTCTACCCAAACTACAAACTCAGGTACATCACCAACCCCTTCTACCCAAACTACAAACTCAGGTACATCACCAACCCCTTCAACCCAAACTACAAACTCAGGTATATCACTAACCCCTTCAACCCAAACTACAAACTCAGGTACATCACCAACCCCTTCTACCCAAACTACAAACTCAGGTATATCACCAAGCCCTTCAACCCAAACTGCAAACTCAAGTACATCACCAACCCCTTCTACCCAAACTACAAACTCAGGTATATCACCAAGCCCTTCAACCCAAACTGCAAACTCAGGTACATCACCAACCCCTTCTACCCAAACTACAAACTCAGGTATATCACTAACCCCTTCTACCCAAACTACAAACTCAGGTATATCACCAAGCCCTTCAACCCAAACTGCAAACTCAGGTATATCACCAACCCCTTCAACCCAAACTACAAACTCAGGTATATCACCAACCCCTTCAACCCAAACTACAAACTCAGGTATATCACCAAGCCCTTCAACCCAAACTCAGGTATATCACCAACCCCTTCAACCCAAACTACAAACTCAGGTATATCACCAAGCCCTTCAACCCAAACTACAAACTCAGGTATACATCACCAACTCCTTCATCCCAAACTACAAACTCAGGTATATCACCAAGCCCTTCAACCCAAACTACAAACTCAGGAGTATATCACCAAGCTCTTCAACCCAAACTACAAACTCAGGTATATCACCAAGACCTTCAACCCGAACTACAAACTCAGGTATATCACCAACCCCTTCTACCCAAACTACAAACTCAAGTACATCACCAACCCCTTCTACCCAAACTACAAACTCAGGTACATCACCAAACCCTTCAACCCAAACTACAAACTCAGGTACATCACCAAGCCCTTCAACCCAAACTACAAACTCAAGTACATCACCAACCCCTTCTACCCAAACTACAAACTCAGGTACATCACCAAACCCTTCAACCCAAACTACAAACTCAGGTACATCACCAAGCCCTTCAACCCAAACTGCAAACTCAGGTACATCACCAACCCCTTCAACCCAAACTACAAACTCAGGTACATCACCAACCCCTTCTATCCAAACTACAAACTCAGGTATATATCACCAACCCCTTCAACCCAAACTACAAACTCAGGTACATCACCAAGCCCTTCAACCCAAACTGCAAACTCAGGTACATCACCAACCCCTTCAACCCAAACTGCAAACTCAGGTACATCACCAACCCCTTCTATCCAAACTACAAACTCAGGTATATATCACCAACCCCTTCAACCCAAACTGCAAACTCAAGTACATCACCAACCCCTTCTACCCAAACTACAAACTCAGGTACATCACCAAACCCTTCAACCCAAACTACAAACTCAGGTACATCACCAAGCCCTTCAACCCAAACTGCAAACTCAGGTACATCACCAACCCCTTCAACCCAAACTACAAACTCAGGTACATCACCAACCCCTTCTATCCAAACTACAAACTCAGGTATATATCACCAACCCCTTCAACCCAAACTACAAACTCAGGTACATCACCAAGCCCTTCAACCCAAACTACAAACTCAGGAGTATATCACCAAGCTCTTCAACCCAAACTACAAACTCAGGTATATCACCAACCCCTTCTACCCAAACTACAAACTCAGGTATATCACCAAGCCCTTCAACCCAAACTACAAACTCAGGTATACATCACCAACTCCTTCATCCCAAACTACAAACTCAGGTATATCACCAAGCCCTTCAACCCAAACTACAAACTCAGGAATATATCACCAAGCTCTTCAACCCAAACTACAAACTCAGGAATATATCACCAAGCTCTTCAACCCAAACTACAAACTCAGGTATATCACCAAGACCTTCAACCCGAACTACAAACTCAGGTATATCACTAACCCCTTCAACCCAAACTACAAACTCAGGTATATCACCAAGCCCTTCAACCCAAACTACAAACTCAGGTATACATCACCAACTCCTTCAACCCAAATTACAAACGCAGGTATATATCACCAAGCCCTTCAACCCAAACTACAAACTCAGGTATATCACCAACCTGTTCAACCCAAACTACAAACTCAGGTATATCACCAACCCCTTCAACCCAAACTACAAACGCAGGTATATCACCAACCCCTTCAGTCCAAACTGCAAACTCAGCTACATCACAACCCCCTTCAGTCCAAACTGCCAACTCAGCTACATACATAGTAAAATTAAAAATAACAATAATGTCTGAGCTTGTTTTATTCATTTTTGAAAACAAAAGTATTATTATTATTATTATTATTATTATTATTTTTTTACCAAGAACAACATACCGATTGATTAGTCCCTTTAAAAATGGAATCCATTGTCCATCTCTGTTTGAAAATAAGCTCTATTCTGTGTGACATCAAATCTTTCCTACTGTCGTGTCATCCGTAATGGGTCTTTATGTACAGTGTGAGGTTTCTACATCTTGGCTTGTGACTCGTACTTTTTTTTTCACTTTTAGTGGTAATTTGCGAAAGCCAGCAAGCAAGGAGGACGTCAGCGGGGTGCGACAGACGTCCCCGCACCGGGAGGAGGGCCAGAGCCGCACAAACGTAAGGCTGCTTGACGATGACCGTGCCTTGACCTTGAAAACACACTCAAGGTCATGATACTTCTCAAGGAAGGGTTCTATGGTCAAATCCTTAAATTTTGCCTTAATGACAGACAATTAATTTAATAATTTTATTTTTGAAAATCAAATGTTCAAATTACATTTGTTATAGTACTCTGTAGAATAAATTATCACAGAGCACCTTCCATAAGTAGTGATTTATGGGAGTAAAGGCTTCCTGTGTCGTGACAGAAGCAGTATTAGAGTTCAGATTGAAAATATTTATCGGGCTCCAGCAAAATCACTGGTTAGTTTCAGATTTCCACATTGATTCTCCTGAAAACAACGGAAGCTTTAGAATTTTTTGACTGTGTTGGTAACTAAAGTAATCGAGGATGTACACAATCAAGATGAAAGGCTTCTGTTAAGGGTTTTGTGTGTGTAAGAGATCTTTTTGAGGAGAGGATATTTAACTGTGAGATGCTTAACCATCTCAATGCTATTTACGAAAGCAAACAGCACAATGTAAAATAATTATTTATTTTGCACAGCGCTGTCAAAAAAATAGCCCAAGTAAACACATAGCGCTAATTAAATGTGTTTTGACTGATGCAACAAAATGCCTTTTTACATCCACAAAAAAGTTTGCCGAAAGAGGCCTTTTTTAATCTTTGAAACAAGGCAAAAAGCTTCTCGAAAACACCACCAACTTTTAATTGGGCAATTTCTCGGTCTCGTTAGACATCCCAATCATTGCGGAGATTTCTGCAGTCATATCATCTTTGACACCCTGTTATAAGAGTGCCATTTATCTAATTAACAGCTGAAAACAATGGCCATCATTCCTGATCTGCTCATAATTGTAGACTGTGTGAAGTTATTAGTCTGGTCCTTCCAGGTCACAGGATTTATTATATTGTACTTGTATAATAATTGGAGCGAGCCAAAGAAATGTAACGTGTAAATTGCCTTACTTAAGGTTTTAAAAGTACAAAAATGAATTTTTTTTTCACCTTCATTATGTCAGAACATTACCAGTCTTTAATGTTTCAAAAAGAGAGCTTTGCCGAAGGTGTTTCTTTTTTTCGCTGTTAGTTTGAGTTCAAGTTAATTACCGTTCCCGCCCGATCGCGCGGCCTCCCACGCTAAGAGCCGGGATGGAGGCCCTGATTAAAGTGACGGAGACGATAATGGCGTTTTTTTTTTCCCTTTTTCCCGCCTGTCGGCGGCCCGACGGGTCACGGCGCTGCGCCCGCCGCGTCCGCGCCCTGACATCTGTTCCCGCCGCGCGGGGCGGCGGCGGCCGGGCCCCCCGAAGAACGGGCCGCCGCGGCCGCGCGGTTTTGAGGCTCTAATTGAGCGGCAGGCGGGGGCCGAGGGGGAGAGATGTGAACGGAGCCGGCCTAATGTTCCCAGAGCAAAGTTCCTCATTAGAGCGGGTAATGAGACAAGCGGAGATGCCAAGTGCCTCCTCTTATCTGACCAGCCCTCCCGCTCCGGCTGTATCACTGTCGCCCGGACCTCGATCGCAGAAGAAAAATAAAAATAATAATAATAATCGCGATCGCCAACTCTGCACTGGTTCACGGTCACGCATCCAGATAACTCTTCGTACGCGCGGTAAATTAAAGTGCGCAAACGTGTGTGTGTGTGTGTATCCTTCACACGGTTTTTTTTTTTGGTCATCATTTTAAATTATTCTTACTTCATGGTCTTGGGGCTGGAGACTTTGGCCCAGCTCTGCTGAACTGGGGTGCAGAAAGTGCTTCGTTTTCTGTGGAGCAGTAGCCGCGGGTTAGCGTTAGCCGCGGACGGATCCGGCCCCGTGCCGCGTTACCTCACCCGCGTTTGGGCCTAGCCGGGCGAGGGCACGCTGGGGCTACGCCCGCGTCGACCGCCGCGAGCCCAGCCCTCGCCGCGCAACCCTCCGGGCGGCTCCGGCCACACCCTGCCCTCCACGACCCCGGCGGCTCAAACGGGTTCTCATGAGACACCGCAGACTTCCCCAAAGTGAAGCCGCGATACGCGGAGCCGTCACCTGTTTGTGCTTTGTTTTGTTTCTTCGTTTAGCGATTCTGCATAGCAAAGATTACGCTCTGCTGATAAATTAAAGGCGCCGATGTCAACCTTCACCTACTGTCCAAGGTGAACGGCAGTGGAGCAGGGTGGGTAGGAACGGGGCTGATAAGCGGAGGTCTTTTTGGGCGGGGGCAGCTGGCAGTAGCTGTGCCCTCTCATTAAAGCGGATAAGAGGCCCTCTCGGCCTTCATTATGACTGCACCACGGCTCCCTTCAGGTGGAGCACCGCCGCCAGCTGCCCCTCGCTATCGCTAACGCACTTTTTGTTTTGTTTTCTTCCTTTTTTTAATCAGTTTTGTAAGGAAAAGTGGACTCATCTTTTCCCCTGGGAAAGACCGAAATGGTTGCCCAATCCCCCCCTCATTTTTCCTGAGTGGAGAGAGAGAAAAATGTGCTACGTTTACATGCACTTTTTTGCGCAGAACATTTATTCATTGTGTTATTAAAATTTGACGAATGCTGAAAATATTAATCCCATAACGCATTATGAGCAGCAGGAGTGCCTCCCTAAATCCCTCCATCCAGTAAAATGAGTGAGTGAATGTTTGTTACGAAGATGAGTAGGAAAGAGCTGCACTTTTACATCCCCACCTGTTGTAGCATACATGCCATTCTTGCAAATAGTCTAGAAATGCATACAGTCAAGCCAGATATATGAATGGCTCAGAGAATTAGCAATATGCTACTAATATATTCTTATATATCAGGTATTTACGTAATATTAACAATATGTCTAACGTTTACTTTTTGTAATCTTGTATACGTAATGTTAGCATCTTTTAAATACTTGATTCTGAATATTTGTGTTCGCACTCATTTTACGCGGAATTATTTAGTGTTCCGTTTCACGTTCGTACCGATAAATACCTGTTTTCTTTTAGCGTAAACACCGTCGCTCTGTGAAATTCTCTTCGCCGTAAATAGCGGGCTGCCAGCGAAGCCGCGCGTCGTCTTCGCCGGGGGGTGATTAAAAGCATTAGACGCCGCCGAAGAAAAAGATCAAGCATTTTCAACGTTTTGACAAACCTGCGGAAAAGCGTTTTGATCAAAACAAAACTAATTACCGAGGATGTCATCGGGGTCCTGCAAAGGGCGGCCAATGATTCCAGAGGACTAACATACAAACATATCCAGCGGTAATTAGATCATTAACACATAAAACAGTGTGCCGACACCTCTAATTAGTCTAAAAAAGTCCATGAAAGAGCAAGGCGCTCCACTCGACGACCGCTCCGTACGAGCAGACCCGGGCAGCTGCCGAACGTTGATGGTGTTTACCTGGTAGCTGCAGGTACTGCTTTATATTTTACTTTCGCTTTCAGTGTACCGGTGCATGTCGTCATAATCATTTTCCCCTTGAATTTGGATACTTTATGCCGCTGGTACTTTTGCTGTTGTTTGTACCAGCCCTAATATTAATAATCCTAGTGCTGATTCGAGGCACTCAACGTTCTGTGTAGGTTTCGGTGATGGTATGAAAAATATACGTGTTCTATTTTCACATTACACAGATATATCGGATATATGCTATTTGAGAAGAGAAAATGAAAAACATGACTTGATGAAAATAGTGTGTAGCTTAAAACATTCATACACACTTCCTCAACAGACCTACACCACACAAACGTTCTGCTGACACTAGTCATGTTTTTGCTTACTGATTCCACACATACTGCTAAAAAAGCCACATTATTGTGAAATGACAAGGTGAAAAAACACAGTGACAAGTTTTGTGGGTGAAAAAATATGTATGAATCATGTGGGTAACATTTCATTTCAGTTTCATTTCTGGGAAACGTAAAGGTGTCTTGCAATTTGACATCATTTTCATATCAATGATTTGGTATCATTACATTTTTTGTCAGTATGTACATGTTGAGATGGAGCACTTTTAAAGGTGATTGAACTCAGCTGAATGGAAGCCGTTAAGGATACTGAGGTGCTATTGTAACCGCATGTATTCTCTGGCTGGCTGCTGCTGGGGAGGGAATTTAACCGTGACAGAGTTTGGCCAGAGCGAGCTGACATGACCGCGTGGGTGTGGCTTGTGTCCGACAGGAAGCGCAGCAGGTGGGCGTGGCCGACGTGGCCTCCTACAGCAGCCTGTCCTTCCAGGAGGTGGTGCAGGAGCTCATCAAGCAGAAGGAAGTGGTGAAGAAGAAGGACGCCCATATAAGGGAGCTGGAGGACTACATCGACGACCTTCTGGTCCGGGTGATGGAGGAGACGCCCAGCATCCTGAGGAAGCCCTACGAGCCCAAGAAGAAAGCCGGAAAGATCTCCAAGAAGTAGCGGGCCCGGGCCGGGAGCCCCGCTCTCAAACGGGCCACGGTGGACCCTTCCCTCTGACCCCTTTGGCTGCATTGTGGGTAGCCGACTAAAAGGCGGGAAATGAGATCACTGAACGAGTCGCTGAATTTGGTGAAAGGCACAACTGCCGACTGTAGGCCTGTGGAGTTGTGAAACGGTACAGCGGCGAGTCTCAGTCAGCCCAGCTCAGATCCCGTTAGAGGATGGAGGTGGGGTAGTATACTGACGCCATTTCTTCCTGTCCCCAGCGCAGAAGTCACTGGAACCCCGTCGTGTTCTGAACACGTTAGCGGATTAGCAGATGAAAAGCACAGCTAATTGCAGTACCCCGCTACAAATCGCTACGATTCAGCCGTGCTCCACCTGTGAGTCTTCTAGATTTTAAAAAAAACTGTTGTGTTAATCATTTGCCATCAATAAGGGGGTGAAAAACAATCCAGTCTTTAAAATCCAGTCATTCCTCAGAACTGTAGGGATGTGTGTTGGGGATGCCCATATCGCCAAGTTTTTCGCCCCCGGTCTCCACCTGCTTTCAGCTGTTACTCCACCCATTTCTTGCTGTTACTCCACCCATTCTGCCTGTTACTCCACCCCTTTCTGGCTGTTACCCCACCCATTTCTGGCTCTCACCCCACCTTTTTAATTGTTGCGTGCGATTAAGTGCACAAAAGGAAATGAGTCGAAGAATAATTTGACTTCAGGCGCAGGTTTTCCCCTTTCTTCCCCCACACTTGGAAATTTCCATACTAAAATGAGGCCTTTGAAATGCCACTGCCACACACATGTGCTAATGTGATAAAGGCTGTTTAAACATCAACATAAGCCCCGGCAGCTGGTGGAGGGATTGTGTGTGTGTGTGTGTGTGTGTGTGTGTGTGTGTGTGTGCGCCACATCACAGTCACATTAGGAATATTAGGTCCTGTTTCGCTGATCTGTTTGCTGGGTATTCAAGTGCTGGTTTTTGTTAAACGCCATTGTAAATTTCCGCATTCAGGCTTTGTTACACAGTTGGGTGAGTGTAGCCTCTGCTTGTGTATGCCTGGCCGCTATTGCACAAACCCTTTACGGCTCTTCCCATCCAATCACATTCCCCTGTGCCTCTAGGCTCCACCCACCAGGAGAGTACACTTGCGGTGACACCTGGGCCGTGTCCGAAACAGCCTCCTAACTACTGTGTCCTCAAAATATGTGCTGTCTACTAAACATAACGCCTACTGTTTAGTGCATATTTTTTAGGATGCGATGGGCAATGTGCGAAAAATATCTTCCGTACTGTATTCCAACAGTACAGCGGAAGTATCGTTAGACATCCCGCCCTTGTAGTAAATAGGCCCCACCTCTTCCTCTCTGATTGATGGAACCTGAAGATGGTTCCGCCTCTTTATCTCTATGGGACATCCTCCTAAAAAATATGGTTTATTTCCTGAAAAATGTTCTCCGAAATAAACTCAGCAAAATCCCGGAAATGAATACATCATCAGGGGATTTTAAGTACACTACATTTGGAGAAAATTTCGCCTACTTTTTCATCCAGTGTACTCAACTTCTATACCCAATAGTAGGCAAGGGAACTGTTCTG
The DNA here is from genome assembly GCA_039654925.1 of Anguilla pacifica. Classification (NCBI taxonomy): domain Eukaryota; kingdom Metazoa; phylum Chordata; class Actinopteri; order Anguilliformes; family Anguillidae; genus Anguilla; species Anguilla pacifica. The sequence continues at coordinate 27,446,155 of CM077301.1, forward strand.
GACAGGGCCCAGGAGAGATATTGCAGTGGTCTGGGCATCTTGGAGACTGCTTGGCAAAGCCGTGGTAAATCCCGCTATAACGATGAGTGCTGTAAAACAGCACAGTGGTACAATTCAAATGTTTACTTTTTAAATACAGCTTTTTAAAATAATGTTTACTTCTGAAACATATACGTATGTGTTTGGTTTGAAAGTGTTACATGGCATCTTGGGAAAGTTAGTAACGATTTTTAAATTTTTATTTAAATTTTACATGCTTGGTTTGGTTGGTTCACACTAAGGGACCGAGGCAAACTGTCAATGACACCTCGCTGTGTACAAAGTAAACCTTCCTTATCCTGCACACAGGTACACTACAGTATGCAGGCACAGGAGATCTGCTCTGGTTTACTGTTGACGAATGCCACTGGGTCTGTATGGGCTTGGGGGTGAAAGGTCATTAGTGGTCATGAATATGCTTTCACCTGGCTTTTAAGGAATTCTGGGTCCAATCTGGTCTAACCTTTTGGTTTTCCTTGAGTAATTTTGAGACAGGGCATATTTTAAAAATACCAACCCTTTCAATGCCTGGATACATTTTAATGTAAAATTGAGGAAACTGACAAACATTAGCTAAACATTTGTGTACTAGAATGACACGGTACAAAATGCAGTAGAGATTGCTAAATATTGGTATTTTTATTTCAATTTGTTTTATTTGTTTTTTTATTATTTTTATTTCAGAAATTCAGTTTTCTGATATGATTCCGATTCTTGACTTAAAGATATGGTAACTTTACTGGTTAAACAGATTTTAGATTGAGTTTGTAATTTTACAAGTCATCTTTTGTATATTTTTGGGGTCTTGCTTATAGATAAAGCAAAGAGACAAGAGGGTACATACGCATCTGACATTTTCTGAAATGGATGTTAATATAATAATTGCAGAAAAAAACTGAAAGAAAAAAAATAGGTACTTTCAAACTTACTGGCTGACGGATATGTTTACTCTAATAATTTTATTTTGTAGATATGACTACCTTTCGATGGAAGAAATGTTACTGTTGAACAGCAGTGTTCTTAATGGTTACGCAAAGAATTCATTCTGTTGGTTTTAACCGCCATTTACGTTGTTACTGTATATAGCATTAGCAGTCACAATAGAAATCAGTTTAGAAGTCGGTCTACATTGAGCAGTGGTAGTATGTGCTGCCCATAAGTGTTGAGCCAGCAGGATCAAATAGCAGGCCGTGTGTTAAATACTGTAAGAATGGATGAGCTGTCCTCCCATCGTCATTAGCTTTTAGATTTAGCATGCTGGATTCATTCACACCCATTCTGTGCCACATGTCTCTAAAATGGCAGTATGAAAAAACGCAAACATTTTACAGACTACAGACAGCCTCCTGATATGATTACAGACGGTCTCTGGATATATTACAGACAGTATGCGTGTCTGCTTTGATTGCAGACATTTTCAGTATCTGTTATGCGCAAAATGTTTGAGTTGTTGGAGAGGTGTACATTTATTTTTACTTTTCCATCTATAAATGCAAAGTTTGGCTTATATCCTTATTTTGTATAATGCCCCCTATTGTCAGGTTGTCACCTGATGCTTCACAATGCATTTTCCAGAAACCCGTCCCACCCCCTCACTCCTGAAAATGAATGGAGAATGGTCACCTGACCTCGAACCTGTACACACACTTGCTAACCCCTGCTATTAGCTATCTTTGTTACATTTACACTGCATTATTTAGGATGATATTATTTTGTGATTTTTTTGTGTGATTTTTTGGAAACAGTCATTAGCTGTTACAGGGTTGTCGTCTTATTTCAGGGTAAAAATATCACCTTTCAGCTCTTATTTTGAGTCTAGAGCATGAGCAGGAACAGAGGGGGGTAAAAATATATGAAAAGTAGGTTTCTTACACACTTAGGTGAAGAATAAGAATGTAGGTTGTGATGATAACCTACGTGTTTTGGAAAGATGCTTTCATCCGGCTCACACATAGAAGTAGGCTACTTCTTTTATCCAAACAATAAAATTAGGAAAAAGTTTTAAACAGCCAGTTGTTAAAGATGTTACAGACCATGCTCCAACAGGATACCTTCTTAGAAAATATACTTTGAAGGTTATGAATCCAGAAAGTCTCCTTTCATTGTCTCCTTGGTCCATGTCACCCCTGACGAAGGCATCTTGCCGAAATGCTTTTGGTTTCATATCCAAAATCTTCATTGTTATTCTTCACCCAGCTGTGTGAGAAAGCATCTCTCTGTACTTTTATTCACCTTTCCTTGCACCTTTCCTTAGCACAGTGTAAATTCTCCCAGTACTCATCGCAGGTACAGATAGGATTAGGAAAGTTTTCGAGCAGGACCCCACGTTTCCCATCTCCGAAGCCTTTAGGAAGCGTGGTTGTTTCCACGCTAAGAGGATCATTTCCAGTAAGAACCTGGAATATCCAATTACCACCATCATCAGATTTATTTCTGTTGAAACCGATGCAAAAGCTGTGTTTTCTCTGGCCCGGCTCTGACCCAGGATGTGAAATTATACTGCTTGACTGAGTGAAATTGCCAAATTGCCAGTATGAAAGTCTGTACAGTACTAGGCAATTTACCGTTCACATTCTTAGTTCTTAGTATGAGAGCTTTTGAACAATTAAGTCTGGTGTATTTGGCAGGTCTAGCCGTTTAAACTTCTCGGTTTATTATTTAAAGAATTTCCCCAATGCATATCAGATTTGCCGAGGTCGTAGGTCTTCCACGAGAGAAGAAAGGGTTTAATATTCATGTGAATGTTCAGTTTTTACTGCAAAATTTTTTTCTCCTTCATATGCAATTGACTATGCATATCGGTACATTGTTGTTGTTATTTTTGTTGTGCTGTGTACGTCGTGTCCTGACTGTTGTACGGAAATTCGAAGAACAGGCGAAGGCAACAGATGCCGATGTTGACATTTGTGACAATCAAGATGCTTAATTTATCGGTTATTAGCACGAAATAATCGCAGAGTCTTCTGTCTCTGGTTAAATTAGTATTTATTCTTTTTTTTTTATTCTAGTCTAATCTATTCCAAATTAAAAAAAAAAAAACATGAAAGTCAAAGGCAGCCATGTCTGAAAATGCTTTTTCTCACATTGTTTGTGTCGTGCAGAGGTATAATTGCACGGTCAATATAGAAAACAAGAGGGAAAAAAAACTGCATATTTCCAGCTGTACTGCAAAAGGGCAGTCCTTCGTTAACCGTGGAAAAAAACAACAAAAAAAACGTGCTTGATTGTCACAGATGGTCCGCACTAAATATGCTGCACTCTACGTGTGTTTATACTGTTAGAAATCCAATTATATGTCAGCTTGCTTTGTTTGTACAAATGCAATAATAACCCTAATTATGTCCTTCTACTCTGCCAATTGATCTTGAGTAATGCCAAACTGATCCATGAATAAATCCCCATAAAAAAAAAAAAAACTGCAGGTCAGAGAAGGAGTGTTTGAGTAAAAGGGCTTAACTCCTACACTGCACATTTTGAATGATGAGTATTGCATAATTATATATATATATATACACATATGTGTATGTGCATGTTTTTTTTCCGTTTTTATTTTTATTTTGTTTTAAAGGTATTGACCATGAAATATTGTCTCTCTGAGGTCTTGCCACTCTTGAGTTTATTTTAGAAGCCGGCCTAAACTGTGGCTCCGTCCTTTATTTTCAAACTTGAAAAGCGCACCACTGTGTTCTTGACGATGCGTGCCCACTCTGTAATGAAGATGGCTTTTGGATCAGTTTCAGAAAGGAAAAAGAAGAAGATGAGTACACTGTATTTTGCGTGCATGATTGTATCTGCTCATATGCGTGAATGTGTGCATGTGCTGTTCAGTGTACGTGCATGCCTTTTTTGTTTTGCACACGTGCACGTGCGTGTGTCTTCCTGCGTACCCATGTGCTTCATTGCGTGTGCATGCGTGCGTTTGTGCGTGTGTGCGTGTCTACCTGCGTGTCGGTAGGCACATTCTGTGAATAGTTTGAAGCGGACGGAAACCTTTGTAAACAAAAACACAGCTCCCTAACGGTAACCCTACGAATAGTGATGTCGTTTACACTAACAACTCACCTTTTTTTTTTTTTTGTTGTAAATACATTATTTAATTTCACGAGTATATCTGGAAACATATGATATGCATCAAAGGATGTGGACAAATGTATTATACTGTATGTGCAGTTATAAAAAATTTAAAAAAGACGGAATAGAAAGAAAGTTTTCTTCTTTCAGATTAAAAAGTGCCAAATGAAATAATTTAATATTTCTTGATTGTAACTCTCCTCTACTATGGCTGTGTGCTGCTTTTTAAGAACAGTATAAATGCGTAAAAACTAACAGAATGTGATTTGTCAAAGCAGCAGTCTGCTATGAAGCATTTAGCGCCTAAAACGTATGATCTACTGAATCATTATGTTTATTGGGACATACAGTGAAAGCTACTTTGTCAAAGGTGGTTTAGGTGTAACGCCTATGATGTATTACTGTGGACCGGGAAATAGTATACCACAATATTCACATTTTTGAGGAAAGTTTATGTGGAGAAACCAAAAAGAATATGACACCTGCAAACAATAATTAAAAAAAAAAATACCGGAGATATGTCCCTGATGCTTTGAGGTTAACGGCCAAACAGCTGTTTGTTTACCGGAGGTCTTTAGCAGCCTGACGCTTGTTGCTAAGGACACTCCAGACGAGCTGTAAAGAGGATGGTGCAAATTCGACAGTGCCTCGGTGAAGCAGGGCTATCTCTGAGGTAACCGTGATGATTATACCCTTGAGGTCACAGCACGGTGGGAAGGGTTTGTGCCCAACGCTGAACCACCACCTGTTGCTCCTTATGGTCCCGTATCCAGAAATGTCTCATCATTTGCCTCACTGTATCTCCACACAACCTTCCATTAGTTCAACAACCACGAATACCATTTTTGCTGCTGTATATAAACACTATCAGCAACAGGTGATTAAATGTACCATGCATTGCCATTAAGTTTGTTGAAATCTAGAAAGTAGATTCCAAATAGTTTTCATTCTCTAATTAGATTTTTCATAATTTGGTGTTATGAATATTAATTGCCTTTTTATTTGGTTTCAATTTTTTTCATGGGAAAGTTTTCTTTCTGTATTATCAAAAGGTTTTGTGCATTACACCTTTAAACAATGTCATTTAAAATGAAACACTAGGTCAGTTGTGCTGTATCTTCACCCACACCCACTCGCCAACCACATAAGGAAACAGAAAAATTTGGTACACAGATGCTAAGTCTGTTTAAGGTAGAGAGAAACAAAATTGTTATGAAGGAGTGTTATGAATTATTAATTATACACATTAAAATCTCTAGCCAAAGAATTATACTGCAAGTAAGCCTTCCTGGTTTATGTGCAGTCACACCACAATGTGTAGTTTTGCTTTCATTACAAATATCTGGCTCATAAATGTCAAAAAAAATACATATTATTTATACAAATAACTGTTGTTTTTACTCATAATTGTTTATCTGTTTCTGTTTAGTTTACTGTTTTGTGTATGTGCCACAGTGATTGGCTAAAGCAAGAGTCACATGTTTATTCTGAATGTCATGGCCCACAGTTACCTCTCTACCATTTTACCAGCATCCACAGAGTCATGTGTCTAACATTATACTGTTCACCATGTGCTGACATGTGCCTGTCCTGTAAAAGGGCTTCAGCCATTTCTAACTTTCCATGCGCACACGCGCAATAACCTCCTGCATGCACACACGCACACACACACACACACACAGATACGCGCACACACAGATGCCCACACTATCCACATTTTCACTGAACTGTATCTTTAATATTATTTTGCTTTGACTACACTGAACTGCAGAGTTCTTACAAATGGATCAACTTTGTTGTGACGTCACAGCTAGTGATCAGCTCTTGTGTACACAACCAAAAAAAAGGAAGTCATGAATGTACAAATTTAGCTTCTTAAAAAAAAAAAAAAAAAAGACCGAAAGTGGGATTTTTACTGACCCTGTTCTCTACGAAAAGAATGTGCTCAGTAAGTGCTGTTTCTTTGTCTGTCGTGTTCTGTATGTTACTCCCAAAATGCTTCTATAATGCACTGGCAAATGGGGCACTCATTGCTATCCACACATGTTGCTGTACGTATGTTTGCTGTAAGATGGGGGTTTGGGGGTGTTGTAATTAAGGAACTGATGTGATAGTAATTAAAAACATTCTGCATTTATCCTCTTCATCTGCATTAAGTTGAAAAAAAGGTCCAGAATGTAAACCTTCTCAGAACCTTTGAAGTTGGCATGCAGCATGAATGCGCTTTACTCTGATTGGGGCCCAGAGCGTGCTTCAGGAGGGGACTGACCAATGAGGGCTTCACTTTCTCAACCGTATTTAGATGCGGGTCGCGTAATAATTCTGAGCCGACACTGATACTGTTCCAAGGTTGTACTTTTCCTTTAAATAAAACACTGTAAAGCACTATTGTCTTAATACTTTTTTTTTACATTTCCGTCTCTTTGTCTTTCAAGCATTTTTCAAATCAGACTTTTTCTCCCCCAGTGTGACGATGAGGCTCCCAACGAAATTCACATTTCCTGCGGCACCTTAAATGGAACAACTTATGTCCTTATTTTGTATTTTTTGTTATGAAACAAGTAGTTTTTGTAATGTAATACATACAGTGCAATATAGTTCATACTTATATATATATATATGTATATATAATGCAGTTATGACTATTTAAAGTTTTAACATACAATTAAACTTTTTGAGAGTTGAGAGGACGTCGTGTCCATAGTTTTTGCTGAATTTGTTAGTCACCCCCCCGCCCCTCCTCAGTGTACTTTGCTGCTGTAACTATGACACTGTGTTTGTGGGGGGGAAAAATGCCTCTCCTGCCGTTTTTTTTTCTTTTTTCTGGGGGGGGGAGGATTGTTTGAGATAAATTCCCATGCCTCCTCCTGCAAAGGGAACGCCGTCTTCGCATAATTGCTGGTGACGAGGCTGCTCGTTAAATTCCCCTTAATTCCCTTCTGTGTAAGGAGTGTGTGTGAAAGCTTTCAGGACAAGCGCCACTCGTGTTGTTTACCGTCTCCTGCTTTTGTGCGGGGGTATCGCTCTACATCTTCAAATAACAGGTTAAAACAAGACCCCGCCCCCCCCCTCCCCTCCTCATCCCCCTCCCCCCGTCGCCGTGCTCATCAGAAAACACTGGCTCAAACGAGAGGCACATCTTTCAGGCCTCTCTCCCGCTGAAGGGACTCTTGCTCTCTGGTTCTGAATGAGAGTGCGCAGTCCTGGGTTTGAGCTAAATTCTGCTAGTGACGGCATTTCCCGCTCTTTTGTGGGACGGGGGGCGGAGCTAAATGGAGCGTTTACCCCCGGGGATCCCTGGAAACCAGGCGACCCTGCACCGCCCGCCCGTACGGCTAGTAAACATGGCGGCCTGCTGGGCTTCTGCCCGTCCTGCCCTTCCTCCGGCCCCAGGTACACTGGGGCAGCCCAGCTTCCTGCGTCTTGGGCTGCATTAGAGCTGGGCTGCTCGTTATTTGTCGTTTTGCCGTTGGACGCTAATGAGCTGTGCTTCTCCTTTTCCGCAGTTAGACAGAAAGTCCCTCTTAAACAGCCACCAGATGGACCCTTCACACGAGTACCTTAGGCAGGGCTGGATTATGGGCCAAGTAGATACCAAGTGCAGAGGTTAAAGAAATAGAATAAGGGGGGACATAAAAGCCTGACTGATTGACCTTGTGTGGCTGTACTTTGTTATATTTATCAGTGCTGTGTCTTCCCCGCCTCCATATTTTTTTTTCCCCTGGGGATTGTGTTGGGGTTGCAGCTGAAGATGCAGGTGAAGAAGGTGTACCGTATGTGTGCGATATGCCCAGAACACACCATCTCTCTTAAATCACTCTATGCCTTTAAAATATTTTTATTAAGTTGATACATTTTACTGACTAATAATTAATTTAATGGTTGGTGGAAATCGATACCTGTAAAACTTCAGCCTTGGTAAATGCATTATACCAGTGTTGCTTGGCTCATGCAATTTTTACAGTTTGAATTCAGCTTACAAATGTTCCGAACATGCTCAAGTAATGAGTTACACTGTTCACATTGGCTGGTCATTAAAGCTTGAAATTTAATGGTCGGTTTTCTTTTCATTTAGCTGTTATATCTTTTTGTTTTTGTCCCCTTTGTTGATCTCTAGCCAGTCAATTATTCAGGCCGGTTATAGATTGTGGTCTTTAGCAAGGAACTTAAAACTGTGAGCACAAAGCTTAACATTGATTCTGTTTCCAAACCTCCCATGGAGAGCTCCCCCACTGCCATTACAGCTAATTTAAGGTGGGGTGGGGGGGACTGGGGGAGAGGTAATACTGTACGTAATGAAAAATGATGAGTGTGGTGTGTTATTGGCCATGCCAGATGAAAAGGGCTGCAAATGAGGATCACAATGCTAATGTGCGGCTATGGCCAAGTGGCCTTTAATTGAAAGGGGCTAACGATCGCTTTCATGGGGCCCGAGTGAATTGACTAAATATTTAAATATTTCATTGTTAACCTCTGCCACGCGTGCCGTAAACATTCGACGGGCTCGGGGCATTGTGAAACGGGGTAATATCGGTGTAATTTGAGAGAAAAAAACAAGGCGACGGGAAGGGACAGTTTGAAAGGGGAGATGCGGATGGCGAACAGCAGGGCGCACGGGCCGAGGGCCCCGGGGTCGTGCCCGGCGCGCGGCACGCGTTGCGTGCCAGAGGCGGCGCGGACAGCCCGGCTGTGGCGCTTTTAAAAAATGGATGGGCGGCGGGGCCCGGGATCGATGTCACGCTCGCCCGCTCGCCGTCATAATAACCCTGCGAGGGCTTAAATTTGCCAGATGGACGCGCCGCTTTTTTGAAAGCAAATATGTATGTGGGGCAGCTGCCCCCGGGACAGAGCACCTGAACGTGAGCCAGATGTCGAGCTGAACCCACCCCTCCCGGCCCCCGCCCCCCCGCCCCCCTGCCCCGGCCCGACCGCGTCGTCCATCAGGCGGTAGAACAATCCGGGCAGGCGCCCGGCTGAATTGCGGAGCTCCCCGAACAAATCAGGTGTCAGACGTGGCGCTTCTCTCCCAAAAGGCCCCTTTGTCTCCATTGTCCTCCCCTGATCGTCGCCACGCGTCCCGGATCAGGTGCACAAAGGGCAGGTGACAGTCGGAAGGGGGGGATGGGAGAGAGAGAGAGAGAGAGAGTGGAGAGAGAGAGATCAAGAGGCTGCTTTCCAATCATGGACACCTTTCACCGGGAAGCTACCAGCACAACCGTATCAGACTCGACGCAGTTGCCTACGTGACTTCACGTCCTCTGCTTTTCGTGAATTGACAGGGTCGAGGCGAGACGAAGATACGAGCGAAAACCTGGATCTGTCCGCTAAGCCTGACCAAAGTTTCAGGTGAAAGAACAGGAAACAAACAGCGCTAATCTGTGTCTCATACTGGGGGGGGGTCATTAAAAGTTAAAGGCCCTTGGGGAGCGGGGCAGTCTCCCGGTCCCGGGTTCCAGTTGCAGCCGGTGCTTTGTCTTGCTTTGTGAGACCCCCCCGTCAGGCGAGCAGGAGGGCCCGGGGCGTCGGCGGGTGACAGGTTGAGCCCCTCGGTGGCACGCGCCACCATGTTGTAGGTGCTAAAGGGAGACAATACCAGTTCGTGTCGGAGGCTTCCCGGCACGTGCCTGTTCATACCTGGCGGCCCTGAAATATTAGGAGGGTAAAACTCTTCAGCATTTCTATCACACCACCAGACCCTCTAGGGAAGCGTCAATAAAAGATAAAAAGGATGTCAGCCAACCCCTCCCACCTACCCACAATGATTCTCATTTATCACCTCAAGTAAACCGCATCAGGTGTAATTAAGATCTTTAGCTCAGCAAAAAGTATCAAATGTCTTTCTGGTAAGTACTTCTGATGGTACAAATAGAAAACTGACTTTATAATTGCAACTTAAATTGACACTTTCCTGTCAGACAACAAACAACATATGTACTAATTTAACAACATTTAAGGTTCAGACTGCATAATTACACTTAGAGGTCAGTAGAAGGGCCATAAATTCCGTGTCACACAAGTACAATGATTCTGCAATAAGCTTAGTGTGCCACACCTGTTCCAAATCGAATGGGACGGTTTCATCTGTTTGCATCCTAGTCCTGGGGTGTGTGTGTGTGTGTGTGCATGTATCTGTGTGTGTATGTGTGTGTGTATATGTGTGTCAGTGTGTGTATGAGTGTGTGTGTGTGTGTGAGTGTGTGCATGTATCTGTGTGTGTGTGTATGTGTGTGTGTATATGTGTGTGAGTGTGTGTGTGTGTGTGTGTGTGTGTGTGTGTATATGTGTGTGCACGTATCTGTGTGTATGTGTGTGTGTATGTGTGTGCGTATGACTGTGTGTGTGAGTGTGTGTGTGTGTGTGTGCGTGTATCTGTGTGTGTATGAGTGTTTGTGTGAGTGTGTGCATGTATCTGTGTGTATGAGTGTGTATGAGTGTGTGTGTGGGTGTGTGTGCATGTATCTGTGTGTATGAGTGTGTGTGGGTGTGTGTGTGTGTCCGCAGCAGGACTTTGAGAGGACCGTACAATGCAAAGCAGGAACCGCAGATGTATGTCTGTGCAAAGCTGGCGCACAGTGTTTTAACGTAGCCTCTTCGGTGTAAGCTCCGAGTCGTAACGGCCTGGTGACTAACGCACCCAGTTTGGCTGCAGGCGCTCGCGCCCCCCCCCCGAATCACGCGCCGCCGAAGCACCAGCCACCCCGCGGATTCCAGGAAATTACCGGCCCATTAACGAACGCGCCGCCCGGCCAGCTGCGATTCCGATGCAAATCCCGGTGTCTGTTTGAGCAGTAACCGCCGGCCGCCTGTCTCTGCGGCGCTGACGCGCTTCCCGATTGACTCGTCTAATCGTGTTTGTATGAAAACATGACAGAAAGGGACGGGGCCGTCCGCTGATCCGCCCGCCGATCCTCGCCGTGTTCCGACAAGTTTCCCGTGATGAAAGATCCATTAGATGTCAACTTTTGGGGCCGTGCGTAATAATGCTAATCTGCCCAATGTTCCTTCGGTATGTAAATATCGGACAAGTTGCAGCTAGTTTGTCGTATTCTTTGAAATAAATTTGGTCAGTTCCTTGTTTATTAAATGCCTCTGGTGACTGGATGAGTGTTTTACATTTTTGCCTTTTTATTTTTTAGAAAGAAGCGTTTAAGACAATGGATTTAATTGTCACGGTGTACACCCTATAGCTAAAGTACATTGTCCTACATAGAAATAATGCCTGTGGTCCTGCCAACATTTAAGTGTGGAGTGTTGACAATTTGCATGCCAAATGGCCGCTGGCATTTGATGATGTTAAAAAAAAGCCCCCGAACTTCAAAGTACATTCCGAATTCCTTGTATTCAGCCTGACTACCCCTGTCAGGCATGTTTCTGGAGTGTTTGATCTTTTTTGGAGAAGAAAAGGCAGGTGGATGAAAATATATAACAATAATGTGGTTAGCATAAGTACAGCTGGCCATATTTATTCTTTACACATATGTCATCAGACATGTACTATTTTCAAATATATTTTTTTTAAATTAAGAAAATTACTGATAAATTATTCCACAAAAAGTTCTATTCAGAGACCTCATTTTCCCAGTTGGCAGCTAAGGCTAAGACTGTAATTAATGTTTTGTAATGAAATACACAGACAGACAACGTTACATTTAGATTTAGGTCAGATTTCGGTCATCATCTGGAGGAGAAAGAAGTCCAGCTCACCATTAGGAAGGTTCAGTAGAAGGAACACGGCGGTTACTGGCTAGCACACTGTGGCTGCAAGCTAGCTCTGCAGTGGCAGGCTGACAACGTGGTCTGAGGCTAACGCCACAGCAGCAGGCTAACACTGTGTTAGCAGGCAGGCCCTGGCCAACTCTGCTGGCTCCCACAGCCATGGGTAGCTGGCAACTAATGGGGCATGTTGTTACTAATTAGGAAGTATAAATATGTCAATTGGCTCTTGGCTCGTTTGGTACGATCTGTGTCCTTTTTTCCCTAAATTTGGAGGGTGGCTGAGTGGACATGGCTGAGCCAGGGCGGTTGTCGATGTGCTGCGGTGATGGGACAGCCTCGCTTTTACCCAAACGCGAGGCTCGCAGTCACGCTCGTCCTGGCCTGCTGACGACGTGTCTTCCAGGACAGGCTCTTAGCATGCTGCTGTTCCCACCGCAGTCCTCCACAGCCAAAGAATAGCCTGTTTATGTGATGACCAGCAATGGCTGATGCTGTGTGAGCTCTCTGTGATACTTCAAAGGCCAAACTGCAGTGTGTAGAAACCTGTAGCATTAGGCTCCTGGTCCTGAGCACCTGAACCCAAAAAAAATGTCTTTGAACTCTCTCTTAGTTGAACTCAGTGGGCTAATGAGGTCAGTTTCCTCCCTCTTGTTTTTTGTACTTTCCCCCCAACCTCTCACTTTGTTTGGTTCAAGGGAACCAATTTATTTATTACATACGATAACATATGTTTGTTCCTGTATTTACATATTTTTATAAAGGAGGGGTGCGCATGTGTGTGTGTGTGTGCGTGTGTGTATGTGTGTGTGTGTGTGTGTGGGTGCAAGCATGTGATCTCAAGAGCATCTGAAAATGGAAGTTATGGTTTATTTACAGGAAGTTACAGGTTTCCAACAATCTGATCGGTTCCCCATTCCTCCTCAAACATCTCTGACTTTCACAGGTAGCATCTCTGACCATCACTTTGCTTTTTCTGACACTAAACATTCAGTACATGGACTTTAAATCCTCATATTTCATTTTCAGATAGAAGACCTACATGTGAGGGGTAACAATAACTGTTGAGAAGCTAGATGGCTGGAATTATGTAACTCTTATCCTGCTAATTAATATTAACTGCGTAGATAATGGTGTGGCTTATGTAAACTAGTATGATTAATAAGCTAAAACCTTAAAATGTATTACAGCTAGTAGTCCTACCCTGGTGCCAGCTGATTAGAAAGAAAAAAGCCCTTTAACATTTTTTTTGCAGAGTAGAGTCAGAGTAGGCTACACATAATTTTTATTTCTTTATTTTTATTTATTTTTTTAAGTTGGCTACACATCATTAATTACATCTTAATTTACATTCATTTAAATTATTATAACCAACAACTGACAGCTGTTGATGTAACCAAATTGGTCAAAATGATCGCATCTTATTAATAGCAACTTCTATATCGCATTCTTGATTAAACTAAACCCTTAGTTCCGCCACACAGCTTGGATTTTCGCCATTAACTGAACAGTTCACAAATAACTAACTTGGTTAACGTTATTTTCTTCAGGCCTTTAACTGGTTTGGCTCAGTATAAGCCCTACCTACACAAGACCGCAATTCATCAAAAGAAGCAACCGACTCCTGGTTTATCAATAAAGAGCATTCAGGGACATTGTGTTGGCTTGGCTGTACACGGGTCTGATGGAAAGTTTCTCAGCACACTATGCAAAACGGCATCACTGTTGCTGTTATTTCAGATGTTGTTTTAGGCGGCAGTTTGCTATTTTGGCACAAACGCTTCCCTCAAATTCCCTGCCAGAACTCGGAGCCGTCTGGATCGGGCTGGCAGTTTAGCCTGACCACCACGACATTTTTCATCACGAAATCTCCCCGCTGATTCCTTCGCGCTGTTAAATGTTTGCGTTGCGTAGTTACTGTACGTACGCGTGTTGACGATTTACGCCCATTCTTTATAATAACGCTGTGTTTGTACTTTGAATACAGCATCCCCCAGTTAAACATCATTTTGTTTGACAGATTGAAGGTAAATATCTTGTCTTAAATGAGAAGCTTCTGTTTTCGATGAGAAAGTTTTTGCGAGGGCTAAGAGGATTGGTGAAGAAGCTAAATGAGGGATAAGTTCTCTTCCATATGAATCATTTGTCTCGTGCACAATTGGGCTTGAGATGGCATTGAGCAGCACTGGCTGGGGAGGGGAAACAGTGCCAAAATGCACGAGGAACGGATGATACTGTGGCATGCAAAACGTGACAGGACAGGATTTACGTGTCTGGACACGTTTGTTCTCCTTGTAATTTTTTGGGAATTGTGACATTTTCTAATTATTACTTACTTTTGTGAAACAACTTATGTTCTGAAACTGTACATCACAAAATGATGTTTTATGTATTTACAAATACTTTGAGTTTGTGAAGTGTTTTATATTTGCAAAAGGTTATGTATTTGCAAGTTGTGTTTTACATTTGTGAATTAACAAATTATATTGGGAATTATCTCATTTAGCACTACCATTAATTGCAATTTGTAGGAGAAAATATACATATTATAATGAGTATGTTTTTAATCTACTGTCCAATAAAACAGTCTCAGCACACTGTTGTGGTGTGGTCATGTGACTGAGCCCAAAGCTCCGCCTCTCAGCAGTTCATCATAAACCTTAAATAATCTCCCTAATGCAGATGCCATGGCACTTTCATTAGCTCTTACTCTGTGTAAGGTCTTCATATAGTTCAGCCTTAACTGTGATTCTCAAGTGAATTATGCAATTCCAGCGCTTTCATTAGAGGTGGTAAAGAAGAATCAGGTTCTTAGACTAATATTCTTGTAATCTAGCTCCTAGCGGACAGTGAAATAATATTCTCACCACAGGTGAGAAAATCATGAATCATTAGGTAATTACATTGACATTTTGAGTTTAAATGGCATGTATGGAGGATTGGACATTTGTGTTGTGAATTTATTGTTTTTTAAATGCAAATTTGTGTTTGTGTGCGTGCATGTGTGTGCGTGTGTATGTACGGGTGTGTTTGTGTGTGCGTGTGCATGCATGTGTACGTGTGTGTGTGTTTATGCGTGTGTATGTGTGTGTTTGTTTGTGTGTGCGTGTGAGAAGCTAAACAAATTCATTTTTGTTAGGGGGAGGGTGGTGGGAGGAGACGTTGGGGGGGGTTTTGTGTCTTAGGCATGAAGAAAGGTCACTCCACAGAAGCATCCATTCCTTTGCGTAGCCTAATTAAGGAATAGAACAATTAGCCAATTGACCAATTAATTACAATCCTCTAATCTACAGTCGACGGCAGGCTGGGAAGATTTACTGCAGTTTGTCCTCAGCACAAAGAGAGGCTCCACAGGCCCTCCACACCAAACCAGATTTCAAGGGTCTTTAATCAAATTAATCTGAGATAAACAATCATTTACTCCACTGCAGAACTGCTTCCAGTGAGGATTACAATAGCTTAAAAGAAGCAGTAATTAGTCTGTTTTTAAGAAGTGCGTCTCTCTCTGGAGGTGCCAAGTTCTTATGGCTCGACCAAACGGCGTAAATATTACAGATTTTCTGCAATTTTTTGTTAAATATGTTTCCTGCGTTATTGTCCGACACTGAAAAAAAAGTTGCACCGTTGAATGGATGATTTGACTGGACATAAACAAAACTATGGTCTCTGATTTTTGCACAGTACTATATATATGTATTTAATATACAGCACGTTTATACATAGTGCCCCCATTTCAGGTTACCAAATATATAAAAAACTTTAATGGTGAACTAAATTTGATAGGTTCAAAGCAGACCCGGTCATTGTACTCAAATACGGCAGGTGTGCTTCTCTAACAGTTGAGCTGAGGTTTATGTGTTTTCAAATACTATGATATGGCTTTGGGGTTGGGGGGGGGGGGGGGATTTGGAGGAAAGATCATGGACTCCAAGTACACTATTACTCCAAACACAAATGCCAGCTCATGCCAGCTCTGTCTCTCTATCTCCCTCCTTCCCTCCCTCTCTCTCTCTCTCCCTCTCTCTCTCTCTCTCTCTCTCTCTCCGTTCTCTAACACTGATGAATAAGTACTCCAGGTTCACTGTGTTCCTCTGGGGGTAATTATTGCTAATGCTGTTCCATAATACCTTGTTTCTTTTTCCAGCTCAGCTTTGCAGCAACTTTGTAAGTGATCTTAGCGTTGCCTTGAAGAACAGTCCTTCAGCTCCCAGCCATGGCCAACAGCTGAAGCTCCCACAATCCCCGTACCCCGGCATGCCTGCAAACAGCCTGCGTTTATTTTATAAACACCCGAGAGCGGCAGATAATCGCTGCGTGTTTCTCCAAACAGCTGAGCACGCTAACGCGGCAGGGTTCCCATAGGGCACCGGTGCGCCCCTATGGGTCCCGCTCACACACTTCGTTTTTTTTTGGCTGAGGAAAACTGGGACGAGGAGCAGTGGGGGCATCTCCCCTCTATATTTCCCCTGATTTTGGAGATGCACCACAGGCGAGGTGATTTGGCTACCCCTGTCAGGGCACAGATAAATCTGGGAAATCTGCCCTGGTGCTTGATAGTCAGCTGTGTGTGATTAGGTGGGAATCTGTATCATTAGCTCTGATACCCACGATCGTGACAACAGAGCGTTAGACATTCAGTCCTGACATCACGACGTATGACACAGGTGTCTGTAGCACGGTTGGGTATACCCCAGGTAGGTAAGACCTGCTGCGGCTACACAAATGAAGAGGAGAAGGAGATAATGGTGCTGTTAGTGTACCTGAAAGCAGCTGTGTTGTACTGTTTCTATCAAATTAAGGAGAACAGCATGTTTTCCCTCATTGAATTTATTTGAGGCTCAAGCATCAAAAGAGGCCCAAATTGATTGCGACTGCTATTTCAGTCACTCAGACAGGACATTATATTGTCTGGTCAGGGCCACAAACCGGACCTGTACTAATTATTTGAAAACCGGACATTCGAGCATCTGGCAACCCTACTCACAGCTGTGTGATTCCCTCTCGCTCCTCTCTCAGGACCGGGTTTGTGGGCGATTCCCTCGCCAGCCCAAAATGTCGGTCTGACCCTCTTTCGCTCGGCGCTACGCCTGCCTCGGGACGCCCGACTCTCGCCTGTGGTGCGGCTGATACAGCGGAATTAATTAGCTCTGATTCGGGGCGCGGCGGAGAGGAGGCCGCCAGCCCCGTCAGCGATACGAGGAGCCGCTCCCTCCTTGCAGGCCGCAGGAGCTGAGCGGCGTAGCGTTTCAGAATTACACAGAGCTCATTACACAGAGAACGAGGGTCAGAGTCAGCATTCTGTAAAAAACCTACTAACTGTGTTAGACCAGCTGTAGGCAGCAGCATCCTTTTGACAGAGTATACTATAGTGAGATTGCAGGGACATTGTAGTGTACTGAGATTGTAGTGACAGTGTACTGTAGTGAGATTGTAGTGACAGTGTCATTTATTGAGATTGTAGGGACAATGAACTGTATTGAGACTGTAGTGACAGCCAAATTGCAATGACAGGCAGTTAGTAATGGGTCTGTAACACTCCTGGGACGGTCCTGAATTCTTGGTTAGAACTTTCAGTATTCTTGAGTAATACTTCTCTATCGAAGAAGCAAATAAATAAGTTAATATGTGAGTAATGAGGCCCCTTTGTGGACACACAGTCCCTCTGTGGACAGTCCTCCGTCCTCTAAGAGGGGGAGACAGAGGGACGGCGTAGTCCTGAAACACGGAGGCCTCTCTCTCTCTCTCTCCGAGCGATCGGAGCTCGCCTCTGACAAGAGCGCCATTGTCCGCCACATTAATCAAACTCAGTGAGCCAGGTAGCCCCCTCGCCCCCCCTCGCCCCCCCCCCCCCCCCCCACCCCGCCTGCCCTCCCCGAAAGCGCAGCGGGATGAATGGAGTGCTTTTTTAGCTGGCAGCGATCGGCGCTCGCGGCCCGAGGAGGATGTGTTTCTGTTTAATTAGCGGGATGAGCTCAGCGGAGTTTGCGTGCCGTGTCGGACACCAGGTATTAACCCCCGGATTCTGACCCCGCGAGGGGCAAGGGGAGGCAGGTGAAATTGGGCTGAATGAAGGGCCTCTCTTACCCCCCGCCACCCATAACCCAACCCAACCCGGCCGCCCCCACCCTCTCAGCCACCCTGTAGGCCTGGCTCATCTGCAGATGAAAAGAATAATTACCGCAATGATACTTCTAATTATGCTATCATTAGGATCCTGCAGCTGGGTCAACCGAGGTGCATGAAGCACCCCCCCCACCCCCCACCTCACCCCACACACACACACACACACACACCCCACACGTGCACACTCATCTCAGGACAGGACAGTGCCCAAACACGTTAACTCTTCAGCACCCGGGTGACCGCCCTAGCCCTCTCCCTCTCAGCGGCCCGCCAGCTGTGTCCATCGATACTCGTCTACCATGCCGTCGAAAACGCCCGCCACACGTCCGGCCGCCTGAGGCCTCCGCTGTTCTAGCTCACTGAAGAGAGGTTTCTGATCTTTCTGGACAGAGTTAACGAGTCGCGTTTTCTCTCTGAGAAGAGGCCGGTCGGGGCAGACGTCCAGCCCAGATGGCTGCGGGTCAAGCTCAAGGTGAAGCAGCAGCGAGGCTCCCCTTACTCCTCGTTTTTAACACACGTCTTCTCGTGACGCCAACAGGGAACGCATTAATGATTTTTTTTTTTAAAAAGCAGTACAGGAATATATTACACCCAGAAACCTCAAAGGAGGCAGGTGTAACGGATTCCGGGGGGTTTTGTTTCACGGAAATTAAACGAATAAATAAACACGTAAATAATCTCTTCTCCGCTTTCCTTCCTCCTCGCGCCGTGCTCCGGGCTCAAAGTTAAAACGTATTAACGCCGCGACTTTTCTTTCTTTATTTATTTATTTATTTGCTCCACAAAGGCCGTGGGTTTCCGAACAAAAGGACCGGGAGTCACAGCGCGCGATGCCGCTGAAAAGGGCTGTTTTCTGCTCCCGTCACAAAACAAGTTATTAATTGGATTTAGATATTCGCAAAACGATCTATTTAATTGGATTACCACTCATATAATGATCTCATTTCTGAGGGAGCAATCTAAGCTTTGGGGTGGGTGGGTGGGTGGGTGGTGGTGATGGTGGTGCTGGTGGTGGGGGGGGGGGGGGGGGGTTGTGGAGGGAGGAGGGAGGGGGGGGGGGCTGATAATGCATTTTCAGTTCTTTGGTAGTTAATGTTGTGTTACGAGGCAGATAAAATTTAAGTCCCATTGTGCATTAATAGGTAAGTTACGCCGGGCGAAACCGAGCCGTTTGGGAGGCTGGGCTTGAGTGCCCGCCGCTCGCATTCCAGGGCTGGGTCTGCGCCGCGGAGACACACACACCTGCTCCCCGACAAGTTCAAGGCGGGCGGAGGGAGGCCGCCCGGCCGCATAATGGCCCTTTCTTGTCGTCTTTAAAAAAAAAAAATCCTCTCTCATATCTGGCTCGAGCTTTTTACTCGACCTGTTTTCCACTTAAGTGCCGGGAAGTAATGTCCTACCCCTCCGAAATCTCGTTTTCTTTTTCTTTTTTTCTTTCTTTTTTTTTCTTTTACCCGTCAGGAATCGGCGACGGAAAACGACACCGCTAAGAAAGCGGCATCGGCGATAAGGCCACAAAGATACTGTTTATGCTTGTTTATTCTCTCCTGGTTAATTGAATTTTCATGACCGTCCAAGAGGTTAAAAGGTCACCATTTTCTTCACTTGTTTTCTAAATAACAATCGAGCGTAATGACAAACATTTCTGTAAGATTTGACATAAATTGTGAAAGTTTCATGCTTAAATGGATATTTAAACATGTGCATTTGCTATCATGTGAAGTGTATTTTGTTAAGTGATATTATTATATTTTGTGGTAAAAATTGTACAAACGCATTACCCAAATAAACTTAAGCTAGGCTACAGCACAGGGGTAACCCTAAATCCTGACATTTAAAAAATGTAATTTTTTGGTTCACAAATATAAATTATTCCATTTTAAGTTCGGTTTAACAATGATATTTTCTGTATAAGCCATCACTCTCCAGGTTCATGAGGGTGTAGTCGCAAATGTGATTATGCAAATGTTTTTCAATTTGCATAAAACTGGAGCAAATATTAAACCAGATTAAAAGAGCAGAATGTTTAAAGTCAAGAGTTTATTTATTTTTGATTTTTAGAATGTGTATTGTTTTATATTTTTTCATAAAAGATAAATTGCGACTGAGACACTGACTGATTTTATGAACAATGTTTTGATAACTACAATTCATGTACAACCGCTTTTGGTTTAATATAATTTATGTTAATTATTCATCATGTCAAAATGAAATATGGCATAAAATGCAAAATGCCTGATTTATTTTGAATCCAGTTTGCTACAGGAAATATTTTCTGTTTTACATTATTATTATTATTATTATTATTATTATTATTATTATTATTATTATTATTATTATTATTTGTTGTTGTTGTCGTTGTTTTTATTATTAATATTGTTGTTGTCATTGTTGTTTGTTGTTGTTATTATTATTATTATTATTGTAATATTCAGTAGATTATGCGAAGCATGGACATTGATGTTGCGGACTGAGGTTAATGTTTTTATTGGGAAAGGAGAGAGCTGGTTTGTGTAGATATTATTAAACTCTCTCTCTTAGACCGTCTCTCAGGCAGCAATGTGACTGCAGTGTCAGGTGAGAATGAGCTCGAGAGCAGAACCCAGGCAGAAGCCCCGCTGTGGAGCCACCCAGTCAGGGCTGTGCGTCCGGAGCTGTTATTCAGGAGACATTAATCCGCAAACAAGTGTTTTTTTGTGTCCCGTGAGTCTTATTTTCATCGCCATCAATTTAGTACACAGATTAAATGTGATTCAAGTTGCCATATCGGGTTCCCCCCTCCCCTCCCCACTCACTCCCAACGCAGGTGGACCCCCTTGGAAGAAGGAAATGCTGCCATGAATGATTGAGATACTAGTCAGCTGGTCTCACGCCCCCGCCCCCCCCCCCCCCCTTCCCAAACACACACACACACACACACACACACACACACACACAAATGCATGCGTGCGCATGGCTGCACGCATGTAAGCACATGCACACACACACACACACACACACACAAACGCATGCGTGTGCATGCCTGCAAGCATGTGCACACGTGCACACACACTTACACACACGCACACACGATCACACACACGCACACACACACACACCACACATGCACGCGCATGCCTGCAAGCATGTGCGTACGTGCACACACGCACACACACACACACACACACACAGGCACACCACCCCCTTCAATCTCAGTGAACACTCATTTCCTCTTCAGTGAAACAATCTAATCTGGGGAATAAAAAAAAAGAAAAAAAAAAAGAGTGAGCACAGGGCTTCCAGCAAATTCAAATCGCATGCGTCCGCTAAGAAGCTATTAATTGGCAACATGAAATATTTAACATTCCTCCGGGCCACTTTTAATGGCATTTTTGAAAATTAATAGAAGGATATTTAAAATAAATAGGCCTTTGGTCATGTCAGGTTCCTCTCTCCTCTTATCTCCTTCATTGCCCTCTGACTGGTACACGCTGGAACCAGCGGCACTAGATTTGGGGCAGGGCATCGCTCACCCCCTCCGCTCTCTGACAGGGGAGTTTCTCTTCTGCGGTTTCAGCTGAACGTCTCCGCAGTCACCTCCCTAAAAAAGGCTTTGGTGTTTATTGCAGGTCAATTTGCCTTTAACCGATTCTAGATAGCCATAAATAAAATCGCATTCCGATTGTTACAGCGTTCACAGATGGGGCTTGCATATGGCAAAACCGCCTAAAATTACCGTTCAAACACTTACGCGTTGCATTTTTTAACATTGCTTGTCTAAATCCACCATTTGTTTCCTTGTTTACATTATAAAGGAGTTTGTGAATAATTGTCTGTTCTTAAGAGGGCTTGTACAGTATAATGCTAGCTTCCTAGTTAGCTGGCTATCTAGCATATTTCAACTAAATACTTAAGCAGTAGCCTAGTTGGCGTGAAATACAAACTCACTAATAAGCTAGCTAGCTGCACTAATGCCCCTTTCACACTGAAGCAACAACCTGAGTAAAACCAGAAAGACCAGATTGGCCTTTGTCTCTTGACCACTTTTCGATGGTCTCAGTCTCAAAGTTATTTTTCTTGGTCTTAGAATCAGTTTCGGATGGTGAAATTTCAGGCTCACATCAGTTCTTATTGAGGCCACGAGAGTCGGCCTGACCAGTTTATCTAGGGCAGTTCACCTGCGATACAGGCTTCCCTCAGCATGAGGCAGATAGAGCCCTCTTGTCAGTCAATTATCACATTGCCCCTCTCCAGGAATCTGCATCAATTGCGGCTAATCAAGCACAGACGATGACTGACAGCGATGTCACCACCCTGTTTACAGAGCACAGAACCACAGACATTGTGGTGGGAGAGAATGTTCCCCCCCCCCATTACCCAGAAACAAAATGCCATGGGTCTGGTTCAGTATCTGAAATATCAATAAAATATATGGCCTATTTAGTAGAAATGGATCCCCGTTGAAGATTCTAGAACACTACTATTTTTCTTCCTTCTGAAATGGCCATGCTTTTATTCATATATCATTTTGCTCAGTGTCTTTGACCGTGTAGAAAACCTGTCTAAACGGTGCATAATGTGCGATAACATAACTATGTTAATATTGACATGTTAGCATGTATAGCTGTGAGTCTGATTTTCGCCGTGGACTGTCGGAGGCTGAGCAGAGTGCGGTTCTCCAGTTTCAGAGTGGAGCCCCTCCGCACGGGGGATTCCGAGTCTATAAACTTTAAACTGACAGAGGCGCTCGCATTATCAACCGATAAGGCCAACAGAGTGCATATCCAATTTTCTGCACAGTGTGCGTCGGCTGCAATTTAAATGAAATACCCTGGTAATAATCCCCCATTAACCCAGCGCTGCGTCGCAGCTGTAATATATGGGTCCCTCTCCCGCGGCTGTGCGGGGTCACTCTAAATGCAGGGGTTTGGGTGTGTTTCGGTGCTGGGACGTGTGTGGGGCTGAGCGCTCCCAATCACACCCCGTAGTGCGCACGTCGCCCGGGCTCTCACTCTGGCAACCCCGCTGAACCCTCCGGTGAATAAAGTGTGTCACCGACAAGCAGATACGGCAGATAAACAGGATGCGTGAGTTCAGTGTGCTATCGCAACCCTTCAGACAATTGAATTTCGCTCCGTTTGAGTGAAATATTTTCATCATCGTCGTCCTCATTGTCTTCATAATTTAATTTATTTATACCTGCCAAGGCTACTTTTCTCAACTTATCTCAGACGTAAAAATAAAATAAAAACCTCTGCTTCTGAAGCAATTTTTCTGTATGATGGAACATTATTATTAATAATAATCATGATAATAATAAGAGTATATAAGTAAGTATTTTGACCGTGACAGATTTTTTTGTTATTTTGGCTCTCTATTCCACCACATTGGATTTGAAATGAACAATGAGTATGAGGTTAAAGCTTTATTTGTCAGCTTTAATTTTAGTTTCTTTCGGTGGACGTCGAAAGCGTCCTCTTCACTGTACATCTGCATGCCTGTAATCACTGGCAGATGTGTGTTCTTTCCCTTCTTTATCGAAACTGAAATTTATTACTTCCTAAATGATTGTCTAACAGGTGGCTTCATGGCTTCGTACGCCTCTGTGAACCTTGCCTTTGTGAACTTGGAGTCGGCCTTAAATAGCAGCGAGATTAGAGCAAACATTCTTGGTCTGTTTTCATGTCCGGTTTGACTGATAGAGATTTACGATGTGCTCGAGACTGAGGTCGCCGCCCTACTGGAGATTTATGAAATGACTCTGAATGCCCATTTTTAAAGCCCAATCAATCACGGTATCCTTGTTTCATTACTGTTGGTGATGCTGCTGTTACAGCCCTTAGCAATTGCATCACATTCTACAACATAGTCAAAGTTATATTTGAAGTCAAAGGGGACTCCAATATCCGCATAAACTCAGTAAGGGGCTGGAACCAATATTCTAGCCTTATTTGCAGCGTCTGAATATGGACAAATGATGCTTTTGGTATAGGGCCTGTCTGCTAACTAACTGTGTCTTTAAATAATGTAAAACATTTATTTCTTCCCAGCATAAATTACTTTAAGTGTCTGCACTTTTCATAATTTTGGCCAAGTAATATTAAATAATACCGAATATTATCTTTTGAATCTCTTGTGCGGATGAGATATAGTACATCTGTGAACTGCAGTGTGCAAAATGGATTTCATCACTGGTCACATGACTTTGGTCACATGACTTTACAGCTGCAGATTCCGGAGGTCTCCAGAATATGCACGAGAAGAGAAGAGACAGTTTATCTGATCATACTGTACTAACCTGTACATTTTACACCATCCAGTGTTAAATGTCACTTGTTCCTTGTTTTTCCTAACAGAGGAATAAAGTAGATTAAAAATTCATAACCAGCAGACTTTTCTGGTGTCATCCATTCATTTCTGCAAGTCCTCACATATCATGCTGAAATGTATAGCCATTTAGCTTCATTAGGAGAATGATGAGAGGATATCATTGGAAGAAGTTCAGAGAGAATGTGAGATTAGCCTCCAGAACAGAACAATGCTCTGACTCGCGTGTGGAGACAGATCAAAGACCTTATATATGACTTCAAGACATTTTAGCTGTGTGTGTATATATATGTGTATGTTTTGTCTTTTTCTTTCTTTCTTTCTGCAAGGTTAATTTGACAAGCTTGTACTTTTAGGTTGTGGTTTTGGCTTTGGGGTTACAAATATTTCTAACCCACATTGTGAGCTGGAATGGTTCCAAAAGAGAGTTTATAACTGCAGCTTATTTCGAGCGATGTGAATAATGTGAAATTGGACGTGAACTCTGTACACACTGAAAATGTTTTTGCCTCAGCGTTTGATAACATGGTCCTGTTGAAGTTTCGGCTAATATATAGGCTGGTTTGAAAATGTATATACATTGATGATATTAGCAGAGCTATCTTATTAAACTAGCCAGTTAACTGACCCATAGGATATTTAGCTGCCTAGCTGGTTGTTTAACTTGTGTCCACTGTAGGAGTTACTTATACAGTCCCAAGGATATACATGAAATATAAAATATTAGATATATAAATGTAATAAAAACATACAAGCACATTGTACATTTGCAGCCTTTCTATAAATGGTGGCCGTGGTGAATGACAGTAAACCTGGAATGTCTAAAATCATTATTATAAACACGACAGCCTGAAAACAAATCACAAATGTCTCATTGTGTTTTCATGTATTTTAATTAAAACTCTTCCAAATCTTCCATTTGTCCCAAAGAGATGCTCACTGTGAAGCTGTTTGGATTATTTTACTCCCATTTGCATTTATAGGAGATATAAAAAAATGGCTCTGAAAAATCACACCAGATGTCTTTCAGAGCAAAAAATAAAAATCTCCTAGAGGGGAGATGATGTTTCACTCTATTTTTTATTGACTTTAAACAATTTCTGTTTCTGAGATGCAGTGAAACCTCACTTTGTATTGTCGTGTTACTGAATTATGGGCCCTTTTTAATTATTTGAAATGTCACCATGTTCTTCATGGGATCCTTGTTTGTAATTATGTTAGAGAGTAGTAGTATTGTTGGCAATACATTACATACAGTGACAACATTCAAACTCGACAACATGAAAAATCTGCATTTTATGAGTTTATTTCTTTGTAACCAAAGAAGCATGTTTGTATGTGATAGCATCCACATTCTCTGTTGGATTTGACAATGGCAGCAGGACCCTGAGCTACAGCCAGCTTGCTGTATGTACAGTATGAACATATAATTTTTGTGCGGAAAACACACCCCTTTCCCATGAGGCCCTGGGACAGAGATAAGTGCGGCGCTCCCCGGTCTGAGACGAGGTCTCTGCGGGGAGCCCCTCGGACCCAACCCATGCCCCGCCTGTTTGATTCCCTTTTCCCCTTTTAATGAGGTCTGGAGAGCGCAGCAGCCCCCCCCAGTGTCTGTGACGGGGCCGGACCGGGCGGGGCCCTGGTATTACCGCCACACGTCAGGCTCTGCCCGAGTCCACCGGGCCTGCGGTGGGCCGGTACCAAGCCTCCGGGCTCATTCGCCACGAGACCTCGTTTAACCACACGCCCAGCCCCCGCAGCGGCGCGGAGGACCGCCGTGGTGCCCCCCCGCTCTGAGCGCGCCCGTCCCCTGGACGGGACGGCTTTGCGTGCCCGCGTAATTGGCACGCTGGGTGACCGGCGCGGTGGAGCCAGCTCCTCAGCCCGCCCAGGCATCCGCTGCGGAAAGGCTCTCGGCGAGTCTTAAGATCCAGCGACGGTGTCGCAGGCCCTCCTCAGACGCGAAGACGTCGCTGCGCGAGCAGTGTGTCCAGGGGCGCCTACGGTGGCGGGAGGCCAGTGGGGCGCGCGGGCACGGGGACAGGCGCTAAAGGTCGCTCAGCTCACCCTCCTCCTCATCGTGTCCCTCAGAAATGACATCACGTTACACTTAGCAGACGCTCTTATCCAGAGCAACTTACACAAACTTTTCACACAGCATTTACACTGCATCCATTTAAACTGCTGGATATATACTGAAGCAATGCAGGATGAGTACCTTGCTCAAGGGTACAACAGCAGTGCCCTACCCAGGAATTGAACCTTTGAATTGAATTGACTTTTAGGTTATATGACCAGTTCTTTACCCATTGCGCTACAGTGCCACCCAGTCATCTCCAGGACAATGGCTGGGCTTTGTGATGGGCAGAACAAGCCGAATGACCAGCCTGGAACCTGACCTGGGGTCAGTTTGAATTGTTTAAATTCTAGTAAACGTCCAGCTGGTTAAGTAACATCCTACTAGGTGAGATCTATTTGAGTAGACAGATTTCAGTCACGCTGAATGCTCAGGGTTTGCAGAAGCTCACATCTCTCTGAAATAACCCGGTGGGCAAAGACAGGGCAAAAGCACGCAGGAGCGCGCGCAACGCCGCGCAGCGCCCCGCGTTAGCCTTTCTGAACGGTTCACAAACGGCGCGCTGTTCATTTGCGCGAGGCGGCTGTCAACAGTCGTGCGTTTTTTTTTCTTTTCTTTTTTTTACCTTTCACTTTTCTATTTTCTGCGGAACAATGGACTGCAGACGACAGGAGAGCGCGGCTGGAACGGGCCGCGCGCGGCGACTGATCCCGGTCCGGCGCGAGTGACCCCCGCGCTCACGGGTGACGGTTTATCAGTTTCCGCGTCTGCCAGGCCTCAGCCCCCCCCCCCGGGGGGTTTAAGCCCGGCACAGAGAGTCCTCAGAGGCAGCCGCGGGGCCCGCCGCATCTGAAGGCTAGCAAAGCTCAATTTGCAATAATCCCCTTTTCACTGTTTAGTGGCTAATTATGTAATGCTACACCTGCCTCTCTGAGCTACCTGTTTGGCAAGTGTGATACTCTTTTTCTCTCTCTCTCTCTCTCTCTCTCTCTCTCTCTCTCTCTCTCTCTTTCTTCTCTCTCTCTCTGTCTACCTCTCTCTCTCTCTCATCAGGCATTTGGAGTTCTCTTAATCTCAGAGCAGTGTGAATGCGGGCGACGCTGCCAGCTTTATTTCAGCGTCCGTCCCTAGGCCGCGGCGGCTGCTGCTGCCGAGGTTTAGCTCGGGTTTTGCATATGAAAAGCTTTCATATCTTCGCAGAAATCTGAGTTTTGCCTCCGTAATTGACTGACGGGGGGTTCCTGCACAAAAAGACAGACGGGGTTGAATATTCTGGATTAAACAGGTGTATTTTTTCCTCCTTTTGTCTGAGGTTCTCTTTTAGTTGTGGTGAGAATCGAATGCTTTTTTTTTTGCACTCCGCTCTGCTTGTGTGCAGTAATAATAACGCGGGTTTGAGACGCGCTCGAGTTCTGGGAGTCGGCCGCGGCCGGCTGTGGTGGACTGGGCCAGGGTGTGCGGGGTGTAGTGTACGGGTCAGACCTTTATAAAAACACGGCTGCAAGGACCTAATACTCTAATACCAGGGCGGCCCTTTGTGTGGCTAATTTACTGCGTGTAAAGGACTTAATGAAGTTTCAGCCTCATGCTGAGGAAAACCAATTCAGTGCGTACAACGTTCAAATCAACCACAACAAAGGCGAGAGAGAGAGAGAGAGGGAGAGAGAGAGAGAGAGAGAGAGAAAGAGAGAGAGAGAGAGAGAGGGAGAGAGAGAGAGAGCCAGAGAGAGAGAGACAGAGAGAGATAAAGTGAGTGAGAGAGAGAGAGAGAGAGAGAGAGAGAGAGAGAGAGAGACAGGCTAGTTTATTATATATTTCAAAACTTATGCCTACGGCACCAGAGATTTAAACAAAAACCCTCAACATAATATTTGCAGATTGGGAATGAATTCTCACCGAACACACAGAAATAACATGTGAATCTCTATCCCATTTCCTGGTGATATGATGTTGATTAAAAGTGTAAAGGTTAGGGTTAGGGTGAGGGCAGGGCTCAGCAGTGAGAGGTAGGTTTAGGGTTATGACAACAGCTAGGATACTAGGACTAGTTATAATAACAGCAATAATAATAATCGCTGACTAATTGTTTGAAATCTGTGTGCCTTTTCATTTTAGCAAGGGTGAAGTTTTTTTTTTCCCACAAATATACACAAAGAATCCAGGAAGCATAAATCTTCCTGAAACAAATACAATTCACCATAACAGTTTACATAAGACAAAACATGTTGCAATGACAAATTAGCATTTGTTTTTGTAATATATCTGCACAGAATATATGTTGAGAGATATTTAGTGGTTTGTTGCTATTTATTTATTTGTGTTGGTGAATAACTATTGTGCAGAATTTGGTTCCTTTGAAGACCTGGAGCTTCAGACCCCAAAAATATCCAGTGATCCCCCACACCTGAATTGACATGACCTCTAACACGTATGTATGTTATCTGGAGCCAGTCACACGTAGTCCGACCTCTCTTTCACTTCAGGAAAGCGGGATCCTCAAATTAGCACTGCATATTGCTGCTAGCTCCCAAGTTACAAAGCAAACAACCACTCTAGGACACCCATTCAAAAAATATATATAAGTACAGATGATACTCCTTTAAAACAATTTACCAGCAAACACATGTTGTCATTGCAACATGGGGGCGCCATTCCAGGAAACAGCTATTGCTTGGCAGTCACCCTTGCATTTTTCGAGCAAAACATAACTGTAGTATTGATAATGTGTATGAGGTTATTATTGTTATAAATCTATTTAAATTGCTTCTTCACTTCCACATTTTTATATCAACCTTTGAGATCTCACAATATCAATATTATTTATACAGTCCGTTAATTTTAGCTGTAATTTATTTAGCTTTGTTTTCTTTCATGGAAAGGATACTGAACAGTAACCTCTACATGTGCAAAATGAGTTATAGTACTGGGTGAATAGATTGTTCTCAGTCAAACAGTGCTGTCTCCATGTAATTACATGTGATGTTGCTGTAGCAGAGTGTGGGTAGCTATGAATAATATCATAACTACCATGAGACCAGGAGACCACACCAGGTATTTGGAATGTTTAATCAATCAATTACGGTTGTGTCTGGATCAGCAATCGTTTGTTAGGGCTCTCTAGCTTGTTTTTTTTTTCTTTTCTTTTTTTCTTTTTTTAAATGGATAAGCTGTATAACTCAATGCCCCAGATAAGACTCATATTCACTAAGTCATGGAGACCCATAACAGAAATAATTTGTTCATCATTAGCATCTGTTTAACAGTAATGGGACATGATTAAATATTCAGACAGCACAAAGATTGCCTGATTTGATTGTGCAGAGATATCTCAAAGCATTGGCTGTCGCAAACGGTTTTCCAACACGGGCCAAATCTCATTTATTTAACCTGTCAACCTTCAATAAACTTGTTATGAAACTGGGAACATTAATAAATCTCATAAATTTAGCATTCCTTGTGAAATCTATGCACTGAGTTTGAACTACATGACTGTCATGGTCCTAAGACTTGTGTCCAAATAAGTACTCAGAGTGATGCAATTTGCTTTGCGAAATCAGCAGTTCTGCAAGTCTGTATTTATTGTCTTGAGTTAAAAGTGTGTCATTAGTGATGATTATATATATCCACTAGCCGTTTGTAATAAGTGAGACAGAATGACTAGATAACCCAGTGGAACTGGGCAAAGTGATATGGGGTTGAGTAAATATGACTGCTGCAGTCAGAAGTGAACTGTGAATTGTCTTTAACAGTCAAAGTCCACTGAATTCCTTCTCATTATGGTAAATCTTGATGTGGAGATATAGCTTTTAAAAAAATAAATTAAGATGGTGGCTATGCAATGAAACAATCTGGCAGAGAAAGCGTGCTTGTCATTTCAAAAAGAAGCAAAGAACTTGTGTAGATCTGAGCAAAGGTCAGATCTGAGACAATTAAGTGGTAAAAGATACTGTATATAGAAGCTTGTTGTTTCATTCAGTATGCAGTATGCAGTATTCCAGGAACAGTTACGTAAGCTTGTTTTGCTTTGCGTTTCAATATGCGGATTTAACAAACACAACAGATAACCGTTTTTAATAAAGATGCTTTTTTTTAACCTGTTTTTTTTCTCTTTTTTTTTTCTTTACCTATCAGCCAGTGGAGCTGGGGGTTTGGGATGGGGGTGCTCCCCCATAACAACCCCAATCCCTGCAGCAGGCCACACCGCCCGTGGAGAAGGGAGGCAGTGTTGATGAAGATACGCGCAGAAAGACTCAACTTTGCTAATTAACTTCCCTTGAGGAAAGTCAAAGACAATTGTCCTTGACCTCTGCTTTTACATAATCTTTATGAGAATTTCATAATTGTTATTTTAATCCCGGAGAAACTGTAAATGAAGTGCTCGTTCATTACACTGAGATTTGTAGGACAGAGGATTATAACAGACTTGATTTTTTTATTTTTTTTACTTACAGTGATTGATGGCTTGCATTCTCTATGGACAGAATGGGTTTATTCAAACCAATTTTGCTTTGGGAAATACAGTATAATGATTGGAGAGATTTCATGTAAATATGACAGCCATAAAACACTTTATTGCTTATATTGAATTCTAAAGGGCAATGATGTTTCTTGCAGCACATATTCGACTGGTAGCACACACACTGTGCTTACTGTCAAAATACTTGGATCATAAAATTGAATTGATCAACATTGTAATATCAAAGTCAGTCATTTTATTCACAGTTATTTTGCATAAGAATCGTTCGTATCAACAGTGTCTGAAAAACAAATGAAAAACATAATTATGCATATAACACATTATTTTTGATCATTTCTAATGGTGAAAAATGGACATCAAAAAATGTGTCTTAAATCTTCACTTTTAAGACTAACATTACTGAAGTTCCATAAATCAGACCATCAGCAACCTTGGTAGTAAAACTTGCCAGTTCTAGCAGAAATGCCAAATACAGAATATTCATCGGGAGCCCAAGCAGGAATATTATGATTGCTGTGACTCTGATGACCTTCAGCACATGGTCATTTGCGCATTCATCAAGCCTAATAACCAATCCACTTATTTATTAAGTTAAAAAAAAAAAAATTATCAGATAATATACCTGTTTTATAATACAGCTAACTCTGCCAAGTACCCCACAACGCCACCAAACTTTATTTCCAAAGAAGAAGACCGCACTGGTCTAGTACATTGCTCACAGCACACTGGGTGAAGCAGCAATGCCCTCTGACTGTTTGTTTACTGTCCATCTGTTTGCTCTAAACAACAATAAACAGACAATAATCCTTTTTCACCATATATAGGTTACCTGTCTCCGTGCTGTTTGAGTTGACTTCTTAGTATGTGGCCAGGATGTGGAGACGGGCGAGCGAGGTTTGTGTTTTTAGGAGATGCTGTCCTCTCCCTCCCTCCATGCAGCGGTAGCGGAGAGAGAGGAAAGCTGCAGCATGCGACCGTGCCTGAGGGGCTGGAACGCCCGTGGGCTCCCTGCTCTTGGCCCTGCTCCTGCCTCTCCTCCTGCCTCTCTCTCTCCATTGCCTTACGCCGCCAGGCCGTGCCAGAGCAAACAAATGGCAGCAGCCCACAAAAGGGATAAAGGGGGGAGCAGGCAGCGCCATGTAACTGCAGCACATTCATTAGCTAAATTAGTTAACCAAACGCATAATGTATTGACATTGACGGCTATAACATGAACCAATGGACGTATTAATGGGGTTATTTCGATTTTTAAAATTTTTTTTTAACAAATTACAAGACACAAAAATAACCTGATCACAAGCACACAAATACACCAAACATAAATGCCAACTCTCTCTCTCTCACACACACACACACACACACTTTATCTCACACACTCCCATACACTTTCACTATCTCTCTCTCAGTTCAATTCAATTCAATTCAAATAAGCTTTACTGGCATGACGTATCTCTCTCTCTCTCTCTCTCTCTCACACACACAAACACACACACAGACACACACGCACAGGCATACACACACACACTCTCTCACACACACACACACAAACACATGCACGCACACACACACACACACACACACACACGCTCACCCATGTCCACAGAAGCATGCAGGCAGGCAGCGTGGGCAGTGGGCTGTTGATATGGGGCCGCTAATGAAGAGCACTAGCATGGGACACTGGGACCTGCTGAGGCTCATTACTGCAGCCTCCCTGAGGGGCGGCTCGTGGGCCGCACCGCTAGCTGTTACTTACAGATCTGAGGGAGATAATTGCCTCAAGATTAGCCAAAGATTGAGCTACAAGGAGCACCACATCACATTAGCATGATATGTCAGTGGTTTTGTTGGTTGAATTGTGTGTCATTTTATTCTATGTGACTGATTTTCTGTGTGCGTATTTGTGTGTGTGTGTGCGCACTCTTGTGTGTGTGAGAGAGAGCGTGTGTGTGTGTGTGTGAGAGAGTAAGAGAGTGTGAGAGAGAGAGAATGAGATTATAACATCCTGTTTTCTGTCTGACATTATTATATTGAAATCTTGTGCATAAAATCATAAAATATGTTCTCCATACTCCAAAATAGTCCATACATTGGGATACATATCTCAGATTATTTACATATTCATCGAAGTGGAAGATTGGTTGGGCAACATATTAATTATACATCTACTGTACAGAACTGCTGCTGCAGAGGCAAACGCGTCATCTGAAACCAGTGACCTCTGTAATAGTATTCCAGTATTGTTTCTGTAATGAGTGCAGTGTATTGTCTGTAAACTGTGAACAGCAAAAATCTGAAACAGAAACAATGAATAAAAACAAAAAAAGATCTTCCTCTTATATAGTTTTGTCACGCGCCAGGGCACATGTTGAAAATTAGCGGTAAATGAAACACCACTAAATATGTCATATTTCAAAAGAAATATAACCTTTGAGATTATTGATAAAAAATGAATGAAAAAGAAGTGAAATTTAATAGCTTGTTGTAAAAATAGTCAATCTCCCCCACCCCCCCAAAAAAGAATAAAAAATAAATAAATACTGTGATAAGCAGTATATGTTAAAACCACTTCTTAAAACCTATTTGCAACTGAAGGGGTTTTACTGAACACCAGAATACCCTGTCATGGTGAGGAAATCGTGTTTGAAGTATTGCCCTGTCTCTCACACCACACTTAATGCTGTCAGCTTTATCGTGTCGGCCGTGCAAAGCCTGTGTCTCCCTTTGTCCAGCTAGCCTCCCCCTTCTCCTGTGTGCCCCCTGGTTCCTGTCACACATGCACCCCTGTCTGTCAGCCGTCAATACCTTCACGAGAACGAGTCCTAACCTCCCTCAAGGCATGATGGGAATTGTAGTTGCGGGACGGGGATGATTCATGATTTCACAGATTTTTAGCTTCCAGCTCTAGGCTCGTCCCTCTGAATGGCTTATCCAGATTTAGCCATGAACGGTGAACCGAAGAGAAGTACACACACACAGAGAGAGAGACAGAGAGAGAGAGAGAGGGAGAGAGATTAAACACACTCAGAAGCAATCCAGTGAAATTTAGTTGGTAAACAAAACCAAGAATATGTATTGAAATGGAGCCAATGCAAAAACAATAATAACACATCCAAAAATGTAATTAAAATCAAATCTCTGTTTATATATGCTAGCAGGGTCTACCATCCAGACTCACGTAATGTAATATGTCAGAACAGATAACTAAGTCACCAGTTTACCATAAGTCATCACATTAAAGGCATGCGCAATACGGATGCATTCTCTGGAGCAAACAGTTTTAAATGAGCGACATTAGCACCCCCTCCCCTTCAGGCGCTCCTAAATCCACCACTCTAATGGAGAAGCTGCAGCCCGAGCCTTTTCTGTCCGTCGCTTCGCTGGCCTTCTAGAACCTTCAGCCAAGCCGCTTAGATGCAAGCTTTGCGGCATATCTATACGGACTTCCTTATCTGGAGACTATCAGGAAGGGTTTCGGGGGCGGCAAATATTTAAACAGGCGAGACGACCGATGGGGGGGGGGGGTGGGCGAAAGAAAGTTCCGGAATGACAGGCCTTTGTGAAAACGTTAGGTACGACATCAGCCGGCGCAGCATCGCCGTGCCGAATGACTCCGCGTGATCCGCGCATAAAGAGGGTCCCCGAACCCTCTCTCTTAAACTGTAGCAGGCATATATTACCAGGCTTACAGCTTGGCAGGCACGCATCCCAAAATAGATTTCGACAATACTCCACGAGGACGCAGTAAATCTCCACTCCGCTAATCCACGGAATAGTTCATATTTCCACAGACTCTCCGGGGGGACAATGCCCGGGCTCATCCAGGGACAGGCACACAGGAAAAAGGATATTTGGAGGGGGGGAAAAATCCCTTCTAATGTGACAGTGAATTCGCCATAAATCATAAATCTTCATCATTGTGTGTTCACTGCAAAAAAGATCTCATAACATGCTATATAGACACAGTATGTATGTATGTATACGTATGTGTGTGCGTGTGTGTGTACTGTGTTAATGTTTGGGACAAAAAAACGTTTTTCATATATATATATAATATATAAAGCTTTTATAAGATACACATAATTTATAATTTATTTATAATAATTCTAATCAGGTTATTCTCTTCTTGACGCTTGATATGCATCTTGGCGTGGACCCTCTGAGGTTATGCTGATATGATCTTTTCTTTATGGCAGTCTTAAACACATCTGTGCCTACATCCTGGAGAGTGTTCTTGGTATGATGGACAGTTGAAAATGGGTCTTTCTTCACAATTAAAAGTAGTCTTTGGTTAATGATCAAAAGAACGACTAAAAGTCATGACAAAAAGTTGTGTTCTGTGGTGTCCCAGGTTGTTTGTTATTTCTGAGCTGACTAGGGAATTCTTGCTTCTCCACAATGTACTAAACCGTTGATTTTGACACACCCAATGTTTTGGCCATGTCTTTGAATGATGTACTCTGATTTATCCACCCCATAATGGCCTGCTTTACTGGCATTGACACTTCTTCAGTCCTCACGCTGATTCGAAATGCTAATATCACACCTAGAATCAACTCTAGACCTTTAGTTGGCTTTCTTGTGCATGGACTAATGAAGCAACAACACATAACTGGCCAAGAAACAGCTGCTGAGCCAATTGTCCAATTACTTCTGGTCCCCCAACATGGGGGGACTACGCATGAAAACTATGTAGGCTGTAATTCCTTCCTGGTGGATTCCTACAATATGGATGTAAATCCCCCCAAATTAAAGCTGACGGCCTCCACTTTAACCTCATATTTACTGTTTTATTTAAAATTCAGTACAGAGTGTGCAGAGCCAAAATAACAAAAAAAATGTTTCACTGTCCAAATAATAATAGAATACACTGTAGATAATATTTATTTGTTTATTTATTTATTTTCTTCCCTGACATTACCCTCCCCCCCCAACCCCCAGCCCCCCATTTTGTGGTGTTTTAATCATGAGCCAAACACAGGCAGGAAGGCCATTTTAACATGTTGTAGATAAATGTTAATCACATTAACATTTGCCGGAGTTGCGTAAAGCTCCATAAATAGCATGCTGAAGTTGATCCCTTTTTTCTATTGAGAGAAAATGATAGTTGATGAATTGCTTTTGCCATGCATGTAGGGTAATGAAAGCTATGCTCCTGGGCTTCTCCTAACAAAGACGCGCAATTTTTTACACTTTCCACTAAAATAAGAACCTGTTCCACTTTTAATTAATAGTTATTCCTTTTTTTTCCTTTCAGGAGTCTGTGCATACTTTCAAATTGATTTTTGTAGGTGAGCTTAGTTATTAATGGTTAAGAAACAAATCCATTGTATGGAGGTGGGAGGGGGTAACGTGATGAAGCAGGTTTACACAGACTCCCTGTTGAAAGTCCCTGCCACTACTGAACCACCAGCTGAACTACATTCAGACTCACGCATACACAACACACTTACATTTTTACACACATACAAAACACACTAATAGTTTTACACACATACACAAAACACTAACATTTTCACATACATACACAAAACAATTACATTTTACACACATACACAAAACAATTACATTTTACACACATACACAAAATACTTAAATTTTACACACATACACAAAACAATTACATTTTACACGCTATACAAAACACTTACATTTTTACACACATACACAACACACTTACATTTTACATACATACACCACACACTTGCATTTTACACACATACACAAAGCACTAACATTTTTACATACATTCACAATACACTAACAGTACATTTTTACACACATATGGAATACACTTACATTTTACACACTTACACAACCCACTAGCAGTACAATGTTATACACATACACAATACATGTGCATTTTTACACATATACACAATACACTTACATCTTCACACACATTTACAACACACTTACATTTTCACACACATGCACCACATACATTTTTACACACATTCATAAAACATTTACATTGTACACACTTACATTTTGATACACATTCACAATACACTTGTATTTTGACAAACATGCACAACACACTTACATTTATACGCACATACCCAAACAAACACATACAGTACATAAACACACATTAGACATGCATATACTGTAGAGTAATCTGTTAATTGTTTAAACAGCAGGCTTCTTGCATGTTAAAAGTGTTGTGTACGCAGTTCAGGTGTTGGGCTTAAAAACGATGGACTTTCTTGCAGGACATTGGGTGACATCCCTTTCCACAGCCATTTCCCTCAGTCTCTGCATGCCAAACGCCCTATTAGTGAACTTGAGTTGAACTCGCTGTATGATCACTGCATGAACATAAAGCCCGTAGAGTCGGACAGGGTGAAACCAGCTTTGCCGCGCGGGGCAGATTGTCCTGGAAGCATCGGACAGGGTCCGGCGTGCGCTGCTGTTGGCGAAACGGGATTCCGTTGGGATTCGTGAAAAACTGGCCCCCCTCCGCCTCTTAACAGCACTTCTATCTTATCTGTGCTTAAAGGTTTCAGCTGGGCTACGGCTTAAACCTTTTTACAGTTTGTTCAGATGACCACAGACAAGGGAAAGATATGTATGTCAGCAGGAATAAAAAGAACCCAGAGTGTTTGTATATTACATTCACGAGCCAGCTCTGATGACCTAAGGACCAGCTATCCTTTTTGTGATGGGTTGGCATTATGGTATGAACCAACAATATGGCCATTGTTATCATATAAGTAACCTCGGGCTGCACAACCCTATTCCTGGAGATCTACGATCCTGTTGGTTTTCATTTAAATCCAAATTTGGCACACCTCATTCTACTAATGAGCACTCATTGAGAACTCTAGCTGTTGAATGAGGTGTTAGGGTTGGAGTGAAAACCTACAGGAGGTGCACATTGTTAGTGTTGGAATGAAAACCAACAGGACATTAGACCTCCAGGAACAGGGTTGAGCAGCCTAGATGTAACCAGTTTATATTATCTCGTGAAAAAAAGCACAATGTATCCTCAAATAACACACTATTCTGTTTTTGGTCTCTGTTTTTTCGCATGGTGGTACAGTATATCTACAGCCTGGCCTAGACCCAGGCTCTGTGCAGCTCTACCAAACCGCGGATTAAAAATTCAACCCACGGTAACACGTCAAAAGTTTCCCAGTTCCACAGGAAAACCCCAAAATCGGGAACACTTTGTTGAATTTCGTAAATAACATAACATCTGTTTTATGGGCATTGGGGTAGAGAGTTTTACCGTACAAAAATAAAAGCAAGTAGCCTGCTGCCAGAGTTCTGTCTCATAATTCAAACATAACATAACATGCAGAAATTTAAGCCATTGATGTCGTGGGGCTTTCTCTAACCACTTGATGCTCAAACCACGCCACTCCGTCTAAAAAGAATTTGAAGAACACCTCACCCGAACAGTTGTTTTGAGCACAAATGGAAGCAATTGCTTGTGCCACTCCACACCAC
This sequence comes from Anguilla pacifica, assembly GCA_039654925.1. Taxonomy (NCBI): domain Eukaryota; kingdom Metazoa; phylum Chordata; class Actinopteri; order Anguilliformes; family Anguillidae; genus Anguilla; species Anguilla pacifica. The sequence continues at coordinate 27,484,413 of CM077301.1, forward strand.
TAGACTGTGAAATCCCAGCAACATTCCCACTGAAACATTGTTAGTACTGAGATACATCATTTACAAAGACAAAAAAAACAGGAGTTGAGTCTTCGACAACAGGTTCCTGACTTTGAAAGAGAATGGGGTGGCAGAGAGTCAGACGTTTATTCGTAAGAATAGACAAACTGTAGAATTGAAATGACACACATACAAATTACAGAAAATTGCTTCATAAGTGCTGTTTGGAGTGTCGGTTAAAATGGAATCTGCAGGAAGCCTGCCATAGCCATCGAGTTCAATGGCCGAATCTGTAGTTAGGATATCGGCAACGATAGCTCACTACTACAGGGGGACATTGTCACACTCCTCCCTCACTGAGGACCGGACAGAGAACAGAGACTGTGTAAGCCATGGAACAGCCACTCCTGGGGTTTCACCCTCTCCACTGTGGAACACAGGCTACAGAAGGTGTCGTGAGATAAGATAAAACGATAGGATATACTTTATTGTCAAATGATAAAAGGTACTTTATTGTCCTTTTAGACTGATATGGGCTGCGAGCCTCGGAGTGAAGCTGAACACACAAAACACTGCAAGACTAAGGCTGTAAAACACATCATGTGTCAGCAGGCCTGTCGGCAGCCGTAGACGAGCAGGAAGTGCACCTCCACAGCAGGTTATCCCACGAGGCCAGGCCTTGTGGTGCAGTGATGATGTCACTGTATTGTGGAGCGGGAGGCCCAGGTTTGTCTTCTTTACGTACAGTCGGTAATCATGTCCTGACCTACCTCTGCCTACCTCTTTCACAATAGTAGCCACTGTAACATCTGGGCTTATTTTACTCTAGTTTCTGATTGGGATCACATCAGCAACAAAGAGGTGAAAAACTAAAAACTAAAAGGTTGAATGATGTGATGCAACCAGCTGGCTTGGAGGCCCAACAGACATCCTAAAGCAAGGATGGGCAGATATGTGGGACATTTCTTCTTTTTGGGACCTTAAATAGCCATCCAGGCAAGATTTCTAAATTTCTAAAAATGTCCAGTTAGTTTTTGCTCGGTCCATAGACTGTATCTAAACAAATAGCCTAGTAATATGTCCATAACGCCCACCCACCGCTGTCCTCTTTTTCTGAAATCCAATACATGGATTTATGTTTTGCAAGTATGAAAGACCTCACAAAAGCCCAAATCTCTAAAACTACAATCAAAATGGTGGATACATAGGCTGCTTTGCAGGTGGCACAGAGGTACAAACTTAACTAAAATATTAAATATTATATATATATATATATATATATATATATATATATATATATATATATATATATATATATATAATATTTGTTATATTTGTTATATATATATGATTTGAAATAATGCCCATCCCGGTCCTAAGGCCAGATATTTCTGTTCACAGTCAGGCAGGACAAATGCCTGTGGCTGCCTGTTTCCATGGTGACAAGCCACCTCAGCTCCAACCTAACATGGCATGTGTAGACTTAACTGAACACCGGCCTGACACACTGTGTGGCAACTGAACACCAGCCTGACACAGTGTGTGCCAACTGAACACCAGCCTGACACACTGTGTGCCAACTGAACACCCGTCATATACATTTTGCACAACCTTCACTGAACATCAGCAGACATAGGCTTCGCTGAACACCATCCTAACAGAGTATGAGCAGCCTCCGCTGAACACCATCCTAACAGAGTATGAGCACCCTTCTCTGAACACCAGCCTAACACGGACTTCATTGAGCTGTAGGCTAACTATGATTTGTGCTGAACACCAACAACTTCTCTGAACACCAACTTGGAAAGTATGTGCAACTTGCGCTGAACACCTGCTTAACACAGCATTCATAGATGCCAACTTATGGCACAGAATGTGTCATAACACTCTTGAAAATTCAGTGAAGGATTTGCAAACATGATAGATATATTTATTCCTGTGCCACAAGGCAAGTGTGGTTTAAAAGTGTTGAAATGCAATGGGAATAAATTACAATCGCAAATCATTTCAAATGGATTATTAAAATCAAATAATTGCACTTGAATCTAGAACTATCCACCTTATTATAATAGGGGTATAATTACAGTGCAGAGTCTGCCTAAATAGAGATTTCGACCTAGTAAATTACACTGGAAACATTTTCAATGGAAATGCAATTTAAATTAATATGAGGTTATGCATAAATGAATTAGCCAACTTTTTTAACTTTCTGCTGTTGTTTCATGGAAGTTGATTTGAATTTAAACTAGAATATCCCCCTTTCACGATTCACTGCAGCACATGCAAAAAAAACCTAAATAATCCTTCACATACCATCACTGGGGAAGTAATAAAGAATTCAGATAAGTTCAAACAATATAAAAACAATATAAAATTCTGTAGGGGCGTTTATGTGCTGAAGTATTGGTCTAATGTGTAGCTGGGCCCCTCCATTTGGTATCAAATCCAAACCACACCTGGCAGCCCTGTGGGGTGATGAATGACAGGCTGTAGCTCACCAAAGAATGTGGATATTTACCCACATGAGGTGGATATTTACCCACCAGAGGTGGGTATTTACCCACATGAGGTGGATATTCACCCACCGAAGGTGGATTTCTACCCACATGAGGTGCATATTTCCTCACCGTAGGTGGATATTTACCCACACGAAGTGCATATTTACCCACCATGGTCCAATATGTGGTTTGAGTAATTGATGGACAAAATTTACTGATTGTCAATAACTTCCTCGTCCCCTTCCCTCCCCCCGCCCCCCGGCTCTGTCCCGGCCTTGTTCGCGATTGCACTTCCAGTAGTGCATGTCCTCCAGTTCTGACTGATTCTAAATCTGGAAACCCTAGTTTCAGCACATATGCTCGACTGCTCTAACCGGTTTGATAACCAGGGATGCAGCGATGAGCACAACTGGAGAAAATCAGGAGGATAATGGGAGGAAAACGTGAAAAATGTGCCATGTTATAGCCACTATTAAACAACAACATTCAAACCATCACACAATAAAGAAGGAATCTTCGGCATTTTTAAACAAACACATGCTTAATTACTTAATGTACATATGTACATGATCCTGTTGATTTACTACACCTAACAACAGCACGAAAATGGAAGGTATGTACCAACAATTGAAAGCTAAATCTGCTTTGCACATTTTGACTAATAAGCTGATAAGTGTTACAATACATGAAATGATGTTAAGGGGAGACAGCATGTGTTACTTGCTACATTCCCATTTATTTGAATTTATGCTATTTTAGAATGTGAAACTGAGTATGCATTAAAGCTAATGTTAATGCTGACAGAACAGAACCTGCACCTCGGTTGCATTTAAAAGTGAACAATTCTCATTGGAAGCAAACTATTAATTAATCGCAAAAGATAATAGCCATATTTCCTGCAACGATGGAAACACTTATGGCTACCTAGAGGAAATTCTGGCTTCTTTTTCGGCAGAAACTAGTCTTTTAATGCACACATTTGTTAATGTACTCTTGTAAACAATAGCATGGTTAACATCTGAATGTAGGCAAATGGCAGGAGGAAAGAGCAGGCCCTAACAGGAGTTTAGCATGTTGAGCAGGTCCTTACAAGAGTTTAATCTACCAATAAATATTCTGATATGAGGGAGAAGATCTTAATACGGTGAAGAAACGAGGAAATGTTATATGTGTTTTTGTGCCAGATGACCTACTAAAAGAGGGAAGTGAGAGACTGAGAGCAGGGAGGGAATGGTGTTGGGTTTATTCAGTTCACGAGGATGTATATCCATGCATTTTAAAAGAAATCATTTTCCATGTACAATCACCAGCAGAATATGGCTCTTAAAGGCCAATAAAGGCTTAGATGAATGAATTCATATGCATAAGCTTTTCATTAGACAGGGGACCTTGAGCTTTCCTGAAAAGGCTGGTTTTCCTGGAGAGCTAGAATAGCACAGCACATCAGGAGCTGATCCTGCCCCCTTTCAGAATTCAGTTTTCTGTCCCTCTGTCTGTCCGTCCATCATTAGTGTATTAGTGTCCTCTCTGTTTCAGTATCGCCTCTCTTGCTCTTTCTCCCGCTCCCTCTTTCTCTCCTCTCTCTCTCTCTCTCTCTGTCAGTTTTTTCCTGAGTCCTTTTCTTATCTCTGCTGACTCCCGTCACTGTTCCCCTCTCTATCCGAGTCCTCTCTGTCTGTCTCTACAGTGTCCTCTCTCTCTGTGTCTCTATCTGTGTCCTCTCTGTCTGTCTCTACAGTGTCCTCTCTCTCTGTGTCTCTATCTGTGTCCTCTCTGTCTGTCTCTACAGTGTCCGCTCTCTCTGTCTCAATATCTGAGTCCTCTCTCTGTCTGCCTCTACAGAGTCCTCTCTATGTGTCTCGACAAAGTCCCCATCTGTCTGTCTCTACTGTGCCCCCTCTGTCTGTCTCTACAGTGTCCTCTCTGTGTCCATACCTGCATCCTCTCTGTCTGTCTCTACAGAGTCCTCTCTATTTATCTCTATCTGAGTCCTCTCTGTCTGTCTCTACAGAGTCCTCTCTATTTATCTCTATCTGAGTCCTCTCTGTCTGTCTCTACAGTGCCCCCTCTGTTTGGCTGTACCGTGTCCTCCCTGCCTGTCTCTGCAGAGTGCTCTCTCCGTGTTTCTCTACTGAGTCCTCTCTTTTTCTCCAGCTCTCTCCCTCTCTCTCTCCTTCCAGAGAGTTCTGCCTTTCACTGCAGCACCGCTGGCAGGCAGAGGGGGAGAGACAGAGAGAGAGAGAGAGAGAGAGAGAGAGAGAGGAAAGATTGTGGCATTAAGTAAATAATTTGTATGATAATTCATTACAGTGCAGTCTTTTTCAACTTTAATTGCTCTAAATGAAGAGACATTTCACACCATTTAGATAAAAAAGAAAAAGGGAGGCCAGCATAATGAAAAGAGCCCAGTCTATCAGGCTTCAGAGCCTGGCTCTAAATGAAAATGTAATTGGAGACGGAAGAGTGCAAGAGGAGCGGACAGCACTGCAGATCCAGCGTATCTTCAGACAGCCGCGCAAAGCTAATGACTGAGCAATTTGGAACATTTACTCACCCCAAAGACTCTCATTAAGTCAATCACAGGCTTAACCGGGACTCGCTCGTACCCGGAGCCGCCCGCATTTATTCCCCACATCAATCAGGAGGGCTGCCTTTTAAGCGATGAAAAAGGCAGAAGTAATTTATTCTGGATCTTTGAGAGGATAATAGCCAATTATTTGTTTATAACACTGGTTAAATTTTCATTAGGCAGATTAATGGAATATCATGTACTGTCAACACTGGACTGAGGGGTGGTGTGTAAGAGATAAACGGACAAACAGATGATGTCGCTCTGTTGGTAAATTGGTTTCTGCAGTCCGTCCCTTTTTCCATATGAAAATGTAAAGGTAGGCTAGGTGCTGAATTTTAAAGTGGGGGCCCTTGCCAGAGAACGATTACAGGGAGAAATGGAAATACGATATGAAGCACATAAATCCGTGGATATTTTGTACTGGCTGCAAAATGGGGAATTGCATTAGATGAACGTCATGACGGTTTTAGACCCATAAATCCATTATTGTTTTCCTTCTTTTTTTTTTAATTGCACGGACACATAATTGGTTGTCTCCTTTAGCATTGTCGTGGGTTGCGCGGAATTCCCCCCTTCCGTGAAAGCGGGGAGAAAATTACATTTTATCTGCGGAAATTAATCAATTCCCCTCATGCATTTTGAACTTAATTTCAAAGTGAAAAGAGAAAATTAACCATGAACCAGAAAAGGACAGACAGCGCATATGTACGCGCACGGGTATAATGTGTATGTGCTTCATTTCAAATGACAATATAAGTGATTTCTTTTTGCAATTTTGAATTCTTCATGGACACTCCTTGTACAGACATTTTTGAGGGGGGCTTAAGTGATAACATAATCTCCCCTTATGCATGTGGCTTCCGATACCGAAGGGAGCAGAGAGGGCACCATAAGATGGCTGAATCACTCTGTGGGCACTTCTCTGTGTTGGTAAGCTGGCTCTGAACCTCCCGAACTCAGATTACTCTGGCTCTGTGGATGATGAAGGTGATAAAAGCCTGTTTGAAGGGTCTCTTAGCTCCCCCTTGCACGGCGGGATACGTATTCACCCCGACTCCGGCCGGAGGAAAGTCTGCTAACTCTGTATTTCTGCACATTAGGAGATCCACTTTATTCACATTTCAGATCGTTTTATTCACATTTGGGGCTCTGCTCCACAATCTTTAAAATTGTCGAGTTGGATACTAGGCACTCAGATTTTCATGTGGTCTGAGTACTTTGTGGTTAAAATCGTAAAAATAATAATAATAACAATTATCATTATTATTATTATTTGTAATGTTGACAAAATTGATAACTCTAATTCCTAGTGCCTCTCATATTAATATTAGCATCAACGGAAAGCAAAGAATAAGTGGATTCAAACATAAAGTTCAATTGGTTTTCAGCTAAAGGGGTGCGGAATTACCCATGCACGGTCATTGTAGTTTAATATTACAGTAGTTCATTTATTAAAATGGGGGGGGGGGGGGGGGGGAGTACATAAATGAATATTTCCCTCGACACGTACATTGTTCTTATTTGTGTCATACATGATATTATTACATTGAATAGCATTTTATATTATTAAAACTAGGTAATGAGCCCTTCCTGGTAAAGCCAAATCTCCCGATTTTGTTTCAGTATCACTCTATGTTATATATTATATATAATATTATATACGGTATATGTATCCTCTAAAGCATATTTTTTTATAACTTACATTTTAAAACACTTAACAATATATACAGTATATACAGCGAGCTTCATAATGTTGATAGGACGAAGACATTTTTTCTTGATTTGACTCTGTACGCCACAATTTTAGGTTTGTAATCAGTCAATTCACACGTGGTTAAAGTGTACATTCTCAGCCTTTATTTAAGGGTATTTTATGCACTGTGGTTAGAAAATTACAGCACTTTTTATATGTAAAATTTAAAACTCCTTTGTTGCTTTAGTGGTACGTTTGGCATCATTGTCTCGCTGTAGGATGAAGCACCATCAAATGAGTTTGGAGGCATTCGCTTGAACTTGAGCACTATCAGCTATCAGCAGTAACATCTTCAAAGAAGACAAGTGAGCCTGTAGCTGTGGCAGCCATACATGCCCAAGCCATAACACCCCCACCACCATGTTTCACAGATGAGTGGGAGTGCTTTGGATCTCGAGAATAAATTCATTTTTGCCTCCACACTTTACTCTTTCCATCACTCTGATACAAGTGAATCCTGGGCTTTCCTGTCCTTTTCCCAGAACTCCGCAGACTCGTTTAGGTACTTCTTGGTATAGTGGTCATGACAGCTGTGCAGCATACTCACTGAAGGGAGTTGTTGAAGAGGGAGGAAAAAACCTCACTCATACTCCCTGCTGCAGAACTGCTGATAAAGATTGTGTGCATGCGTGTGTGTGTGTGTGTGTGTGTGAGAAAGAGTGTGTAAGGGGGGGGGGGGAGAGGGGGGTAAAAAGGTGATGACAGGAGTGTGGGGTGACTCAGATGCCTGCAGATACAGCCCAGCGGTAGACCCCTCAGGTTTAATTGGATCACAGTGAGGACAGAGTTCGCGCACAGAAGGGGGGCTCCTCTAGGCCGTGCTCAGGCAGAGGGGAGGCGCGCTCAGGGACAGAGCGAGACCCACAGGCAGCCAGATCTGGACATTCAGCCTCCACGTAACTGAGCGATATGCCGTGAGTATCCAGAGCAGCTTTGCCATCTATATATTAGCCATGTTTCACTGCACTGAACCTTTGAAACTTTAAAACTAAATACTTTATACCTGTTTTACCAAATGCATTTTTAAGCCAAGGCAACTGCTATCACAAATATCGCAATCCATTCTGATCATGTTGTTTGTTATCACCTAAATTAACAGTAAATATTTTGGCAGGAATTACACCCAGTGTCTACTGTGTGTTTCATACAGTGAAACTGACAAGCATGGTGCATGTATATATATGAGGTGAACACTGAATACAGAACTATGATTGTGTTGACCATTTATCTCAACATTAAAGGAAAAGACCAGGCTTAAACATTGACAGTGTTAGTAAACATGTAGCACCAATGTGAAATTAATTCCAAGTTTTATTATGTCATATTTGTAATATATTTAACTTCATCGCTATTTCCCGTTTTTCAGTTGCTATCCAGTCAGTCCGGTTCCGGTGCAACGACGCTGGCTGCATCCCTCTGTTTCTGGGATGTTCGACCCCTTATTGGATACAGCACTATTACATGATTGTGTACTTCCGCACATAGTTTTGCATGTGCATTCATACAAGTTACTGATATGTTAGTTAACTTAGTAGCCTTGTTAAGGTAGTTAACAAGGCTGTCTACCTGTGAATTACACTAGATAGCGAGTGTTAACGAGATATAGTAGCTAGCTAGCTGTTGGTAGATAGCTAATGTTAGCTACAAACCTAGCAGTTGTGATTTCGCTACCCAGATATCCGTAGGTAGCATGTGAGATAATAAAGCCACATTAAATTTGGTTCAATTCATATTGCGTAGCTAGGCAGTAGTACTTAGTTAAATGGCTAAAAGCAAAGTCGGAGATTGTGGCCATGCTCCCTCAAAGCCAGACTGATGCATTCTGGACTATTGAGATTGCTAGCACAGCAGAAATCTTTATAAATGATTGATTTCTTGCCGTAAGAGTCTTGCAGAAAGTTGATAAGTGGGAACTCAAGGAAAAACCCCTGGCCTGTTGTCCCTAATGGCCTGTACTGAATATCTGATACTTATAGTTTAAGTTACAGTGAGTTGAAGACACACTCTCTTATTAAACTCCATTCTGCCTGCTGTAGCAATATAACCTTGTGACATCACGTGGTCTACAGAACCTACTCTACTCGAGTTTAACTGTGAAAAACTGAAATACTGCACAAAATGGGAAAATTGGATCTGGGTTGCATCTAACATCACCAGCATCCGAATTCTAACAATGTCAAAGGGTTCTTCGGCTGGTGTTTTCCTTTAAACATCAGGCCAATTTGCTTCTCTATTTCATGAATAGGTAGTAATTTTTATCTCGGTACACCCGTGGCAATTAGCCCCGACTTTAACAAAAATATCAGCCCCCCCCCCCCCCCCCCCAGCCTTATATCACTGTGCCTCATGCGCCAGCGATGTGAACTGAACCGTAACGCCTGGGTCCGACACATCTAAATATTCACCCTCCATTTACCTGCATAAACATCCTCGCCCGCGCCTCAATGTGACTCACGTGTCATAATCTCCCAGCCCCCGGGGGCGGAAAAAAGTACCCATTGCCCCAGAATCAAAACAATCGAGAGAAAAAGGAGGTTATCGTTCGGAGAGCTATCTGTCACCCAGCCACCGCCAGGCTGCAGGATATAAGGGCCGTTTAATTGGGCCCACCGCTACTCCGTGGCTCGAAAGACTCTCAGACCCTTTGATTCCCCACCGCTTCCCAGCAGGAAGTTGTTGGTGATAATTGACATAGGATTTCCTTGTTAACCAGCAGCAGACTTGCTGGATTAAAGTGACAGAGATCTCCAGAAGAAAGTGGAAGCAGATAAGCGCAGACAGGGAAATGGAGGTTGCGTTTTTTTTCCCTCTCTTTTTTTTTTTTTTTTTTTTTTTCTCGCTCGGCTCTCGAGAAAGCCGGCGAGGAAATAGCAATAACAAACCGCCGCGTCTCCCTGCCGAGAGCGGAGCTCCCACTTATCAGAGCCATTTCAGCCTGGCTGATCAAAGATTGACTTCCCCCTTAAAATAACTCGGGCCCCAGGTTGGTACATGCATTACACTGTGGGTTTTCGGCGAATTATCACTTTTTCTCTAAAGTGGGATTGCGGCTCATGTGAAGGAGCCGAGAGATAATCTGTTTTCATTTGCACAATTATAAACTATCGCCGAATGAAAGCATATTTGCAAATGACATAATTTTCCTCTTTGTGCCAAGCGGGTCATGTGGCTTGACAAAAGCATTATCGTACCGCCGGCGAGAGTCTCCGGGCCCGGCAGGCTTCTGGCACAAGGCTCTGCGCGTGCCTCCTCCGCTCCGGTTATTTCGCCAGAGATTTTCCCCCTCCTGCCCCGCCAGCCCCAGTCCCTTACCTATAGACGCGCTACCATTGCTGTTTGCATTGCTGGGGGAACTCGGGGAGTAACCCTTTGAAGTGTAGGCTTTTCGGAATGTTGTTTTCAAAATTCCAAGTCAGTGTTCTAGAACTCCATTGTTTCCAATTTCCAGTGCTGATTGTTACATCAGCATCAGAATGTTCAGTTGAGAACATTCTAATCGCATATTTGTGATGTCACACCTTAACTGGTTAATCGCATGGCTGGAATAACACAAAGCATTATCATGCGAATGAGGAAACAGGAGCAGTGGGGATGTTTCTCAGCCCTTTACCGGCTGGTACAATATGACAATTACAAATGCATGCTTTATATTTGAAGACACGTGTCCTTTGCTTTCCCATTGATGTTGATATTAATATGAGTGGCATAATATGAATTAGGGTTATCAATTTCGACAACATTAGAAATGACGGTATGCCTATACTCTTATGGTGGGACCTTGAGCAGCTATTACGATAACTCAAAGCAATTTAATCTAATTTAATTAAGTCTAATGACCACACACGGTGAAATACGTACATTCAAAGGCATAACCTGTTTCATCGCTGTTTGCTGCTGTGCCTTTGAACACAGATACAAAGTGGCATAAAATAGTTTTCTTTTTATAATCCTTCTTCTCAGATGCATTATTGCCTCCTTTTGTACACACTGACAATATTCCACATTTAAAATGCCAATTAGCACAAATGTATTGATGCAACAAATGACTTATGTAAAATCTGATTTTTATAGGGCCTTTCAAAGAGTGATTTTCATAGCACTACTATCAAAACATTGAAATTAAAATTGAAATAAACTGAAACACAAATACCTCCTGAAAAGATCAGGTGTACATGAAGTGATAATATCAAAACAATGAGTATAAATAAGAATGTAGGATAGAGCATAAGATATTAATTAAAAAAAAAAAAGTTTTTAGACCAGATTTCAAAATGACAGGGATGATTTAAAGTGATCAGGCAAAGCATTGTAGAGACATAGTCAGTGTGAATGTCCAGTGTCTCTGAGCAGAGTCTGGTCTTAGGGACTGCTTGAAGGCTTGATTATGTAAGTATCCTTGGGGAGACAGAAGGTAACTGAGGTGATTAAGGCTCAGTGAAACAAGATGGTCGTTCTGAGATCCACCCCGTATTTCAGAACCAGTATAGCACTGTTTTGAAAATACTGCACGTATGCAAATACCATGTTACAGTCATCCAGTCTGAAGGGAATGTGTGTGTACAGTTCATATCAGTGTACTGAAGATGATTCTGTTGAAAAGTTCACATGGAATGTTGAAAAAGCAGGAGTGTGTATGTTACAAAGAAGAAGAAGAAGAATTCAAAATCATTATCATGATCATCATAACCACACAATTCTGAAAGGACTTTTTTCACTCGGAGCTATAGATTTCATTATACTGTTCATTGCATTTGCTGTCCAGAAAATTAATACTTTTTCTGTATTTAAAAAAAAAGATTATATGTTTATTGTTATGTGACCGAGCTCAGTGGAAGAAAGTCAGTTTAAATCACAGAAATGAGCTGACAGAAGAGCTTTTTGTGATGTAACCAGTCAGGCTCCTCCCCCTCACATTCACCTAACAGCATAATTCCTCTAAATGCGCAGGAAGCACATCCTCGCCATGGCGGGTTTCTGGGGAAAAAAAAGTGCGACCCTGAAGCTGTGGTGAACGGGCGCCCGGGCCGGTTAAATCCCAGAATCCTCGGCCGAGCCGCAGCCCGAGCGCGCTCTGGCCGTTTTCGCGCCGCGCACGCGCTGCTAGCCGACGGCCCCGATGCCGCGCCCTCCGCTCAGGCCCCAGGTTAAACGCAGGTCCCTCAAATCAATCACGCCAGGAATTTACACAGCTCTCCCCCAAATGCACAGCTGCGGACGGGACACGAAGAAAGAACATTTCTGACAATAAATCCTCTCTCAGGAGGATAATAATAAATAATAATAATACCGTGAATTATTAGCGTAACTCATTAGTATGTAGTAATTCTACTAGTGTAACTTACGCTAATACTGTTTCTTCTTCTTTTCATAATTCAGAACTCACTTATTTGTTTTTGGTTACTGTGCTTGTAATTGATAGTCTGTATGTATTGCCAATATTCAATTTATCAAGCCTCTCTCTATAAAGTGTTTATTCTGCATAGAAGCATGAGTATTTCATTATCAAATCAATATATCATCTATACCATCTGTCTCCTTTAGGATGGCATTGGAGTTGGAGTCTATCACAACATACCACACACATATAAATAACAATAAAAACAGATTTGATTTTTAGCGTGTGTCTATAACCAACCTAACAAAATAATATTTTTAACAGTATCTGGATGTATTAGGGTTAACGCATCTGTGATATGTGTCCCAGTGGCTGCGACTGTTTGAGTGGCCCCCGGGTTCTTGCCTCAGGGATGGCTGCGTTTCATCATCGCCCACGCAGTGACCAGCTTGTGGGCGGGGCCCTTAAACGGCCGCGCGGCGAGATCCCCGCCCATTCACGCGACACTCCATCAACTGCTCCACCCGTCACCTCTGCCCCCCCACCCCCCCGCTCCAGCCCCATCCATCCTGGCCAGACTCTGACCGCTCCTCCTCAGGACAGAGGGCCAAAGGTCAACCCCTATCCCCTGCCTCTTCTGCTTTCTGTTTCAATCAAGCCCTAAATGTCTTAATTGGATCAATTATTGAGCTTAGCCAGTCAAGGGAGAGCCTCTGAGAGGGCAGTCGTTGCAGGCCGGTGGGGTTTTGATCTCTCCTCTGGAAACAGGGAGGCTGCCCCCTGCCTGAACGCTTCGCTTTGCTCAGGTTTCACGGGGGACTTAGGAACACAAATATCGCGTAAGGAGTGTTATTATAAGATGTTTAAAAAAGAACCCCTAACCCCCCCCTCCCCACCGACACCCCCACAGCCTGAATTTCACCACCAAGCCCCCAAAGGACTGTTGTGTCCGGGCCCCCGTGTAATCAGAGACATTTTCAATTGTGTTTTTTATGTCCAAATACACCGCGCGTACAAATTACACTTCACACATTCTGCGTGCCCGGACAAAACATTCAAAATATTATTTGATCAAATTAAATTATGCTCGTAGATGTGTTTCAATGGATAATAAGTACTCATTTTTGTTACCAAAATTGCCAAAACAGCGTCTGAACCCGTGCTCAGCTGCAGCTGCCTCAGTGTCATTCAGCTCTTAGTAAACAGCCCTCCTGATTTCTTTATCATTTATTCTTAATTTCTCAACTTTCCTCAAACAATGAATGCATTATTTCTCCTGTTACCGTCCTATTTGGCACTTCCTGACTGCTCCTGAAGATCTTGTATGTACACCTCATATATCTGTATATATATATTCATATACCAATGAGCTTTTTTGACATTTCAGAACATTTTTAAACCTGAATTCACGAAAGCTTTTGGCATTCCCACAACAACAAAATGCAACAAATAAAAAAAGAAGCTTTTTGAAGTGTTTTCGATACGCTTGTAACGGGGAGGGCCGGCCCCGGTGCCGCCTCGTTCTATCAGAGATACGGAAAAACCCCCATGGCGGGGGCCATGGCGAGGGCCTTCAGTGTGTAAGTGGCAGCACGCTTCAGGGACCCCGGCTCCTGCGGTTGGAATTAGCGCGTGTTGGACAGGAGAGGAGAGGAGAGGAGAGGAGAGGGGGGAAGAGCGAGCAGAAAAGATTTGCTGTTCTCTCAGCGGAAAGCAAATAGGAGGGACGCGAGCGCAATCGCTCGGCTAGCGCACGCTCCGCTATCGAGACAACACAGCCGTCTAGATTAAGATTTTTTTTATTATTATTTTTTTCATATAATCGTTGTTGTTTAATGCAATCAGACCGAGATAAACTCTTCCCCATTACCTCCCACCGATGGCTCGTGTGCGATAAACAAGTTCCGGAGAAAATAAAATAATAATACTCAAAAGTCGCACTTTGAAGGATCCAGGAGTTGTTTTAGTTTTTTTTTTCCTTCTTCTTCTTCTTCTTCTTCTTTTTTTTTGTAGTTTAATGGATGACTTTGCTACTGAATGGAAACAAGCTTAGGCTGCCAAAAAGAGCAGTGGGGCTCTCGCACATGGCTGATAGGGAGAGCATGAAGCATTGTGATTTAAATCCCCCTGCCAGCCTGACGCACCTGAGAGCCAACTTAAAGGCAGATCAGTATGCCGGAGCGTTGAATAAAGTGAGCACTATCAGACGTGATTGCGTGGGATTAGTGCGCACGCACAGCATTTACACACTTCTCCTGTCCTGCCGTACTAGGGAGGTCCCCCGGCCCTGCAGAACGGCAGTGATTTCTGCATCTACTCAGTAGCTGGCTAAAACGAGCGAGCACACTGCCCAATTAATTGGAATGGTTAGTGCGGATGTGTGTGTGTGCACGAGCGTGCGCGAGCGTGCGCAAGCGTGCGCGTGTGTGTGTGTGTGTGTATGCGTATGTGTGTGTGACAACTGCCATCCTGTGAAGGGAACGCCATTACGTAAGGCTTGGAAATTTGTCTATACCGACATTTCTTACAAATTTTATTAACAATGTGGATGTAGTCAAGGATATCACAAACATATTTGCGGTATGTCACTTAAGG